>CM008279.1:38892496-38944359 GCA_002319775.1 Fagopyrum tataricum | reverse complement strand
CTATAAAAGGGATGTCTTAGATCCAATAACTCACATTCGAGGATTCTTTTAAAGAATCAACCCTCAAATCCACTACAACAGCTTGCTCGATCTCCCTAGATCGAATCAAACCTTCGCTTCTGCATCTATCTCAGTCGCTTCCGCCTATCAAGTTCTATCCAAATTCCAACTTACACATCAACAAAGAAGTAGTTGAAGTTCTAGCAATGATATAGATCCGAAATTCGTCCTTTATTATATCATGTTCATCGTGATGAATAAATCCGTAATATGTGATAAGTATGATCGAATCCCATGTAACGCTTTCTTAGAAATGGGCCTATTGTCATGAATGTTACAAAAACTAACCTAATCAAAGCAAATAAGCAATTATGAGTTAGTAATCATTATTTATTATATCATGTTCATCGTGAATATCTACTCATGTTACCTTCTTTTCATCAAGTCTTACTTTAACTTTCTTTACACTCATGATTGAAATAAGGATTTATTATAAATCCAGTATCATAATATTGAAAAAAAAAAAGAAGCTTGTCGTAACTTTATATAATAACTCTATTGGCGATGATTAAATGTCGATCGGTTAGATTAATCCCTTTAATATCGTAATTGACTTAGACAATTAATAATTGAACGGGGATGTATATACAAATATGCATACACACGTGTAATAAAAAAATCCAGATATAGCTTCATGAAATTTTTCAGTAGACAATTAATAATTTGAAATAATTGTATCCATCACATAGACAATTAACTACCAAAATCACAACATGTTAGGCTCAAACTAGGAGGCTATATCACAATTTTAATGTATCGATCAATTTGAACAAAATTAAAAGTTTTTAAAAAGTAGGGTTGTTAAAAATTCGATCCAAATCGTTTGATATGTTTCTATACTGATCTTAGGGCCTGTTTGGTATTCATATCTAAATTTTAAGATATAGATACCAATATATGGGTATGAGGTATCAAAGTATGGATATGAGATTGATATTTAATATATATGTTTCGGAGAGGAAGAATAGAAGAGGAAAGAGCAATATTAGATTTGTGATACATCCCGTTTTTTTTAGTATATCAAAATAGGAGAAAATGTGTATTAAGGAGTATATCAAGAGATATCCATATACCTGTATACCAAACATAGGTATGAGTTTTTTTTTTATATCGATACTCATATTTAATATCTAGATATGGATACCAAACAGGTCCTTAGTGTGTTTGAATGGGTCTTCATTTTGAGAAATTTAGAGATTTAAATCGGATTTATTTTGACCTAAGTAATTTTTTTCTAAAAAAAAAAAGAAGGTAAACATATCAAAGCCTCCGACAGCGTCAGTTCACAACCCTAGATATTTATTTGTACTAATTGATTGTAATTTGCATTATAAGCTTTTATTTATTGTTTTGGAAAGTTTAAATGTAGAACTTAATTATATTTCATATTTATATTTTAATATTTAATTATATGAGTTATTTTCTAAGATAAAAATTTGATTGTATTTCTTTCTTTCATAAAAAAAAAAAGGCATTTTCCCTTTCTTCTGAATACAACCTAACCCTTAAAATATATATTAAATTAGTAAATGTAAAATTACATTATAGTGGACCATATGTTTAATTGAGAGCAAACCTAGAAATATAACTAGTTTGTGAGGGAAAGTTGTAAAGAAAATTATGTGGGGTAGAAATTGAATAATGGAGTAGAACGTGGTCACCCCTCCACAGTGTTTTGCATAAAAGAATTGATTATTATTAATATATAGAATCGTTCATACAAAACAATATAGAATCGGACACTTTTGGCATCTTACATTTATGATTTTTGTAAAACGCATGCTTTCAAACCTTTTTACTTTCTCGATCTGAATTAAAGATAAACGTAACTACGGAGTATTAGGTACGAGTTTTTTTTTTTTTTTTTTAACAAATGAAATTATAATCATGAAATCAAATTAAAGTCAGATTTTCTCGGAATTTATAGTAATGCTACGTTTAATCTAAATAATGTTATTATTATTACAAAAACAACAATACTTTTATTTCTCATCTCTAAAGAAAATAATATCAATATTTAAATGAGATTGGTTCGGGTATATAGTGGTCTGGTAATTAAGACCGTAACTTACGGAGTAATTTCGATCGTTGATTCACTTGGTTTAATGGACTACATTTATTCACGCTATTTAATGATTTATAAGATGTGCGGTAACAATTTTATAATTTTAGAAGGTACGAAGATAATTTTGTCATTTTAAAAATATGTATTTTAAAGGGAGGGGACGCGGTGACATTTTTGAAATTTCATGGAAAAATTTTAACAATTGTTAGCTCAGTTCATAAATTTGGTTCAATTCGTTCAAAAACATACATTATATCTTCGTAGTTAATTCACGAATTATTTTATTAATTGGTACTTATATTTATATGCGCTTTGTTATTCGTACATATATGAACTAACCAACCCAATACTTTTATTTCTCATCTCTAAAGAAAATAATATCAATATTTAAATGAGATTGGTTCAGGTATATAGTGGTCTTGTGGTAAGACCATATCTTATGGAGTAATTTCGTCCGTTGATTTACTTGGTCCATGGACTACATTTATCTATGTTATTTAATGATTTAAAAGATGTGCGGTGATAATTTTGTAATTTTAGATGGTACTAAGATAATTATGTTCTTTTGAAAATCTATATTTTAAGGGGAGGGGACGATGTGACATTTTTGAAATTTCATGAGAAAATTTTAACAATTGTTATTTCAGTTCATAAATTTAGTTCAACTCGTTTAAAAAGATACACTATATTTTCAAATATTTTTTGTAGTTAATTCACGGATTATTTTGTTAGTTGGTAGTTATGTTTGTATGCACTTTGTTATTTGTACATATATTAGAACAAACAATTTGGACTAACAAAACAAATTCTCACTACATTTTTTAAAATTTACAAAATTGGCGCCATATTAAATATTTTTAAATCACATTTTCAAAGGACAAAAATGTCTCATGAACTTCATATAACTACAAAAATGCTCCCGTGTTGTCCAGATAATCATTAAATGACGTGAATTAATCTGGACCGTTGGATCAAGTGCATCAACAATCGAATCACTTTTTCGAGAAATACGAGACGCTCGGTAGCTCCATACCAGTATTTTTACTCGGTACATGAACCAATTCTCATTAAAAATACTATAAATTTTATAAATAAAAATAATCTAAACTCAATAATCAACCAAATGATAGTATAACTATTAATATGTATAACTTACAATAAGGAAATTACTCTACGTTCTAAATTCATCTCTATTTCCATTACTCCCAGAAATCAAACCATGACCATTACCGAAAGGCCTCTTTTGATAGATTTCGTTGGATCAGAATGGACGTAGGGTCCTTCGCACGTCCGAGCGCATAGGCGCGTTGGATCCAAGTCCAGCACACAAGCCCAGTAGGGTTTCATCCTAAAACCAATTGGCAATAGGAGGAGTAGCCCACCAACCTTATATACTAGACTTGTAATCTCAATATTGTCGATGTGGGAACCATAATCCTCCACATCTTTACCGGCCCGAAGATGGGCGGAGATCGAGATTATCAGATGAGACAAAGTCGAAATCTTTTATAATTTAAGTTGTAATTAACCATTACCACCAATAATAATAGTTCATGTCACTATTTAAATTAATTAAAACTAAATAAATGTAATTCAACAAATACCAAAGTTATAAATAAAAATAAAAAAGTTGATATCCAATTTGACCACAGTGAAGATTTACTATGGCCGTTCCTTGCAAACCAAACTATAAAAATTCTAGAAAAAAATCGAACTATCCACAATGGATGTTGGATGTTTCTTGACCCTTTTAAGTTTTAACGTATCTTTTTAATTTCTCTCTGCCGTATTAAATTAAAAAATATCTACTTTTTTCACATTAATATTCATTGTTTCCTAGCTTGGTTTTAAGCTTTATATTTATTTAAAACTTTGTTTATATTTATTATTTTGTTTATAATTATATGTATTTTAAATATCCAAAATATATAATACATGTATGAATAAATTATAAATAGTAAAATAGTTATTTTTATCAAAATATTATTATTCAGAATATTGGTCTATAGATTGAGAAAAATAAATTATAAATAGTAAAATAGTTATTTTTATCAAAATATTATTATTCAGACTAAAAACTAGAAAAACTATAAATTAATATCTACTATGAGGACGCTCGGTATACATGAACTGAGGGATAAAAGGGTAAAGGGGATAAAAGGATGAACAAATTTAAAAAAAGTTGGGTTAAATTGGTAAGTAGGCCTTTTTTTGTAAAGAAGAGCACTAAGAAGGCCTTTTTTATTATCAAGGTACAAACTAAACCCCTTTTATTTATCAATAAAGATAAAATAGAAGGGCAAATTGGTAATTGCAAGGTAAATCCAACCCAAAAGAAAACCCTAAACCCAAACCCTGAACCGAACCGAAACCCGTACCCTGAACCGGAACCCCGAACCGGAACCGGAACCGGAACCCTGAACCGGAACCCTGAACCCGAACCGAAACCCCGAACCGAAACCCGAACCTGAACCTAGATAAATCCTTTATATGCGTTTTATTTTAACTTTTTTCTAAAATTCCCTTTATACCCTTACTTTTAAAGTTAAGAATAAATGTGAAATGACTAAGGGCCTATTTGATATCAACAATACAAAAAGTGCTTTATTAACTCATTTTTCTAAAAAAGTTTCAACCTTTGGATTATGAGAATTATGAAAAATGAATGTTTTTCATTTGATTTTCCTGAATACCAAACAAATATTGTGTCTTAACTAAGGGCTTGTTTACTTGTAGCTAATTTCTGTTTCATCTAGTTTATAATTCTAAGTTTAATTTTTGTGCGTGTTTACTAGGAGATTGGTTTAATTCTCTATGACTTTATTCGGGTTTATAAACCACTCAAAAATAAACTTATCTGAGCAAGATTATTTTTGTTGGGATGGGTTTATTTTTGTTTAAAACCCGATTTTAGCCTTGTGTTTTTCCAACCCGATATTCTTTGTTCATCTCTATGTATTCTCCGTCGTTCTTCGATTTTTTTAGGGGCATACGTGTATTTTGAACAAGAATAAACCCAAAAAATAAACTACAAGTAAACAACCTTATATGATTTATATATATAAACCCATTAAGAAATAAACCCGAAAATAAACTATAAACCCGTATAAACTCATTTAGTTTATAAACTTAAAAATAAATCAATCTGCAAGTAAATAGACCTAAGTCTCAATCAAAGGTTGAAATCAAAAAAATGAAAGTATCCTTCCCTTGTCACATTGAAAAGAGTTGTTAGGTGAGTATTAATTTCCAGTGCAAAATAACATTGTTTGTGAAGATATTTAGCATAAATTTTTTTTGAATCCAAACATATCCTTGTTAAATTCTCCTCTCATCGTTTTTAAGGGGATATCCTACTTTCATACGTCAAATATGTATCTTACTAAACTAGTCACTATTTAATATAACTTTATTATTTTTAATGCTAAAAAACCTCCATTATATGAAGCCCCGTAGCATGCAAAATTGTCCAATATGTTTTGAGTCCTCTCATTGGGAGAGAAAAAAAAAAAAAAAACGCAACTAACTACCTTGATCAAATGCAACGAAATTTAGAAAGCCAACTACTCCATTTATACCCACCTGCGTAGAAAATTAGTTTATCGGGACCAAGAACATACATACTCAAATAAATAAAGCACCTTTATAAAAAAAAACATAGTTACTGTTCACGCGGTCATTTCTTTACAATTTGCATGATAATGCGGACTTCGCATGCGCCTTAAGGTTGAAGCGCATGCAGAGTACGCTAGCGCACCAGGCCTAGACCGGACACGGAATGTGAAGAAAAAATGATCGGGCGTATGCGCCTAATGATGCGCATGCCTTGAATGGACCGTGCACATGCGCATTCCGTATGTGCTCCAACTTGGACTTTGTGCATTCGGGCTGAATGCCCCTGTATGAGGCGCATGCACAGCCCGATTCGGCCGTGCCCTTTGCGATTTGGGCCGCCCGAATAACATTACTCTAAAAAATATTTGTGTAATATGATTTTTTTATATACATATGAGATACAAATTAGACTCCTTCATCGTAATATATTTTTCTTAATTAAATAGTTAATATAAACAAAAAGACCTATGATCTTTTTCAACTTAATTCTCTCCATCATTATCACCATTAAAAAAAAAAGGAATATCAATTATTTCTAGTTGCACTTGCGGGGACACGTTAGAGATAATAAGTTCCTACGTCAAATGTTGTGGGCATTCTGAGCTTAGTATATAAGGTTAGTGGAATACTCCTCCTATTGTCAATTGATTTTAGTATGGAATCTCATCGGGTTTATGTGTTGGGCTTGGACCTAACGCGCATGTGCGCTCGGATGCACATGACCCCCGCTCTACCTGGTCCGTATGTATCGGACTTTAACATGGTATCATAGCGGTTAGCCTCTATTCAGCTCGCGATCCTATTTTGTAGGCAAGTGCAACTCGTTATATATTCTTTAATTGCACTTGCAAGGGCGTATTGAAGATAATAAGTTCCCACATCGAAAGTTGTGGACATTCCAAGCCTAATATATAATGTCGGTGGGCTACTCCTCTCCCTCATCGGATTTATGAGTTAGGCTTGGACCTAACGCGCATATGCGCTCGGATATATTCACATGACCCCGCTCTACCAGGTCCATCTGTATCGGACTCTAACATTATTCTATTTAAAATTGAACCTTCACAATCTCCTTCCACCTATTTTTGAGTGAATTCTCTTTCTTCATGAAACCACAATCTTGCACGATCTTATTCACACCAATTCTCTCCATAATTATTGACGATTTCTCTTTTCTTTTCTATCTCCTCCGCCGATAATAAAGACCCACGATGCCGACGAATATCTAGGTTGAGGAGAGTACGATTCTGACGATATGCGGTGGTGAGTCTCTATTCTCGTTTTGTCTCCGGGGATTGCAAGCAACCATAACGCCGGTGGGGGATAACGACGGCTGAGCAAAATCGATCGAAAATAACAACGTGGAAAGGATTGAATATAACGATCAGGAAGAGAGGATCTAGTAGTTAGGGTATGATCGTTGCTTTAAACCCTATGTTGGGTACAAACTAGGTTGAGTTATAGATACATTAGATATTAAAATCGGTATTGGTAGTGGGTATTACAATTACATTGATTATTAAAATTGGTAGTGACATTGGTTATTACTTAGGGCATTAAAAATGGGTATTACAATTAAAATTGGTGATACCATAATATTGAAATTTAATTAGTTAGATGGGTAAAACTAATAATCAAAATTATCCATTTTTTTTTAATAAGACAAAAAGCCCTAGCTTGATGTTTGTATAGTCAATAAGAGTTCACCTCCCTATTTAACCCATAAAAAAATTGAGCATGATGAATTGTAGTTTCTATATTTTGATGTAAGCTAGATAGTTTTTGATTGATTAGTTGTTTTATGAGATTTGATGTGAAGATTAATTGTTTGACTATGGTCTTAAACTTTGAGATTTTTGTTATTTACATGAAATTCGTCTGGATTTCATTACTTTTTAGTACTTTTATTTAATTTCAATTTATTTAAAATAAAGCTGTATATGTCCTAATTTTTTACGAGTGATGTTATCCGGGAGGCCGAAAAATACTAACGGTACAAGGCAAAAGCGGATTCTGAATATGTCAAAACTTGATTCCGTATCCGCCCATATTCAACCTCATTTGCCTCAACAGTTCACATTATTGAGCAGATTAATAAAAAATAAAATAAAAGAAATTTGGGGTGAAAGCACATTCTGCACCCGCCCATATTTACCTTGATATTATTGGGGCGGATGCAGAATTGCTTCCGCCCCAACTTGAGGCGGAAGCGAAATCCGCTTCCGTAGTCGCGTTAGTAATTTTACGTCCACGCGAATAATAACTTTGATTAATGATACATCAAGACTTGTTATGATCTTATACAAATTTTGATTTGTCTATAAATTAAAATTCTATAATTCCCATCCTTAAAATTAACATAATATAAATCAGTAACAGTAACGGTGATCAATCTATACTCATCGACGTCCTACTAAAATAGTAGGAGAAATAGTAACTCATCCCGACATTATAAAATTGTGGTGTAGTCTCTCTCATTCTTTCACTTGACCGAAAGACACATTCACCTCACAGAGACGTCCTAACAACGAAGCTTAACAAATCTAAAAGTTACTTCCTTTTTCATTTTTCTTTAATAAAAATTCCACTATTAAAAGTATTATTAAAAATAATACTTCACTTCACAACCTCCAAGGCTATACAGCTACAAGAGAGAGCCTGCAAAAACCTCTCCACCCAGTTCTTCTTCCACACCCCAAAACCCATTCCATTACCGCTTCCTTCATCAAACAACACACTTCTCACTTTCCCATCCTCATTTTGTTTAACAACTGGGTTTCACTTTCTTACTCTTTTTGGCCTCTCAATCTGACACATACTCCATTGGAGAAATGGAGACCATCTATGGTGGCAAATTAGTTTACTTTGTGCTAGGTGTGCTCTATTTTGGGGCTCTCTTAACGTCTTTTTGTCAAGATGAAGATAGTGGAGTTTTTATTGTTACTTTGAAACAGCCTCCAACTAGTAGAAATTTCTATTTCTCTGATGAGTTGAGAAAAAGGACTAAAGAAGGTGGCCATGGCTTCCACCATGGATCTTCTGGTAATGCAAGCGAAACTTTTCACAAATCAAGGTAGAACATTTACTCTTTTCTCTCTTCGTTTCCACTTCCTAATTTTTTGATATGGGTGCAATGCGTGTTACTGTTTAATTGTTATAAAATATGGATTAGTTACGGTTACATGTAATTTTGTGATCTGAATTTCGGATGCTTTTGTCTAGTCTTAATCAATTGTTCATTAAGAAACTCAAAATTATGTCTTATTGTTGCTTACCTATGAATTGAGGGCATCAAAGTTCATGTATAAGAGGACCCAACGTTCACATTTTTTGTCGTTTAATCCAACAAAATTATTTAAAGTTTTGTCCTTTTTACGGGGGTTTGGCTTAGTAGTATAATGTAGTGATTATTCTTTGTCTTCTTTAAGGATTTATTGATGATTGATTTTCATACGATGATTTTCTGAAAAATCATGGATTAACGAATCTGTCAATTCCTGTTCTGTTTTTGGTGTTAATAGATTTATAAGGCTATTATTGTTTGTGAACGAAGGATTCTTTTAGTATAAGCTTCATCTGAATTTTCCATGCTAGCATTTTATTATGTATATAAATTTGCAGTGATAATGTCAACTGGGATATTAATGTTTACAAAATTATTGATATGCTGCTGGTGTTGCAGCAATATTTCAAGGTCGAATCCTCATTATTTCTCCCGCATTTCTCGGGTCCATGACTCTCTACTGAGGAGGGTATTGAAGGGGGAGAAGTATCTCAAATTGTACAGCTACCATTACTTGATCAATGGCTTTGCTGTGCTTGTTACGCCCGAGCAGGTACTTGTCACGACAATCTTGTCTTAAGAGCATCACATGTCATCATTGTGAAGAAACAATATCATTAATAGTTTCCTGGGTAAATAAATTGTGGTCATGTCATATTTATAATACCAAGTTTTATATACTTATAGGCAGGTAAGCTATCAAGAAGAAGAGAAGTAGCAAATGTGGTACTAGATTTTTCTGTTAGAACCGCAACAACTCATACACCTAAGTTTCTGGGTCTGTCCAAAGGTGCATGGCCAATGGATGGCGGTTTCAATTCTGCAGGAGAAGGGATTGTTATTGGGTTTATTGACACTGGAATTGATCCAAAACATCCTAGTTTCTCGGATAGGTTATCAGCAAAACGTTATCCAGTGCCACGACACTTCTCAGGTAGCTGTGAGATCACACAAGATTTTCCTTCTGGGTCATGTAACAGGAAGCTTGTTGGGGCCCGGCATTTCGCTGCATCTGCCATAACCAGAGGAGTATTCAATGCAAGCCAGGACTATGCTTCTCCATTTGATGGAGATGGGCACGGGACGTAAGTGTTCTAGGAACTCATGCCTTTGATTTATAGGTCATAGGCTTTTAGCATATGGGATTAAGCTTTGCATAATGGAGCCTAATTGGGTAATTTGTTTCAGGAATATCTTGCACTTCAGGAATATTTTTGGCATTGTTTAGTTACTTCAATTTATGGGGAAAAAAAAACTAATACTTCAATTGTTAAGTTATCCTATAGTTAAGTCTGTCGTTGCCCATGACTATTGTTTCTGCATTGAGGTCCGCTTTTGTTGAGACTTTTGTGAGTTGTAGGTTTTGGGTCAATTTCCAGGGTGAGATGCTTAAGAATACTGCAAAATTTGTCTAATCTAATAATCTTTTCCATCTCTACTTGGATTATTGCATAATATGTATCAATCTTATCCGAGGGTACCTTTATACAGGCACACTGCATCAATTGCCTCAGGAAACCACAGGGTACGAGTTATTGTATCTGGGCACCACTTTGGCAGTGCGAGTGGAATGGCTCCTCGTTCACAGTAATATTTCCTCCTTTCTCTCGATAGCCTTAGTAGATTTATGACATGATGTGAAGACTATAAACTTCCGTTGTTTATTGTTGAATAGCTTCAACTTTGTATTGATCCAAGTTAGTATGTTTCAGTGTTGCTGTCTACAAGGCATTGTATAAGAGTTTCGGAGGCTTTGCTGCTGATGTAGTTGCAGCCATAGATCAGGTACTTAGTTGTTTTGAAGTGTAGCATTTTCTTCATGATAATTCAACCTGTTGGCATGTTAAATTTGATATTTACGAGAAAAGATCGAAACTTCCTACGACTTTTGTACTTTGCTCAGCTTAATGAATATCAGAGGACACATTTTACCATACTTGTAACTTATTTCAGGCAGCTCAAGATGGTGTTGACATTATAAGCTTGTCGATAACCCCAAACCGCCGACCACCTGGCATTGCTACATTCTTCAATCCCATCGATATGGCTTTATTATCTGCTGTGAAGATTGGAATTTTTGTCGTCCAAGCAGCTGGAAATACCGGTCCTGGCCCAAGAAGTGTTTCTTCCTTTAGTCCATGGATCTTCACAGTTGGTGCTGCTGCTCATGATCGGGAGTATAGTAACTCATTATCCCTTGGCAACAATGCAACCATTTTGGGTTCTGGATTTGCTTGTGAGTACTTCTATTGAAATTTAGTTAAGATTGGGTGATTTTTATTTGGGATTGCTAATCTAGAAACAAAGTGCCAACATATTAAATTTTGTTTGGCTTGACACTCTACTAGTCATTTACCTTAAAATTTAAGGTTATATTGAACTTTGATTTATATACTTGCCTGTTGGCTATATTTCCCCTTTGCCACAGCGGGATCAGGAGATGATAAATACTACACTATGGTGTTGGCTACACATGCTTTAAGCAATGACACTGAAGGAACAAGTGATATGTATGTCGGTGAATGTCAAGACGCAAGCAGTCTACGTCAAGAATTGATAGAGGGAAGACTCTTGATATGTAGCTACACAGTTCGTTTTGTGCTCGGCACTTCAACTATCAAACAGGCTTTGCAAACAGCCAAGAATGTTAGTGCTGTTGGTGTGATTTTCTACATGGATCCTTTCGTTATTGGTTTTCAGCTGAACCCGACACCTATGGATATACCCGGGATCATAATTCCGTCTGCAGATGATTCCAAGGTACGTGATCGTGATCGGGGTCAAGATTTTTCATCTTTCTTTTTTGTTCTTTCTTGCTGAAATGCTCTTAAATTTGGCAGATTCTACTAAAATACTACAATTCTTCCTTGGAAAGAGACAATATTACTAATGAAATCGTTAAATTCGGGGCTTCTGCTTGTATTTCGGGTGGCTTGAAGGCCAACTATAGTAATATTGCTCCAAAGGTGATGTACTATTCTGCTAGAGGACCTGATCCAGAAGACAACTCTTTTGAAGTTGCAGACATATTGAAGCCCAACTTGGTTGCTCCCGGACATTCTATATGGGCCGCTTGGAGTTCACTTGGAAGTGATTCTCTTGAATTTGAAGGTAATTCACTCTTCTTGTATGCTAGATAAGTTCAACTATGGATAATGTGAGGAGCACATTACTATATATATTTGTGCATTTTCGCCTCACTTTTCTTTTATGCTAGATAGACGCAATCAGTATGACACGTTCTCTTATTGGCTGTCGATTTGGGCCTAATACTGCTTTGTTCCGTCTAGGGTTTTATCGAGTACTATAAATATATATAAAGGTTTTGGTTCCGGTGAGGAGGTTCCTTATAAAGAGAAGTTACGGGAAATTTTACTTATTTTTTTAATACTACGAGTTCATTTTTTTGTACCATAAATTCATTTTATTTTGGGATCACTATTCATTTTTTCCTCACCTCCTCTCCACAAAGAGCCTCTTCACTCGAACCAGCCCCTATATATACACACATTCATGTTTAACCTATATCCGCTTTAATGCGTTATTATTTGTAATCCAATCTCCTCAATAACTTCTCTCTGGCAGTGGAGAAGTAACCAGTTTTAGGTGAACCATGATATATGTGTCTCTGTTATTGTTTATTTCCGTTATTTCTCAAATCCATTACAACATTTTTCATGTAAGAAATCTTTTCAACAAAAGCAATCTGATGATAACATTGTATGTTGTGCTATTATCTTTGTTGCATTCTCAAGGCGAGAAGTTTGCTATGCTGTCCGGGACAAGCATGGCTGCTCCTCATGTAGCCGGCATTGCAGCGTTGATAAAGCAGAAGTTTCCCAAGTTCAGTCCTGCAGCTATTGCATCATCCCTCTCTACATCAGCTTCTCTTCGTAATAAGAATGGAGGACCGATAATGGCCCAACGTTCCTATGCAAACCCTGACGGAACTCAATCTCCCGCCACACCATTTGACATGGGCAGCGGGTTTGTAAATGCAACAGGAGCAATAGACCCAGGTCTCATTTTCGATTCAAGTAAGTACCCTTACAAGTTACAACATACTCGGGTCTTCGTATTTTAGGCTGTTAGTTAATTAGAGTCAATATCAATGCCTATATTCACAATGCAGGCTACGGTGACTACATGACATACCTTTGCAGCATCAACGGTTCAGCTCCCGTGGTCTTCAACTACACCGGCCACAACTGCGACGTTTCTAGCTCAACCATGAGAGGCTCCGACTTAAACCTTCCGTCTATAACCATTGCTAACCTTAACCAAACACGAGTCGTCCAGAGAACCGTTACAAATGTAGGTTTCGACGAAACATACACCGTTGGCTGGAGCTATCTTTACGGCATTTCCGTGAAGGTGACTCCTACGCGGTTCTTTGTCAAGCAAGGTCAACCCCAGGTACTAAATGTGTCGTTAACAGCCCAGTTAAACAGCTCTGTGGCTAGTTTTGGTAGGATTGGTCTCTTTGGAGACCGAGGCCACACAGTGAATATACCGTTGTCCGTCGTTGTTAAGGTGTTGTACAACGTAACGAGTTAATGTGGTTATACAATGCTTTGTAAAGTAAGTTAACATCCTCTTATCTCACTTTATGTACCATATTACCATTTCATGTGTCATTTCACTTGTATTTCGCTGATAGTAAGTGCTGAGGAGTATTTTCTATGCGAACATGAATGACACTTGAGATGGTACATGGAGTGAGACGCCAAGGATCTTGATTTCTTGTAAAGGCGTCGTACAAGTTAGGTAATTGACGTTACACGTATTCTTCTTTTGTGGTGATGTCTTTACCGAGTACATAGAATGATAAGAATATGTTGCCAAAGAGAGTGTTTTGAGATAAGTTTTGTGTTATCTTATTTAAAATGTGTAATTTTTTTTTTAATCCCTACATTACATTTATGTTATATAAATGTTATCAAGTCAATGGAGAAATTAAAATTTTCGGTAATCATTCTTGATCTACGCTTCCGCCTAAACCCTAAATCAACAAAATAAATCACCGCCGGAATCCTTCGGCGCCATCACCGCCGCCTCTTTTGACGTTTGCCCGTTTGTCGCTAGTCAACGTAGGCCTACAATAACCACCACCATGATTGCCCTTATACCAACCTTTGTTTATTACCTACACCATTTTAATCACCTTGGTCAGAACGACTCAGAAGATATGCCGATTATTCTCATCATTGAGAATTATGCAGAACGGTCTATTGTCATGACTCATATCCTTGCTGCTAAAAGAAAGCTCGAATTCGGTGGTACTACCAAGGCTCCAGATCCGAAATCCGTTGATCAACCCTATTGGATTTGTGTCAATTTTATCAAGAATGGATGATGACGGCTATGGAACCTACGTTACAACCATATGTCAGTTATTGCCTTACTACCTTCTTGTTATGATCCCAAACAACAATTTGATGCTAACAATGGTCCTTGTCTTCTTTAACTCATATCCTATCTCGCCAAATGCGACCAAGATGGCCAAAATGTTTGCGTTTATTTCGGCCAGTTAAAGAAGTTATGGGACGGAATCTCGTCTCACAAAACCAACATCTGTTCACGTACTTGCAAAAATAAAGTCAAAGCCAACGAAGAAGAAGAAGAAGATCGACGAGATACACCAATTTCTTATTGGTTTGGACGATGATTCTTATGCTTCCCTATGACCTACAATTGTTGCCTAGGATCCTCTTCCAATGACCAATAAACTATCCTTTATGACAATTTAAGAAGAAATGCTAGAACGTATTGCTCGTATCTACGACTGTATACCGGAAGAACCAACCCTAGATGCACCATCCGAGCGTCAATCTTGCAACCCTAAGCTTGACAAAGTAAGTTTTTTTTTTTTTTTTTTTGTTGTTGTTGTGATCATTGATCTAAATGTAGTCACACTACAAAATTTACATTCAAGGTTATAGGTCATACGGATTGGTGGAAGGGTTCTCGCCCTAAAAACACCGCCACCTACCTCCATGTCCGCCATGCCAATCAAGCCGGCGTGAACCTCATTGCCTAAGATCGAAGTAATATTGGTCCGAATATTTCGGAAGAACAATGGTCCACCTTAATTACGGCCCTAAACTCTTATGTCTCCCACTCTACTTGAGACACAATCATAAGTATTGTCTTGTTACCTTGGATTCTCGATTCTAGAGCATCCTCTCATATGACATGTGATCGTAACCAGCTAGAATCGATCAAATTTGTCCTGGAGCGTTGAATTAAATCACCAAATGGTACTATTGTTACGGCTTATCAATTAGCTAGGGCTTACTAGAGTCTTTGACTCCTAGATTCCAAGGGTTCTATTTGTTCTTTGCCTTGATTGCCATTTGTCCTTGCATCAGTTAAGCATTGACCTCAACTTTATGATCACTAAATGACTATGTGATACAAAATCGCAGATCGAGGATGATGATTGGAGTTAGTGAAGCTCGAGATGGGGTTTACTGTATACAATGAATGACACAGTGACACACATCAACACCATTCATTCCTACCCTTTCACCACCATATATACTGTAACACCCCCAATTTAACATCTTACTAGGTATGCTACAACAACATCGGTTTCTTTATTACTACTGAAATCCGCCTCATGTTAATTAACAAGAATTCAACGAGTTATATAGAAACGCGTTCAGTAACACATGCATTGACTTAAACCAACAACCATAATTTAAAGATATTAAAAAAGTAACTTAAGTTTAAAGTTACTTAAAACTTCTACGGGTAGGGTGAGAGGTTACCAATAAATATCTATTCAGCTCTATAGTTGTGTTTTTGTGTGTTTTTCCTTAGTTATGCATGAGAATGGACATTCATATCTTTGATAATGTTTTAAAGTATCAAAAAATGTCTACTCCCATGTATTTTGTGATTTAGGTCCAAAATGGAGAAAAAAGGATCAAATCTATGCCAGCTCCAAGAAGTACTCATCACACACTATCATCATCAAGGAGCTAAGGAAGGAAGGATGCAAGGAAGATAGGAAGGATGGAGAAAAAGCTAGCAAGAAACCAAAGAAGATGAAAACCTAGCCAAGAATTATGCAAGTTATAAGCATCAACCTTGGTCGAGTTCACTCAGAAAACTCGAGAGAAGAAGCACAAAAACTCGACCAAGGAAGACCATGTCCACTCCAGCAAAGAAGCAACTTGTTCAAGTCTAGGTCGAGTGGTCAAAAACTCGATTAAGGAAGGAGTGTCAACTCGGGCAAAGAGGAAGCTCCAGAAAAGGATTGTACTTACCTCGAGTGTAGTACGGAAACAATCTATCAGTGTAATACGGAAACAATCTATTAGTGCTAGGAAGGATGGAAGATTCCCTGTCTCAAACAATTATAATCAACCTCTTTCAAGCTTCCTACATATTATTCAAAAATTGGATGATAAAACATATATACATAGAACCGTGTAATACGGAAACAATCTATCAGTGCTGGTAAATCGTACACATTCAAATGCAAAATGTAGCACATATCACACGTTCAACACTCACTTTGTTGTCAAAATCAAATGCAGACACGCCATATCAGGAAAAAAATATGCTAAAGTGCAGACACATTGTTGTCAAAATCAAGTGCAAACACACCATACCTTGTCGTCCAAATCAAGTGCAAACACACCATATCCTTGTTCAGTTTAATTCATTAGGCCGATTGAATGACTAATTATATATTTATTTATTATTTTTACTAAAACCTTAATTGAGCTTCAAGGCTCTCAATGCTCGAGATGAGAGTAGGGGAGATACATATTTCGTTCAAGAGGAGAGTAGGGAAGCTCAATTTCATTCGAGTGGAGAGGAGAGTAAGGGAGATCTTCAGAGCCTTCAATCCTTCAATGTTTCTTTCGATATTGCTCTGTTTACTTTTTAATTTATTTTGATTTTTTATACGTAACGGATTATGTAACGGATCTTTAACGGGTAATAAAAATCCGGAAAAGAATAAAAACTCAAGGGTACCAACCGAACTTTGAAAAAGTCATGGGCAAAATCCGGAAACTCCAAACAATTGGAGAACCAAACGGAATTTTCCTATTATTGTTATTACAATTTTTTTTGAAAAACTTATTTTTGAGAATTTATTTTTTTATAAAAATATATATTTATTGGTCAACAACCTTTTCCTTAGTTCTGCATGGGAATGGGCATTCATATCTTTAATAATGTTTTAAAGTATTAAAAAATGTCTACTCCCATGTGTTTTGTGATTTAGGTCCAAAATGGAGAAAAAAATTAAAGGATCAAATCTATGCAAGTTCCAAGGAGTACTCATTACACCCTATAATCATTAAGGAGCTAAGGAAGGAAGGATGCAAAGAAGATAGGAAGGATGGAGCAAAGCTAGCAAGAAGCCAAAGAAGATGGAAACCTTAGCCAATAATTATGCAAGTTATAATCATCAACCTTGGCCGAGTTCACTCAGAATACTCAAGAAAAGAAGCACAAAAACTCGACCAAGCAAGACCATGTCCACTCCAGCAAAGAAGCAACTTGTTCAAGTCTAGGTCGAGTGGTCAAAAAATCGATTATGGAAGGAGTGTCAACTCGGGCAAAGAGGAAGCTCCAGAAAAGGATTGTACTTACCTCGAGTGTAGTCTACAACTCGAGCAAGCAACGCACAAACTCGATCAAAGAAGACGGAGAAAACTCGAGATAGGTGTAATTCTCATAAGTCAGTGAAGCACTCAACCCAAGTGACTCTCGAGCTCGACCAAAGACTAAGGATATTCAGCTTTAACTTCGATGGAGGGGACCACATGCAACTAACTCATGCACTTGTGAGATTCTTAGATCATTCTACAATTGGAGACCACGATTTTACCTTGTAAATTGAGGGCAAAACTACTTTTAAATCATATCCTCCATGACATAAAACAATTTTCTCTAGATAAGTTTGGAATTCTCTGATTTGTGAGCAAGACGTTTTGAAGGAAATGAAGTGTTCTTCGTCAAAGTTCATCTCTAGATCTATTTGCAAACTTGTTTTGGGCATAGCTTTGGATTGGTAAGACAAATCGATCCATTATTTTTCCTACATTCTTATTTTCTCCTCTAGTTTGTGATCATGATATTCATTTCTACTGTTTGTTATTTTGAATTTTTAGATATGAGTGAGTAGTCTATTTTCTATGATTTGGGGTGAAAACTCTAAATCAAGCTAGAATTATGTAGATCTATGTTGTGCCTATGAAAATATGGAGAATCAAATGCATGTTTAGTAGCATATAGGAGGTTTCATTTCCATTTAAAATGTTCATCCATGTTAGATATTTAGCATATAGGAGGTTTCATTTCCATTTAAAATGTTCATCCATGTTAGATATTATTTTTACATGTCGGATGCTAGATTACTTCTAATCTAGATTTGTTCCTTAGCACATTGTATATTTTTCAATGTGAATGAATTTTTTGATGGATTGATTATCTTGGATGAGACCTACAAGTAATTCCAAGTTTATTATGACTATTTAGATGCTTATATTGCTTGAATGATGCTACCCTCATCCATCTTCTAGGAGCTTGCCAAAATCCCCATATCCATCTTCTTCTTGTTTTGCTCGAGGGAAAGGAAGAGGTATGAAATGCATGAATTTAAGGTCTAAAAAGTGTTACATATAACACTCATCACATCTCTCGGTTTTTAAGGTTATAAGTAGATCGCATTAGGGTTGTAATTAAGTATCTCCAAAAGCAATAATAAGAAACTCTAAGGGGTTGTTTATTTCCTAAAACCTTTTCTTTTTCTTCTTCCATAATCTACTCAAAATTCACAATAATTGGTATCCGAGCAAACGTTGTGATGTCGAATTTCCACAAATTTGAGATTCCACAATTCAATGAAAATGGGAATTTTGCGCTCTATCAACTTGGTTTGCGTGATCTTAGACACCGTTTATTTTTTTTAGGTAAATGTAAATTTATTGGAAAAGTGATACAACATAACCGGACCCGTTAAGGCCTATTTGTAATAAAACGAACAAACTATATGTACATGTATGCAACTTGTGGTCAATGGCAAACCAACAAACACATAGAGTACTCCAAAGAGGCATGCAATCCTCCTGAACATACTTATTACCTTGATATTAATGAAACTGAAAGTACAACCAAAACGGGCACAACTCATGGGCTCGCCCACCTTCGACAAATCCATCAGAAAATGGAGACACTCACAAGGCAAACAAGTGCCCAAACCTCGGGGCAATGGGTAGTCCACCTTCGGCAAATCCATCAACACTAAATCCAAGCCTTGTACACATATAAATAAAAAAATACATCAAAGTATGGAGCAAAATACAACTCCGGGAAAATCAAAAACTAAAATGTAATCCTCTCTCTAGATCCATCTGGGAATGCCTCATGCAATAAACTATAAACATGGGTCCTTATCAGTCTCACAAGAATATCTATCGGAATCTATTTTGGTTAAAAACCAAGACATTCTTGGAATACCAAAGGTAGAATATCAGAACAGAAAACACGTATATCCTAGATCTTCTCGTCCAACTCCTACCGTGTACAATGTGAGTCAACCAATCCAATACCTCAGATCTGGTGGTGAGATCTCTATGAATCCCAAAATCCGCACCAACATGCCTCCTAACTTCACGTGCATATGTGCATCCAAAGATCAAGTGGTCATAAGACTCACTCTCACTCATGCACCAACTACAAGTAGGATCAATACCAAGGAAATGTAACCTATCTTTGGTAGATAACCGGCCAATAATCTCCATCCATAGGATGCAGCAGTGCATGAGCGTATTTTTGGGATCCTAAACTACTCTGAATTAGTCTAACTCTTCACCATGTGGTCTAAGCATCTCATAAGCCTCGGCCACTCGAAATCCCTACCCTTGACAGCAATACTCAAGAATCTCCCTCATCGGTGTCGCTTGGTCAATAAAGGTAACCATCTCATCTATGACGTTGAGGATTGCTTTACCAAAGGTGTGCTCCGTTGACTGACAATCCATAGTTCCGGCTCAGTGGTGCAAAGGTACATGTGTGAATCCATCTGACCCATATACTATCACGCCGAGCATGAATGTGCTAGTAGTACTTGCACATAAGTGCTACATGCCAAGACCTGAGGTCCAACAACCCTAGACCTCCCTCCACCTTTGGTAAGCAAAATCTAGATCATACAACATGTGACCAACTCTATAGGAACTGCCTGTAAGGGATAGTAAGTCGGTCAAGCACCAAAACTAGGACTGGAAGAAACGATAACCAAAAGCTCTCAATACCCTATAAAACTGCCGTGATCAACTCTAAATGCCCAACAAACGATAGGTGTCGCTTGTTCCACGAGCAAAGGTTTCTCTCAAGGGTCACTTTCTCGTTCTTTTTGTCAAAGAGCATGAGAAAAGATTAAGTCGAGGGTGTGGTTTTATGTGCATAACTCAAGGTATGGATTTTTGAATGGTTCAAATCATTGTGTACTAGATAACAACTTTGAAGAAGGGGATGCTTGTAAGTTTGAGTTGTTTTCTCCAACATACCATACAAGACGTAATCTTGAAAAAACAACTCGAGTTCCTTGGGGTCACGACATCGGGTCTCTAAATTACTCAATGCGTTGGTGTGCCTTTATAACCTCCATGACGTCCTCGCCCATCCAAATTCAGGTTGTGCTATGATTAGTGTACCCCATCATCAAATCTGAGACCCTCGGGGCCCTTGAGTTAGTGGGTCGGCGTACATGATTTGCACTAGAGTCAACGGATGACGTGGATGCATGCATAAGAGGGAGGCAAAAGATGAAATCAATGTAGGAGCGGGTGAAAGAAGAGCGGAGAGATACGAGGAGGATGTGTCACAATGGTGTCCTTCTCATCGGACTCGAACCAAGACCCTTGTTGAGTAAGTAATGGTCTGACATTAGATAGCCCGACATAGAGAGGAGGGTGAGTAAAGGAGGTGTAACTGTAACACCCCAAATCCGTAGGACTCGGAGTGCTACTGGGCTAGGATCTCACAATGGATCCTGACCCTAGCTTGACAACAATTTCACTGATCTTACAACAAGGCACATATAGATTAAAACAAAACATGAAACTGATATATATATATATATATATATAAAAATATCAAAAGGTAATACAGAGTACTGCTGAGTACATGTTCAAAACATAAATCCGTACAATATAAATAACCCATATCCCACGATATCGCCCAGTGTACGGAACCCTCAGCAGATCACCCCTATGGATCACTCTGCAGCTCTCCTAACCTGCAAAGGATCTACAACACGGTATAAAACCGTTAGCTAACCATACACATATACAAGAAGATGCTAGAGCACAAACACACATCAGAAAATATAACATATCAACATGCTTTCACACCTTTACCCGGTTTATTATCTTTAATAAGTCCAATCACTCAATCGTATAAATAGATGTATATGAATATATGTGACACGAGGAATATAATCCTCGCCTCTGGGTGCTATAGCCAGCTGGAGTAGTATTGGCACACCTCCCGTGTACCCTATGGGAGTGGTGAGGGTCCTTCCCGTATACAAGATCAGGTTTGACTACAGAGAACCTCCTAGACTCCACTACGGGATGAAAGGGAAAGGTTATCACGGCCACAACAATGGGCAGTCAATATAACATAGGTCGGTAATGAGCCATAGCGCATGCTACAAAGCATATAACAATCACCACTCAAGCATACATCCAATATAAGGATAGTAGCTAAGTAAGTCCTATGGACTTACCTCAACATCAGAAGTCGTATCACTACGATCAGCTCTCACTCAGGTCCACTCCAAACTGGAGGACAACACGGCCTATACAGGCATACATATTTATATTTATATATATCAAACTCCTATCACATAAAGGGGTCACACCTAGACCCAAGGGATCCATAAGGATCATGTCCAACTCGTAAACCTCAAAGCCGTAACCGGCATATCTATATCATACTCATCAACATCCGATACCTAGCATGGTACTAAGTCCCTCATACTAGGAAAGGAAAGGAGCTACCCAACTATAGGTAGTCCCGGGACAAGACGCACCTGCGTGATCAAGGGATGCAGGGGCGGAATAGACAACCCGCAGGTGCGGAAGGGAGCAGCCGCAGGCGCGGTGACAAGGGACGCAGGCAACGCAAGCAAGGCGCGGGCGCTGGCACGGGCGCTGCGGCACGCCTTCCGCATGGGCGGCGGCTTCCAAGCGCGGGGGCGGCGACAGTGTAGAATGTGATCCCGCGATTTCTCTTCGGCTCTTCACGTGATCAAATCACGTCTTCTCCATTCCAAAGTCACACACATACATATACATACACAAACCAACATCAATCTACATCCACATACATCTAAACCTAAGCTAAGAAGATGAAATCAAGGAAAGAAAGAAGGAGAACCCTTGTGGTCCTAGGCTGTAGGGAGAGATCACACACCTCAGTAACTGACTTCCAAGCTCAGCATACACACATCCGTCATCAACATCAACCACAACACACAACTCTCAAGAAAAACTCCAAGGAGAACCAAGAACAAGATCAAAGAAGATGATGGAGAAACAAGAAGGACGTAGGTCTGGAATGGGGAAGTGAAGAAGGTAACCCTTGCTCAGCAAGGAAACGAAAGAAGTAAAGCAAAGGGTAAAGCACGGGTCAAAGGAGTCAACAAAACCGGCTGCAGCCGCCGGAAACCGCAGGGGCGGTTCCCTGAGCCGCAGGGGCGGCAGTCATGCCCGCGGGTGCGGACAGGCCAATTTCGGCCAAAGCCAATCTCGTCTAAGGTCCAATCTCGGTCCGAAAGACTAAGGCTCTTACATCTTACCCCCCCTAAAAACAAGTTTCGTTCCGAAACTTGCAAAGTCCTGAAACCACTCGGACTCGAAAGCCGAGGTAAAACTCTCTATAACCTCAAACATAAGCATGAAGGAACTCATCAACTCTAGTAGCATACTATACTATCCATGGCATAGAGGAAAACCATCTCTAGCCAAACCATAAACACATCACAAGGAATAGAGGAATCACAACTCTAGCCGTATCATAACCATAACAGAAAGGCATGGAGGGAATACATCTCCAGCAACACTATGTCCATCAAGATAGTAGGGAGGAAAAACATCTCCAGCTGAATCCTAACGTATCACATAGCATGGAGGAAAGAGCCATCTCCAGCTATAGACAAGAATTATACTAGCACAACAAGATCTAGTAAGATCATAATCACATCAAAGCTAGTATGGAAATAAACACATCATAGCATATAAGCATATAAGCACATAACACTCACCAAGATAGTACTAAGATCTACTCGGTGATCCTACTGGTGCATCTAACCCAGCATAGAACTCGGGATAGTTCCTCTGGGTACCATTCTCAGTCTCCCATGTAGCCTCATCAGGTCCTCGTCTCGACCACTGTATCCTCAGCATAGGAATGTCCTTTGAACGCAGGCGTCTCATACCTCGTTCTAGGACTGCAATAGGGTGCTCAACAAAAGTGTGGTCCGGCTCAACCACCAAATCATCATAACTCACAATGTGTCTCGGATCTGGTATGTACTCCCTCAGCTGAGACACGTGAAATACAGGGTGAACACCCTCTAATCTCGGAGGCAAGGCTAATCTGTAAGCTGCACTCCCAACCCGATCCAGAATCTCGAACGGTCCGACATATCAGGGCTCAACTTCCCCTTAATGCCAAAACGCCTAACACCTCGTGTCGGGGACACTCTCAGCCAGACATGGGCTCCAACTCTGAACTCTAGAGGTCTATGCCTCCTATCAGCATAAGACTTCTGACGGCTCTGCGCAGTTAGCATCCGCTCTCGAATCAGTGCTACTCGAGCCATATCATCCTGAATCTGATCAGGTGCCAAACCACTAACACTGCTCTGCTCATCCCAACATAATGGGGTACGACATCTCTGTCCATATAGTGCCTCATATGGGGCCATCCCATAGATGCATGCCAGTTGTTGTTGTAGGAGAACTCAACAAGTGGGAGATGATCCGTCCACACTTGCCCCTAACCCAACACACAAGCTCACAACATATCCTCCAAGGTCTGAATGGTTCTCTCTGACTGACCATCTGTCTGAGGATGGAACGCAGTCATGAAGTGCAAACTCGTCCCTAGGGCAGTCTGAATCTGCTGCCAAAACCTCGAGGTAAATCGTCCATCTCTGTCTGAGACGATCGTCCTCGGTACACCATGGAGTCTCACTATCTGCCTAGTGTACTCCTCAACTAATCTGCTCACCGGCCACGTCTCCCTAATAGGAATGAAACGTGCCGTCTTCGTCAATCTGTCCACAATGACCCAGATGGCATCAAAACTCCGGTTCAGCCTCAGTCCAGTCACAAAATCTATGGTGACGTCCTCCCACTTCCTCTGTGGAACAGGAAGTGGATGAAGCTCATCTCCAGGTCTGAAATACTCTATCTTGACTTGTTGGCAGGTCGCACACTGTGCCACAAATCTGGCCACATCGGGCTTCAGCCCTCCCCACCAATATAGACGTCTCAAATCGTGATACATCTTACTCGTACCTGGATGTACAGAGTAAGGTGTACAGTGAACCTCCTGTAAAATCCTCTGTCTCAGCTTTGTATCAGCAGGTACACAGACGCGACCGCGGCGTCTCAAAACTCCATCTGCTCCTAGCAGGAACTGTGGTACCTCATCCCGAGACATCCTATCTCTAATGTACGCAGCTGGGCATCCTCATCAGAAAACTAGATGTCCAACTTTGACCAGATCAAGTCTCTCTGTAGCTGATGTTGAACTGTCAGCCTCGCAATCGCCTGCTCTCGAGGCGTCTTCCTGCTCAAGGCGTCGGCGACAACGTTCGCCATTCCTGGATGGTACATAATCTCTAAATCAAAGTCCTTGATCAGCTCGAGCCACCTACGCTGGCGGTTATTCAATTCCCGCTGCGTGAAAATGTACTTCAGACTCTTATGGTCTGTGAAAATCTGACATGTAACACTATATAGGTAATGTCTCCAGATCTTCAGTGCATGAACTACTGCTGCCAACTCCAGATCATGAGTCGGGTAGTTCTCCTCATATGTCTTCAGTTGTCGAGGCGCATATTCAATCACCCTGCCTTGCTGCATCAAAACACATCTCAAACCTAGCTTGGATTCATCACTGTAAACCACAAAATCCTCAGTACCCTCTGGCTGTGCCAAAATAGGAGCAGAAGTCAGACGTCTCTTCAGCTCCTCAAAACTCTGCATACACTGATCAGACCACACAAATCTGGTAGTCTTCCTCAGCAAACTCGTCAATGGACAGACAATCACAGAAAATCCCTCCACAAAGCGCCTGTAATAACCGGCTAGGCCAAGGAAGCTACGTACTTCCTTGATGTTCGTCGATGTAGTCCATGCTGCTACTGCCTTAATCTTCGCCGGATCAACCTTGATCCCCTCAGCTGATACTACATGACCCAGGAATGCTACTTCTGGCATCCAGAACTCACACTTAGAGAATTTAGCATAAAGTTCTCTATCCCGCAAAACCTGCAATACAGTTCTCAGATGTCCTGCATGCTCCTCTCCACTGCGAGAGTATACCAGAATATCATCAATAAGAACCACCACAAACTAATCCAGGAAGTCGATGAAGATACTGTTCATCAACTCCATAAAGACGGCTGGGGCATTCGTAAGCCCAAATGGCATCGCTACAAAGTCGTAGTGGCCATATCTGGTCCGGAATGTTGTCCTGTGCACATCCTGCTCTCTCACCCTCAGCTGGTGATATCCTGAGCGCATATCAATCCTGGAGAACACTGTCGCTTTCTAAAGCTGATCTAACAAGTCATCAATACGCGGCAATGGATACTTGTTCTTGATGGTCACCTTGTTCAGCTCTATGTAATCAATATATAACCTCAGTGATCCGTCCTTCTTCCGTACGAAGAGGATAGGTGCCCCCATGGGGACACGCTAGGGCCAATGAAGCCCTTCTCAGCCAGCTCCTCACGTTGCTTCTTCAGCTCCAGCATCTCGACAGGCGCCATCCGGTATGGGGCCTTCGAGATCGGTCTTGTACCAGGCTCTAACTCAATACTGAAGTCCACACTCCTCTGAGACGGCAAACTGGACGACTCAGCAAAAACATCTACAAAATCACAGACAACTGGGATATCCTCTACTGCTGGACTCTCCCCCTCCTTCATGGCATAACACCAGAAGGAATCACAACCCTATGCAATTAGTCTCGCAGCCCGTATCGCACTGATAACCATGCCAGATTTTCCAAGGTCCCAACCTCGGAAAACCTCTATCTGACCTAACTCGGTAGAGAGGGTAACAGTCCTCCTACCTACATCTAAGACTGCAGAATGTCTATCCATCCAATCCATACCTAGAATGACTTCTTCATGCACTAATGGCATAACAAAGAAGTCCACAAGCAAAACACGGGTCCCTACAGTAATGGGACAGTCACGAATCTCATGGGTACCTCTGACCCTACTACCATAAGGTAACCCTATACTAAAGGGTATCCCCTCAGTTGTATCTAGACTCAAACGATCCATACAAACATCAGAAATAAAAGAATGCGTAGCACCAGTATCAAACAAGACTCTAACAGGTAAACCATGAATTAGAATGGTATCTATAGCAGTCGGTGCAGTTGGCTCCTTTGCACTCATCAGCTCAAAAACTCGGCCATGTGGCCCTCGGGTGTCAATGGTGCTCCCACCACGACCTCTGCCTCTACTCGGCCCAGGAGCAGATCCCTGAGTCGTAGGGCGATCTGGGACCCTCTGCTGTCCCTAAATCTGTTGCTGCTGAGGTGGTCTCTGTCCACCCCCAGCTATACTGGCAGGAGAAGAACCCTGCTGGGATGATGCTCCGCCCTGTCGGCAGAATACAACTCTATGACCTAGTCTGCCACAAGTGTAGCACATCACTGTCTGCCTCAAACACTCTGGTCGCATATGTCCATACTTATCACAGTTTTGGCACTGTCGTTCCTTAATAGTAACTAGTGTAGAGAAGGGATGACTCTGGCGGCTCTGGTCTCGCCCTGAACCAGCAACTCCACTAGTATCCTGCAGAGATGAAGTTCCACCCCATCTACAGAAACTCTCTATGTGTCCTCGCCTTCCACAAGTAGAACAAATTACTAACGGCTTCGTGCACGCTGGTCGTAGATGTCCAGGATCATCACAGTTAAAACATCGTCGACCCGTAGCTACAATCAGTGCAGCTGCGGGGTAATTTGGACGTCTCCGGTTTAGTTCAGAACTAATAACCCCACCAGTACCACTGGTCTGCCCAGTCCGCTGTCTCTTTCCAGGCCTTTTATGCTCCTTTGGAACTTGAGGAATCTCAGCAACATGTGCCGATACAACTGGTACCTGAGTAACTCCATGTGATCTCCTAAATGATCCCTCCTGTACTGGCAGATCCAGAGTAGGTCTACCTTCTCTGGCCGCTTCCTCTACTTGCCTGATATACGCACGAAAATTTGGTCCCCTCATAGAGACACGATCCGAATCATTTGATTGGACTCGCTGTGGTGTATATCTCCCAACTATACCGTTTCCAGTCTCAGGAATAACACTCTCAACAACAACCTCATGAACCTCCTCGGCTACATATGAATCATCATCCGGAATCTGACTATGTCCTACATCTACTGGAGGAAGAGGGGATCTCTCCCTACCTCGTCCATCTACAGATACAACTCTAGTCTGAGCCATCTGCAGAACAAGTGCACTTAACCTATCAGGCTATATATATGCCATATGTATAGATATATATCAAATCAATCACAACAGAATATCTATATATATCTATAATGTCGAGATCTTCAGAGGGGCGATGGCTCACGTACACGGTATCCCAAAACATTTATACTCATTTCAAAACCAAAACCTTTTGAAAAGTCATACCCCTTTCGGGTTCTGTTTATTTATCTATTCGACCTTTATCGCAGATTACTAGTGCCATTGTTGTCAACCTGGGCTGTGATACCAACTTTGTAACACCCCAAATCCGTAGGACTCGGAGTGCTACTGGGCTAGGATCTCACAATGGATCCTACCCTAGCTTGACAATAATTTCACTGATCTTACAACAAGGCACAAATAGATTAAAACAAAACATGAAACTGATATATATAAATATCAAAAGGTAATATAGAGTACTGCTAAGTACATGTTCAAAACATAAATCCGTACAATATAAATAACCCATATCCGACGATATCGCCCAGTGTACGGAACCCTCAGCAGATCACCCCTCTGGATCACTCTGCAGCTCTCCTAACCTGCAAAGGATCTACAACACGGTATAAAACCGTTAGCTAACCATACACATATACAAGAAGATGCTAGAGCACAAACACACATCAGAAAATATAACATATCAACATGCTTTCACACCTTTACCCGGTTTATTACCTTTAATAAGTCCAATCACTCAATCGTATAAATAGATGTATATGAATATATGTGACACGAGGAATATAATCCTCGCCTCTGGGTGCTATAGCCAGCTGGAGTAGTATTGGCACACCTCCCGTGTACCCTATGGGAGTGGTGAGGGTCCTTCCCGTATACAAGATCTGGTCTGACTACAGAGAACCTCCCAGACTCCACTACGGGATGAAAGGGAAAGGTTATCACGGCCACAACAATGGGCAGTCAATATAACATAGGTCGGTAATGAACCATAGCGCATGCTACAAAGCATATAACAATCACCACTCAAGCATACATCCAATATAAGGATAGTAGCTAAGTAAGTCCTATGGACTTACCTCAACATCAGAAGTCGTATCACTACGATCAGCTCTCACTCAGGTCCACTCCAAATTGGAGGACAACACGGCCTATACAAGGCATACACACACACACACACACACACACACACACACACACATATATATATATATATATCAAACTCCTATCACATAAATGGGTCACACCTAGACCCAAGGGATCCATAAGGATCATGTCCAACTCGTAAACCTCAAAGCCGTAACCGGCTTATCTATATCATACTCATCAACATCCGATACCTAGCATGGTACTAAGTCCCTCATACTAGGAAAGGAAAGGAGCTACCCAACTATAGGTAGTCTCGGGACAAGACGCACCTGCGTGATCAAGGGACGCAGGGGCGGAATAGATAACCCGCAGGCGCGGCAGGGAGCAGCCGCAGGCGCGGTGACAAGGGACGCAGGCAACATAGGCAAGGCGCGGGCACTGCGGCACGACTTCCGCAAGGGCGGTGGCTTCCAGGCGCGGGGGCAGCCACAGTGCATAATGTGATCCCGCGATTCCTCTTCGGCACTTCACGTGATCAAATCACGTCTTTTCCATTCCAAAGTCACACACATACATATACATACACAAACCAACATCAATCTACATCCACATACATCTAAACCTAAGCTAAGAAGATGGAATCAAGGAAAGAAAGAAGGAGAAGCAAGATCACTTACCACCCTTGTGGTCCTAGGCTGCAAGGAGAGATCACACACCTCAGTAGCTGGCTTCCAAGCTCAGCATACACACATCCATCATCAACATCAACCACAACACACAACTCTCAAGAAAAACTCCAAGGAGAACCAAGAACAAGATCAAAGAAGATGAAGGAGAAACAAGAAGGACGTAGGTCTGGAATGGGGAAGTGAAGAAGGTAACCCTTGCTCAGCAAGAAAACGAAAGAAGTAAAGCAAAGGGTAAAACACGGGTCAAAGGAGTCAACAAAACCGGCTGCAGCCGCCGGAAACCGCAGGGGCGGTTCCCTGAGCCGCAGGGGCGGCAGTCATGCCCGCGGGTGCAGACAGGCCAATCTCGGCCAAAGCCAATCTCGGCTAAGGTCCAATCTCGGTCCGAAAGACTAAGGCTCTTACAGTAACACCCCAAATCCGTGGGACTGGAGGCGCTACTGGGCTAGGATCTCACAATGGATCCTGACCCTAGCTTGACAACAAGTTCATTGGATCTTACAACAAGGCACAGATAGATTAAAACCAAAACATAAAACTGTAATATATAAATCAAAAGGTTTATACAAGGTACTGCTAAGTACAATCCAAACATATAACTGTACACCATAAAATCACCCATATCCCTCGCATAACCCAGTGTACGGAGCCCTCGGCGGATCACCCCATCTGAATCACTCTGTAGCTCTCCTAACCTGCAAAGGATCTACAACATGGTATAAAACCGTTAGCTAACCATACACACACACACACACACACACACACACACACACACACACACACATATATATATATATATATATATATATATATATATATATATATATATATAGAAGATGCATAAGCACAAACACACTTCAAGAAACCATAAACATAGAATTATGTTGTCACACATTTACCCGGTTAATTATCTTTATAACGTCCAACACTCAAATCGTATATATATGAATATGAATATATGTGACACGAGGAATATAATCCTCGCCTCTCGGGGATGTTGCCAGCTGGAGTGGTAATCAGGTCACCGTCCCCGTATACCCGATGGGAGTGGAGAAAGCCCGTCCCGCTGAACCAAATTTGGCCTGTCTACAAAGAACCTCCCTGTCTCAACGCGGGATGACAGGGCAAGTTGTCACAACCCTACAATGGGCAGTCACTAAACGATAGGTCGGTAATAATCAATATCACATGCTATCAAGCATATATCAAACACCACTCATGCATACATCCAATATAAGGATGGTAGCTAAGTAAGTCCTATGGACTTACCTCAAACTCGAAGTAATCTAAATCCGATCAACTCCAAATCTAGAGGATAGCACTACCTAATAACAAGGTATAAATAAATATCAAATCTCCTATCAATCAAATGGGTCACACCTAGACCCAAGGGATCCATATGGATCATATCCAACTTATAAACCTCAAGGCCATAACCGGCATATAATGCTATCATACTCAACATCATTATATCCTCATACACATACCTAACATGCCACTAACTCGCTCATACTAGGAAAGGAAAGGATCGGTACTACTCTAAGTAGATCCTGTACAAGGCGCACCTGCGAAATGGAAAGGCGAAGGGGCGGAAAGGCAGCAGACGCAGGCGCGAAGTCACGCTGGCGCGGGCGCTGTGACTGTGGCCGCAGGGGCGGCGGCTTCCGGGTACGGTGCGGTGACAAGGTCCCGCAGTGGCGGCAGCTTCCAGACGCGGGGGCGGCGACAGTGTAAAACGGCCTTCCCCGACTTCTCTTCTACTCTTCACGTGAGGAACTCACGTCTTCATCATTCCAAAGCCACACACATACATATACATACACATACAAACATCAATATACATCCACTCACATCTAATCCTAAGCTAGGGAAGAGGAATCAAGGAAGAAAAAAAGAAAGAAGAAGAAGACTTACCACAAATGTGGTCCTAGGTAGCAAGGAAGGATCAACAACACACTCTCAGCTGGCTCCCAAGCTCAGCAACACATCCACACATCCTCATCAACATCAAACTCATAATTTCTCTTTCAAACTCAAGAAGAATTCAAGACAAGCTCAAAGGAAGAAAAGGAGGCAAGAAGATCGTGGTAGTAGCTGGGAAGAAATGAAGGAAACCCTTGATCCTAAGGCAAGAAGAGATTAAGGAAGAGAAGGTAAAGCACGGCCAACCGGTCAACAAAGCCGGCTGTAGGCGCAGGAAACCGCAGGGGCGGGTATCCTGGCCATAGGGGCGGATCACTGGACGAGCCGCAGGGGCAGCTACATCCTAGCTCAGCGATGAAAGACTAAGGCTCTTACAGGAGGGACCAGTAAGTATAGGGTGAGTAGAGGAGGACATGGTCCGGCATCGACGACGCCAACCGTCTCCTGTTAGTTGCCTCGTCTCGTAGATGTAGTATGTCGTCGCCTCCACTTTGTCGGCAAACGATCTAGATTGAAAATGAATCAATATTAATTATAACTATTAATGAAAGACTAAACTAAATTACTCTAAATATATTAATAACTAAACTAATCAACACTATTTAATAATTAAACTAAATAAAATTACACTAGTTTAATCCAACTATAATAACCCAACTTGAGCATAGTCGGCAAGTGTTGAAGTTAGAAGCTCAACTTTAATGCAATCGGCTTGCATTCAAGTTGAGTTCAACCTATTCTTCACAACATTGAAGATTTAATTTTCTTTTTTTCGTTACGCTCAGATCCCAGTTGTTCCAACAAGATATAACACAAATTTCACGCACATTTAAGATATTCTACCTAAATATGCCCTAGTCTAACCAAATCCGGTATCAATCGATTGAGTACACGAGAAAATTGAGAAACATGCTTTCAAAATCTAAAAATTGAGAGAGAGAAAAATGAACCTCGTGTATTTATTAGGGTTGTCGTCTACTCTGATTTGGATCTGTTTGCCTAGTTGAATTTGTTGTTTTTTGGTTGAAATTGTGGTTTTTTAATTTCGAAAAACATAGCGAAAATTGTCAAAAGGTTAAAAAAGAGTCCATATACAAACGCTCGCGCATTTCATATATGATTTTAACTTTCGGTTTGTGTTAAAATTGAAAAAACTCAATGCAACCAATATGATTTAATTTAAAGTTTGACAAGTTCTATAGATTTTTTGTTGTTGTTACGGATAAGATATCGGACGGGATTTACTTTCGAGACGTCGCGTCGTCGACCACGAGAGTGAACCGGGTAAGTTTTGGACTCCGTGCTTTGAGTCTCTGCTGTGCTTATTCCCTCCTCCTCCTCTCTCTCCGACTCCGTGCTTTAAAACCCTAGCACCTGCACCTCCTGCATCCACCCTTGACCAACATTCAATGGCGTACAGTTTCCCTCCCAATGATGATAGGCCTTCATCGTATATCTCTCCTACCTCCTCTAATCGCTCTTACTTCTCCGATCAGGCAGTCCGATGTAAGCCCTTGAACAGTTTCATGAATTTTGCAACCCTAATCCTCTTTAAAAATGTTTGCTTTCTTTGTAAATCTGATCAATTTATGCCTTTCTTGTTCATGTTGTTGTTGATTAGCCGGCTACCCTATGACGGCTGATTCTAGGGAGGCCGAATTTCAGAGATACCCTAACGACTTGAGAGATCCAGTTGGGAGGGAGAGGGAGAAGGAGATGATTAGAGCGGAGATATTGGCGGAACAGATGGAACGAAGGAGGATCCTCGAAGAGGAAGTACGAAGGGAATTGATGTTGGAGAGAGAGGTTTCCATGCGTAGATGGGAATCTTCGAGAATGCTATTCGATGCTCCTTCTGAAACCCGTCCGTTTGTACACGAGCCTCCGATAATGCCTCAATCGTTTGGTCATTATGAGGATCCTCGAAGATTTCCATCGCTCACAATGGTCTCAATGCCAATGCCAAGTCGTCCAGTGGCTGAAGTTGGGATTTTGAGATCATCGCCTTTTCAACAATATCCGATTCGGTCCGCCTCTTCAAGTTTGGGTCTGCCTGTTATTAGGCACCTTCCGGAGTCTAGGAGAGAGACAATTCTGTTGGTCAGTATGATTTCTCTTAACCTAATTTGCCTTAGGCTTACTTGATACTCTTACTGTTCACGAGTGTACACCTCCCTGACCCTGAGTCATACTGATTCATCAAGAATAAGTAGTTATTGTTTAGCTACTATAACTACGCGATGATTGAACTGTGCTGTGCTTGATAGTTTCTTCTTGGATTATAGGAAATTAACAATTTGTTTGTGATGCATGGGTGTGCAAGGTGATACCCAGGTGTATATCTTGGCACCCAATGAATTTAGTTGAGATGACTCCTCGGGCTTGAGCCTTGTAAACTTCGGAGTCGAGACTACATTGTGTTTTTAGTTCTATTTCCGAAGTGAAATAGAACTAAAGCTAACAAACAATCGCATCATCGAGTTAATGCCCCTTGCTTTGTCTTTGCTTGCTAGGGTTGTATTCTTTATTACTCACATGTATATGATATCTGGATTATGTGTTGAAAGTTGTCTTGTGTTTGCATATGATCTGCACCTCCTGCCTCACCATAGATAATAAATATTTGCCTCCTTTTGCTCCTAATGCTGTTATCTTGGCTGTAGTTATACAATTCTTTCTTTTGGTCAAGGACTATAACTTGATAAGTTTGGAAGTGATGTTGTTAAGCTCATATTCTTTGATTATGAGAATGTTCTTGCACACAGATCCTAAATTCATGAAGGGGTTTTGGGTGTGAGATGGGGGAGGGGTTTTTTTTGTTGGCTGGGGTTAATAGTAGCATAAGTCATTTCGGAGCAATTCTTATGGATGACCACTGCTTGGGCTAAGGGCAAAGAAGGTTAACATAGTTTCAGCAATTGATTCTATCAGATCTCGTTTTGAGGTTTTGTTGAGAAGAGTTCAAGAGTTCCATACTTCATTCATGTGAGCTGCCTTTAGTGTGTCTGTTTGTGTGTGGATCTGGGTTCTGAACCAACGACGGTTAGCAAGGAAATTTCAGGTTAAAAAAAGATGTTTTAGGATGTACTACTCGGTCTGGATGTTAAAAGAAAGAAATTTCCGACAAGATTAAAATTGATCTTGCTAGTGGCTGTATAAATCTTGCATTCTATACTTCCTAGTGATTCAGTTTGTAAAAATACAGGTGGAATAATTTAGAATATTAGATCTTTGGGCATTGTATAAGTTACAAATGGAGAGGGTGTTGTCCCTCGTTGATCGGTTTTTATATGCACAAAAAATGCCATCCTTGTTTTCAGCTTTTGCTATGTGCAACCCACAACATGTAATATGTTCTATTTCACTGATACCTTTTGATGGTGCTTCATTTATGTGATATGTCATCTTACTCGTCATTTGTGAGCAACAAGTGCAGGCAAAGCGTGAGCCGAACATTACTGGTGTAAACAGGAAAAGGAAAGCTTCAGCTCTTGAAGATGATCATCGTTATAGGGCAAGGACATTTGAGAATAAGCCCAAGGCATGGAGTTGTGACTTGTGCAAAATTACTACTACAAATGAGATAAATTTGAAGCAACATTTTCGAGGAAAAAAGCATAAGCTCATGGTGGAAGGGGTGCCCCCTGAGGAGATTCATGTGCTGAAGGAGCTTCCACTGAAGACCGACAAACCGGAACCTAGTCACACTATTGTGAAGAAAGCATCAACAAAATCCGAAAAGTTATCAGCAAGCTCTCCCAATGAGGCCACCGATGCAGATCAAATAAAGAAAATCAAACCGAATGGTTCGTTAAAAATCCGGGAGCCAGGATCTTCAACAACACGAGGTGGTTCAACAGAAAAGCGGGAGGCAAGGTCTTCAACAAGGCCTGGTGGTCCATTTAAAAAACGAGAGCAGGGATCTTCAACAACGCCGTCGGCAAAGAAGTTCAAGTTTTGGTGCAAAATGTGTCAAGTTGGAGCCACTTCTGAGGTAGTTCTGACTGCTCATGAGAAAGGAAAGAAGCATTTGGCAAGACTTGAAGAGCTTAAAGCAGCGCCCGGCTCATCCTCCTCTAAGCCGGAAGGCCCATGAGCGGTTGTTGCCCGAAGAAACAAGTAGGGACCTAGGGATCAATGTATGTCAATAACGAAGACGCTAAATGGTACAACAAGTCAACAGTTGAAGCAACGAATTTGGATATAAATCATTGGGGCTAAGACAGTAAGAGCAGATGCAGGATAGAGTAGTTATATAGGTAGGTTCCTTGTGATGCCCGACTGAGCTTTTTTATTTTTGTGGATCATGTTTTTAAGAACCTTCTTTTTAAGTAGGGCATAGATGTTTTATTTGTATCTACATCAGTAATTCTGATGATTTATATTCTGTTATGCTATTGACCAATTTTTGTTGGACCCAGGAGAAGGGAGTGGATTTTCAACTAAGCTGTCATGCCCCTGATTGTTTGATGAGATATGAAAAATCAACTAAGCTGTCATGCCCCCCTGATTTTCAACTAAGCTGTCATGCCCCTGATTTTTAACTAAATAATTCAAAACCGTAAGGATGATCTTTAACTTTTTTTTGACACGAAAAAGCCGAGACTTTCTATAAACGAGTCATAAGAGGAAACTAACTCCTCTCAAACATCTAACAAAATGTCTCTAATACAAAGAAGACTTTCTATAAACGAGTCATGAGAGGAAACTAACTCCTCTCAAACATCTAACAAAATGTCTCTAATACAAAGAAGAGTAAACGTGCAAGTCAATGTCTAATTAAAAAGCAAAACCATCAAGCGAAACCGCCACCCTATTCCCTTCTCGAAAGATATGACCCAACTTGACCGCTGCCCTATTCCCTTCTCGAAAGATATGACCCAACTTGACGTTCCAATCATGAAGAATTAAGCCTTGGCCTTTTAGTGACAAACTAAATAAAGGATGCATAAGATCCACACCCTTTCTAAAAATTGAACCACGAGTTTAGAATAAACCTCCACAAAGGCTCGTTGAAACCCTATGCTCTAAGCTAGCTCCAACCCAGACACCCAAAGCTCTACAACAGGGACGGAAGCAGTTTCAGGTTGACCGCGGAACCTCCCTGCCAGGCACCCTCACTATCTCTGATGACCCCATCAATGGCTTTACTGAAAACATCATGAAATGTTCATTCGTTACGCTAACGTCAAAGCCATCCAGAATCAACAATCTTCCACGTTACCATAATCTCCTTCTTGAGAGATAGCAACATGAATTACATTTGGAAAACATTTCAATATTTTCTTCATAAGTCATAATGTAGACAAATAAATTTTATCTTATTAATTTTCCGTCTTTCATCTTTCTTCATGCAATGTTCTTTCGTTACGCCAACATATAATAATGATGAAAACACATCTCACTTGACTCTCGGAACATTAGAGTGAGCCATGGTGATGCTCTCAACGAGCTAGTCATTCTATGAAAGGCCGAAGAATAATGTCTAAATTGAAGCCAGGCCGAATAATGCTTAAATTTAGTTAGAAAAGTAATATATGCTTGGTTTAAAAGTTTTGTATTAAAGTACTCTTGGATCAATTTGAATATAGTTAGTGAGTAACTATAAAAAAAAAGATAGTGAAAAGTTAAAATCAAATTACTACACTTTCGAATAAAAGAAGAAAATAAATGTGATTACATAAAGGGTAAGGTAAGTTATTTAAACCCCTATTTATCTCATCAATGTTCCATCAAGCTACTTTTTAGTTTTTTTTATCCACAACTTTCTAGAATTTATATTAAGGTACCTATTTTATAATAAGTTGTCTTTATATCATTGTTTGTAACTTTAAGTCGTATTTTTTAATATTTGTGTGATCTTGTCATTTGGTACTAGTTTAATACCCGTGCCGTGCACGGATATTTGAAAATATATATATTTTAAAATATTTTTATTTTATGTGTATTGATAATAAGAATTAAAATTTAAAATAAATAATAAAATAATAGTATAACCACATTATATTATATTCTAAAATATTTCATTAAATACAACATTGTTTGTATTATTTTATGATTTGCTTGTAGGATCACATATCATGATCCTCGAACCATCCCTACTTGTAACTCTTGAAATTGCCACGTAAAGTTGTACGTGACTAAAAATTGGTCTAGGTAGGTATAATCCAACTTTTGAAAGGAAATGAATATCATATGTGATAAAAAGTATACGCTGTGATTATAGAACCGACTTGAGAGGTAAAACAATCGCACATAAAGTTATATATATATATAAAATAGATCGTTATATAATAGCACAAAAATTACAACATATTATGACTAAAACTAACTACCTCTAACCCGCATGCCGATTATAATTTCAAAAAAAAAGAAAATTATAAAATACCTAACAAAAGTAGAAAATTCAAGTAACTTAAAACTATAAAAATAAAATAAATATCCAGTTACCTTAAAAACAAAAAAATTTAAATATAAATGTTAGAAATAATTATAAAATTATAAAATAAATAAAATACTTTGTAAAATTATATAATTTAAGAAAAAGGAATTTGTGGATTTAAATCCTACGCAAAAAAAATCTAGAATCTTATCTTTATAAAAAAAAATTTAAATAAAAAAGTTTGTTTAATTAATTTAGAAAATCAATTTAAAAATATATAATTTAAATGAATGACAATTTAGTAATATAAGAAGATTTGACTAAAATACTGAAACCTTAGAGTGCACGTCGGCGATCCGTAGGCTACTTTAGTATATATATATATATATATATATATATATATATATATATATATATATAATATAAATGAGTGCCAAGTAGTTAAGTAAACTTAAAATATAATTAAAAAATCCAAAAAATTAAGCAAAACTGGAAGTTTTTGAAAATTGTCCACATAAATCAACAACACATGTAAAACATTTAAACGTTGGACAAAGTTATCACAAAACTATTTTAAATACTATAGTTGACGATATTGCATATTTAAGAACGGGATTATTTAAGTATGATGAGTGTCTTAAACATGAATATAAACTTGAGAATAATGAGGTAGAGAAGTCCTTTTTGTAAAAATCGGCATATCATATCCCGCGTCTTTTCGTATTTCCATTCTCACATCCGTCTTTTCGGCTTCTTTCCAAAAGCCCTAACCGGCGATTATGAATCTCCGTCTTCTCTTTGCTTCGTCATCTTGATTCTTCATCTTTCTATGGCCGATTCGTCGTTGCTACTCTAGATTTGGGTCATTAATACTTTCTTGCTTCTTCATCTTCATCTTTCTCTGCCGTTCTTAGCCAAATTTTTCGTGATTATTGTTCGGAGTTTGAAATCGGAACAAAGGCAAGTAGAAGTCGTCGTTACTCCAAACTGTTGCTGGGTTTTTGCAAAATCAGTGCTATTAACTGCTCTCATATCGTTCTTGCAACCGAAATAGGTATTTTGTTTTAATATTGTGTTAAAGTGTTTTCAAATGTCGGTGGTAAAGACCATAAATAACCGAAATAGAGGATGTCGATGTTGTGTATCAAAAGTTTTTGACAGTTGAAATGGATTTTGATTTACTTGATATGTAGATTCAATGGTGAAAATCAAATTAATGTCTTCAAAAAACAAGAAGGTTGCTGATGAAGATGAAAAAACTACCGGAACATTGAAGGAGGTACATTTGGTTATTCAATCACATTGTATTATGTTTTTGGTGAATATTTGTTGTTTTTTTGCAATTTTACTAGTTGTGTATGTATAAATCTGTTCAGTGATGGATTTTTTGGATGATTTTGTGCGTATGTGTTTATTGTTATGGATTATATGTTTAAGTTGTTTAAATTTGATGTGTTGTAGACTTGTAGTATTGAATATGTATTTGGAAAATTTTGTGTGATTAAGTATATACATAGATTTGTGTATGAGGTATAAGTTGCCAGATTTGTCATTTGTGTTTTTGTATCTACAATATTGTGTATATATACATATGTTATGTTGCATTTTGATTTATTTCCATGATTTGTGTAGTTATTTTAACTTATATTGATTAAATTGTTCGTGTTGTGTACACATATTTTTGTGTATTGATTGTATTTGTTATTGTTTGTATTTTGGTGTTCATATAGTGTTGTGTATTAATCACTTACGTGTGTTTTTATATGTACAATATGTATTATAACAGGCTTGTGTAGCAATATCATGTACACAAGACATTAACAAACTATACTTAGATTCTGATTATCATGTCAAGCTAATGTTTTTTATTAGGAACCTACATAATGTATGTATGATTGTGTATGTTTGTAATAAAAGCCATTGTGTGTGTTTTTTTTCAGTTTACCTACAGATATGAAATGAGCACCAAGTTGAAGATGTCAAACCAATTAATACATTTCATGCTTATGCGGGAGATAATTACCAAGAGGAAGTTCTCCATGTGGTTTGCAATAAACGGGGTATTAATGAGGTTTGATCTTACATAATTTATGGAAATTACTGATTGGTGTGTAGTGATGACCAACCTAACAATGTAGATAACATGAGCCGGTTGATATGAGAGATGTTGTGGGTCATGATAGATGTACACATGCCCGCTTGGAAGTGTTGTTTATGAAGGAGCCGAAAGATTCACCTTATAAATACAAGATGGTTCTAATTATATTCATTGAAGGTGTCTTGGTGGCTAAGGATAAGAAGACAATGGTAAATCAACATACCATTAATCTTGTGAGCAACTTGGAGCTTTTTGAATCATATCCATGGGGTATGTATGCTTATTTACAGACGAAGAGATATTTACAGTCTTGTGATCCAGCTAAGAGTAGGGCAAGTGGAGGGTACAACATCGGTGGATTTCCACTAGCTCTGCAGGTTATGATTGTTTATGTATATATTATTTTGATTGTTTAGGCATTTTTCAATTAATATTAATTTGTGTTACACCTGCAGATATTTTCTTTTCATTCGATGCCGAAGCTTGCTAGTCCTTTTGCAACTGTTGTGAGTGATGAAGATGTTCCTTTGTGTCTCAAGTTTGTGTCAAAGTCCACAAAAGGAAGACAGTTTCCCGGTTATGGTGATATTAAGGCGATTGTTAATAAACTGATGGACGATGACATCAAAACTGTTGTTGGTCATCAGGAGAATGATGATACAGATTGGTGGGAGATTGAAGGGGAAGATCCAAGACTGGATATGTTATTTGAACTCGGCTTTCTAGTTGTAGATGTAGTTGTCAATCGTCCAAGTGTGGAGGATGTCAAAGATGATTTGCCAAGGTATATTATCTACTATGTTTGTTCTGTGTATGCAGATATTAAGTTTTGCAATTCGGTTGAGTTTTTATTATTCATGTAACAGGAAAAAGAAAAAAGAAGTTAGAGAAGGTGGATGTAGTGCATTCTGATGACGATGACTTTGTCAGTCAACCAAAGGTTGGAGCTTTGGTCATAAAGGGTGTCAAAAATGATGTTGAATCTGACATTAATTTAGGGAAGAGGAAGTCCAAGTCTAATATCCCTAAATCACCATCAACAAGGTTGTTCATTTTAAAATTACTAACCATATTATGTAGCAATATGGTCATCTCTTTCAATTAGTACATTAACATCAGTCGATTATTGTGTAGGTACCCTAAAAGAAATTCAAAGGGGAAAGAACCATTGACCCCCAAGCCAATTGAGGAAAATGTTGTACAGGGCGTTGGAGAAGATACTGGTGATGTTACTAATGTAGATAAAGATAGTTAGCAAGTTTAAAAAGATTGCAGACAATCAGTGGGTTATTTTAATTGGTGTAGTTTGTGTATGTATTTTTTTCCCACATATTTTAATTGGTATTGTTGTGTGTATGTCATTAAAGGACTTCCGAGATGGAAGAAACATTGATTCCCCAATCAAGTGAGAAAGCTGATGTACCTAGGGTTGAAGATGATACTGCTGATGCTATTTGTATAGAGAAAAAAGTCAGCCAAGGGAAAAAATCTGAATTTAAACAGTAAGTTATTATTGTGTTTCATTTGTGGGGAAAAACTGATGCTAATTGGTGTATTGTGTATGCCAATATATTAATATGTCGTATGTGTTGTGAAGTATGAACTTCATCTTGTTGTTGTGTAGGTACATTAAAAGACATTCAAAGGGGAAGGAACAAGTGACTCCACAACAAACTGATCAAGGTGATGTAAATGTGTTGAAAGAGCACAGTGTCGTGGCTCCTGATGCAGAGAAGATAGTTGGAAAAGACAAAACTTGTGAAGAAAAACTGTGAGTTATTTTGGATATTTTGTTGGTTGTTTTGTCTTTATTTTTGTATCATAGCATTGTGTATCAATTATTTGTGTTCGTGTATAACATTGTTTATTTTCATGACATTGTGTATGTATATCATTTATGTGTGTATGTGTACAACATTGTGTATGTGTATCACACTGTTTGTTTATGAAATTGTGTAGTACATTTATAGTATAACTTTGTGTATATTCATGACAATGTGTATATTCTTGACATGGTGTATGTATCAATTTTGTGTGTACGTATATAACATTGTGTATGTTTATGAAATTGTGTATGTGTATCACATTTACAATATGAACTTGTGTACTACATTTATATTATATAACTTGTGTATGTTCATGACATTGTGTATGTGTATCAATCATTTGTGTATGTGTATTACATTGTGTGTATATATATCAAAGTGTGTATGTGTACGATATTTTGTACTAAATTTACAGTTTAAATTTGTATACTATAGTTATATTATATAACTTTGTGTACTACAGTGTGCATGTGTATAACATTATGTATGTGTATTACATTGCGTATGTTTAAACAATTGCAGGTATGATGAAGGTCAACCTGCTTGGTTGTCCCAAATTATTGACAAGCTTGACCAGATACAGAAGGAACAACACATGTTATATCAGAGGGTAGAAGATCAGGCATTGATGATTGACGACTTGATGACGTACTCAAGAGATCTGGGTACACTGTATGAGAACCTTGATTCAACTGTCTATCTTACAAGCAAGAGGTTGGAGAAAAATGTAAAAGACGTGGTTGTTCAGTTTATGACGCCTACTTCAAATCCTGTTGTTCATGAAGCTGGTCCAAGTTCTGATCAGGGCCGAGATTTACAGAAGAAAGATGTCATACACGATGCAACAATTCAAGAATTAGTGGGAGACGTGAGTGATGTAAATAACTTTGTGTTATGTATTTGTTACATATATTTATTTTATATTGTATAAGATATAATGTAACCCCTAATTTTTTGAACTTGTTCAGGAAGATGAAGCACCAAATGTTGCACGTAGAAAGGGGTTAAGAATCCGAAAGGATAGTAAGTGGAAGAAGACCCCATATAGAAAAAACGTGAAGTTGCAAAAACAACCAAACGAAAATTTGTTGCAGAAAAATGGACGACAAAGATTATTCAACTGGGTTATGAACAATGATGGAGATGGTTTGATTAGGGGTTATCTCAAAAAACTTGTCAAGGGATTTTATTAAGAAGATACTTCAACCCGGTGGATGGATTAAAGATGAGGTAATGTGGCAAATTTATATTCAGTTTGTGTATACAATTAAAAGATTGATGTTTTTTTATAAAAGATGTTCATTATATATATAAATCTGATATAATTGGTTTGTGTACTTAAAATTTGACTTTTATATGTTTTTTTTATATTTCAGGCCATTGACGAGTTGATTATGATAATGTGGAAATCAATCATTGAGTTTGCAAACTTATTTGATCGTGTAGTTGTGTTGGGTTGTAGGTGGTCTTCGGCTTATAATCGTGCAACGTTTGACAAGTTTATTGAATCTGGTCCTGAGAAATTTTAGATTCGAGACAATATGATGCAGGTTATCATTGGTGATTCACCATCACTTTTTCGGAAGCCTCTTTATGATGTTGACTTTGCGTACTCTCCACTGAATCTAGAAGATTCTCACTGGGTTGCTATGGAGATGAATCTGATTGACTGGTGTATTTACATATATGATCCGCAAACTGCATACATCAATGATGATAAGCTACAATCTCTGCTGGAGCCCCTAGCTACTATGTTCCCATATGTATTGAAGTGTCATGGTAAACACACAAGGTTGGGACAAAAATTGGACATGCCAATGAAGGTCGTTAGGAAAACGGGGTTGGTTAACAATGATGATGGGTACGTTTTATCTTAATAATACATACACAATATTTTTTGTTTTAGTACCTAATTACTAATTTCAGTTTGAATTATATGTTTGATTACATGTAGTGGAAGCTGTTGCATGTATATTGTCAAGATTGTCCAGTAATTGGCTACTGCCCGGAAGGATTTATCGGATATTAGCGAAGATGTGCTGCAGGCTTACAGGGAACAATTAACATATGTTATGTACTGCAGGGATTGACCTACATGGTTTCAAGATATATAGTAGTAATCAACATTTTATGTAGGAGATAGAATAGAACGAATTACCACTTCATGTTTGGTACTGTATTTTGATTGAAATGGGATGGACAAATGTGTATTTCAGGACTACCCACGTTTTGTTAAAGTTCTTTGATTTCATCATTTGGGATTGACAAATATGTTGGCTATATTATATATGATCTTATATGTTGAACTTCATTATGTATGTACCTTGTGTGTTTAAATACATTGTGATTTTCTGATATACACAAGTAGTATACTTTTTATAACAACATTTAAATACTTTATGTACGTTCTTTTGTGTATCAGTTGTACTTATGTACCATTTGAACTAATTTTTTTAAATAATAATATCTTAATTGTGTACGTACTTTGTGTGGTTAATTACTTTTGGGTATCGAAAGTACTTATAAATTTTGAAAATAAATTGTTCAAAATGGTAAGTTTTTTGTATTAAATTTCACCATGCGAACTTGTGTATTTAATTGCACTGATTTAATAGCAGATTTATTGGTAAGTTATATGTACATAATTTAGACAATACAGTAAGATGTGTATTTCAACCTGACTTTGTCCCATTTGTATTAACACACAAAAGGCACGATGTTATGTGTATGCTAAATATAATACCACATATAATCCTTTGAAAAAAACACTTTAAAAAATGTCTACATAAGATCGAAATAACAAAATAAGGCTGCAAGCAGGTCTTCTATTTTGGTTGATTGAGACATGTCTTCTTGTTGTGACTAAATTTGCCACAACAGCTACATTTTTTCTTTATTTTGGGTTCCCACGACGAATCCTACATTTAGGTAATCTTCTTGGCCTTCTACGCTTCATTGGAGGCTTACATGACAATGCTGCTATATTTGACAGTATATTCCATTCTGACTTGATAGGCACTAGATAGATTGTTTCCGCGTACCCAACTCTCCAAGTTTCACAAGTATAATATCTACTAACTAGAAATGAAGGATTCATACTCACATGTGTTGCAGCGGCTATAGCGTGCGTACATGGTATTTCTTCAATATCAAACTTCTTGCATCCACAACTTCTCATTAGCAAACATACAATCACCTTTTCATCATCTTTTACAACTTCAAACTCCAACCTTTCTGCATCTAGGACGTAAATAAAGTAACCCCCACTTTTTTAAAACCTTTTCTGGATCATTGTTTCGATCTTTGGAGGAGCAACTTCTACACAAGCTTTTGTTCGAGCACGTCTTTCGGCAAACCACCGAGTCATGAATTGTCTGATCTCATCAAGCAAGCTGGACAAAAAGACCGTGCCCAAGCTGCAATTCCAATATCAGTGAGTAACTCACCAATCTTTGGCTTCTCATACATACATTGACAAGAGTAGTGTTGTTATACGACATGAGTTGTACGAAGAAATGCGTATTTCAAGATAATTGCAGCATATATACCCCCGAAATTTGTCCAAGAATCTCCATGCAATCACTCCGTTTGTAACAGCGGGCACCTTCCATGAATTTTTCAAGGACTTTGTATGATCGTGTTTTCTTCTACAGATTGCTTTTTAGATGCCAAATGCAATATCCGTGCGATGCAACTTCATAATTTGTAGCAACACCTTTTTTGATGGAATTGTGTCGATCGGATACAAAGACTAATTCATTGTTGTCATGAACAAAACTCTTTAGGTTCTTGAAGAAGAAATCCCACGATGCATCATTTTCACTGTCAACTATTGCAAATGCAATGGGGTAGATCTGCTGATTAGCATCTTGTGTAGTTGCAACAAAATAACACTCCTCCATATTTCCCCTTCAAGTGTGTGCCATCTACTGTGACAACCTACGTTACAATTGACGTTAAACTTATTTTGGTACACTAATCGTCAATTTGTGAAGTTCACATACACAATTTTCATTAAAAAAAATACAAACGATGGTGTTTTACTTACCCTTCTCATTGACTGATATCCTCTAACTAATTGTCCATATGCAACGAAGACATATTTGAAACGGTTGTTTTCGTCTACCTCAAGAGCAACAAGTGTACCTGGGTTGACAACCAGTAATATATATAGATATGAAGGTATTGAACTGTACTTATCCTCTGGTGTACCTCTAATCATATCCTTCACAGTTTCTTGCGCCATCCATCACTTTCAATAACTAGCATCAATATGGTGTAAACTTTTCATTAATGTGATGATCTGGTTGACAGACGGTAATTTCTTTGAATTTCCACACCTATATTTTGTTGAGCAATTGTTATGATGATTTTTATTATGTACAAACGATATTCAACAAACACAATCTATGAAATGTAAGTTTGAGCACTTACATTGCTTTAACCTTGTCAGCGATTAATTTGTACGAAGCTCCTCTTTTCAGTGACCTCCTCATGTGGAATGAACATGTGTGTGTAGATACATATATATTTTGTTGTTGTAAAATACTGTGACTGACCCAACATTGAAAAATGCACCTTCCACTTACAGTTTTTGTCAATACATTTTGCTGTTATGGCCCTCCTCTTTGACTTCACAATCTTATATTGTGTACATTCTGATATGGCGTTTAGACACAAAGCGTTCTTCAATTCTGTTTTATTACTATATGTCTGCCCAATCATCAACCCAAAGTTTATTGTAGGTGGTACACAATTGCTCACATGAGGGACAATCGCTAGGTTGTTACATGTTGTATCTTCAATCGCTTCGTCGTCAACTACACATGTAGAACAATCAACAATATTTGTAGATGACTGCCCAATACACACTTGTAAAGGGATCATCATCTCTCCACCGTCTTTATGTGGTTCAATTGATACGTTCTCATTCTCTGTATTGTAACTGATGAGGGACCATCACCAACATCCCCTACTAGTCCTACAATGCAAGGGCCAATCACTAGATCAAGGGCAAGGGCAATTCAAGAGGAGGTGTCCAACTTGTTGGTGTCTTTAGCTCCTAAGGAGACCATTGATGATCTATTGATGATTGAGGCTTCCTAAGTCACGTTAATGACGATTCCCGACGACTTGGACGTGGAAGGGAGACCATGCACACGTGATTTGGAGCCATGCAAGAGCAAGGAAGAGACACTTGTCCCGGAATTGCAAGAAATGGAAGATTGAGGCTTTTGGAGCTTCTTTTGTATTTTATATCATCTTTTGGTATAAAATACAAGACTTTTTATAACCTTTAGGCTCAAAACAATTTAAGGGTTATTTTTATTTGTTTTAGTTGTTTTATTCCTTTTTTTAGATAGGAGGCTTTCTAGGCATATAAAAAGCCTCCCTTAACTTCTTTCCTTATTAGATAGATTTTAGCCAATTGATAAACCGTCTCTTTGAGAGCTTTTGTTCCTATTCAGAAAATTCAATAAATAAAGTGAGCCATTGATTGAATCGTTGTGAATCCCTACTAGATTGTTCTTGTGTGTGTTAATCTCTATAGAGATTGGTGCTACTAGTCAATACTAGTCCCTCCTTGTGCTTGTCTCCATTGAAGGCTTGTGTAAGGTTATAGAAGAAAGGGTTGAAGACATCATCTTGCTTGGGTTTTGATCAATCTGATCAAGGTTCGTGTAAGGGAGTCTTTTGGTTCTTTTGGATCTACTTCTACCATACATTCCACGTTCCATTTCATTCTCTTTTCTTCCATTTTTTCCAATGCCATTTCTTGTTCTAAACAATCTGATTTTCGTGCCATTTGTCAAGGAAAAATGTCCATTGTTGGTCTTCGAGGATTCACAATCTAGATCTAGTCATTTGCGGCCCCAATCCCGCATCAAAGTGGTATCAGAGCTAGTTGATTGCGAGTCCGGAATCAGCCATCACCATTGACGGTGTGAGTATCTTCTTTGAGTCTTCTTTGAGTCTTTTCTTTGTTTGAGTCATTTGCTTCATTTTAAGAGTCTATTTGAGGCTAATTTGCTTTGTTTCTTGTGTTTATTGGAGAAGAGAGAAAGCCAAGCCAAAACCACCATTTTTCAGCCATTTTACATCACCATCATCGACCATTGTTCATCCAAAAACGTCTAGCTGCTTTCTCTTGGCAAGTAACCGTCCAAAAAAAAAAACAATCAAAAGAAAAGCCAAAGGGGGACCACTCTTCCAAAACAAATCAGACCTTGCAAGTGAAGGAGAGGGCCACAAAAAGTTCCTAAATTGTAGCAACAACAAGAGACTACTTCTAGTTAGTTATCTCTCTTTTCTTTTCAATTTTTTAAAATTTTCTCTCTCCTTCCTTCCAAAAAACGTCAGCCAAGGTCCCACAAAAAAAATAAAATAAAAATATTTTCTCATATCATTTCATCATCCTACCTATCATACATTTCATATCATATCCTATACTAACCTAAGTTGTGTAGAAGCTAAAAAAAAACCAAGTGTTTTTACAATCTGATTATGAAAGGATTATCGAGACTACAAACAAGAGTTACTTACCTCTTTTCCTATCCATCTTCATTATCTAAAACCATCGACAAACACAACAGCCGGCCATCTCTCTCTCCATTGCATAAGGACAAGGTAAGTGAAGCTCTCTTCTTAGTCTCTTGTGTGTCTATCTTCCTTGTTTCATTCTAATTCTATCATATCTTGAGTTTACCATCTTTGAGAGTCCATAACAGCCTCTTGCATCTTTCTTTGAGTCTTGAGTCTTATCTCCATTTCTTAGTGTCTATCTTGACGTTTTCTGTTGTGAACCTTCAAGCAGCTGTGTATTACCCTTATTCAAGCCAAGGAGTGTGCTAGTTGAGCTAAGGCATTGATCTTAGAAGGAGTTTTAATCCATCCAAGTCAATTGCATCAAATAGCTTGTGATCAACACAACTTGAGTGTGAGAGTGAGAGTAAACACTTGTGAGAATTTTCTGTTTTATCTAATTCAACTAGTTTGCTTGTTTTGTGTGTTTTTGATCATGTCTAGGTCTAATAGTCCAAGCAAGTCCCAAAGCAGTGAGCCAATGCACCCGGAGACATCTGCTATGTTGAAGCAACTAATGGATTCGGTGGCAAGATTGACCCACCGGATTGGCACGTTGGAGTCTCGGCCAGCACACACGGCCACACCACAACCGAGGTCCACTTTCGAGCTAGGAGGCACGTCTAGAGATGCCCCTAGAGAAACAGCCCATGAATCACCAAAAAGAACCCCTCAAGGGCAAGGTATGAGACATGGTAACACTCTTCCTAGAACACCTAATGTGCAAGGTTTTGTGGATGATTTTCAGGAGCCACAAGAGGATATTGAGGAAGCAGGCATGTGGAGAGAGTTCCCTAGGCGTCACCCACAACCAAGGAGAGGACGAGAATATGAGCCATTTAGGCCTTATCAAGAGCTAGATGGAATAGGGAAAGTGAAGGTCAAGATTCCTAGCTTTGAAGGCAAGTGTGACCCGGATGCTTACATGGATTGAGAGACTAAATTGGAACAAATTTGGTCTTGCCATCACTTTGGAGAGCAAAGGAAGGTCCAACTTGCATCATTGGAGTTCCAAGGCTATGCACTAGTATGGTGGGATCATCTTGTCAAGGACAGGAGAAGAACCTTGGATCCGGCCATCATTACATGGGAACAAATGAAGGCCTTGATGAGAGCTCGTTTTGTACCTCAACATTATGCTAGGGAGCTGAGGCAAAGGTTGGAGAACCTTAGGCAAGGATCCATGAGTGCCGAAGAGGTCTACACCTCTATGCAAATGGCAATGGTGAAAGCTAATGTGGTTGAAGATGAGGAGTCTACAATGGCTAGGTATCTACGCATTTTAAACTCATCTTTGGCTAATGAAATTGATTTGTATCCTTATAGTACCATGGTGGAGCTGCTGCATTTGGCAATCAAAGTAGAGAAGAAGACAAAGGCTAGGAACCAAGGTGCCAAGACAAGCTTTGGAGCTACAAGCTCATGGAAAGCACAAAACAGCCGGCCCCAAGGGTCCTACAGCCGTGAGCCTATATCTACCAAGGAGGACCGAAAAACATCAACCATGGACCAAGGAGCACAAAGAAGGAGCTCAACACCTCATTCATCTTCTAGACCCTTGAATGAGCCTTCAAGTGGTCCTAAAGGGAGTACCTCTAACTCTACTCTTCGTTCTAGAGATATTGTGTGTTTTAAATGTCAAGGTAGAGGTCATTACATGAGGGATTGTCCTAATAAGAAAATTCTGATTTTAAATCAATTTGGACAATATGAGAGTGAGGATGAGCATGAAAACGATGATAACACCAACCTTAATGGATTGCATGAAATTGGTAGTGATAATGATGAGGGCATTGAATATGAGCATGGAGAATCATTAATAGCTAGAAGAGCTTTGCATGCTAAGATAGCCCCGTGTGAGGATAATCAAAGAGAGAACCTATTTCATACTAGATGTCTAATTAAAGGGAAGGTGTGTAACATGATCATAGATGGAGGTAGTTGTTGCAATATAGCTAGCACTGATTTGATTAATAAGTTGCAAATTACTACATTTTATCACCCTAGGCCTTACAAATTGCATTGGATGAATGATTGTGAGAATTAAAAGTAAATAGGCAAGCTAGAGTTACTATCACTTTAGGTAGCTATGAGGACACCATTACTTGTGATGTAGTTCCCATGCAAGCTTTTCATATTCTTTTGGGATGTCCATGACAATTTGATAGGAGAGTTAAGCATGATGGTTTTACTAATAGGCATACCTTTGAATTTAATGGTCAAACACTAACTCTTAAGCCTATGACACCATTGCAGATTGCTGAATTTTATGAAAAGAAGAAGGAGTTGAGTGTGAAGCAAAATGAGGTGAAAAAGAGAGGGGATAGCTCACGGCCTAAATCAGAACCCACGGTCAAGACTAGTACCACCCTATTAGCCACATCTTCTAGTGTCCTTCTAGCATCCAAGGAGGAGTATATCCTAGATTACACCCCTTTAGATGCCATTCTTGTGAGCTTGTGCAAGAGCTTAGTGACTTTGAGTGATGAAGCCAAGGCCACCCTACCTAAGCCCATCCTAGCTATCCTAGATGAGTTTAGTGATGTGTTTCCCGACGAGATTCCGGCTGGCCTTCCACCTTTTAGAGGTATTGAGCACCAAATTGATCTTATTCCCGGTGCTACACTCCCAAACCGTCCAACCTATAGGATGAACCCTAAGGAGAGCCAAGAGATCCAAAACCAAGTGCAAGAACTCCTAGATAAGGGTTATGTAAGGGAGAGTTTGAGTCTTAGTGCCGTTCCCGTCCTCTTAGTGCCTAAGAAGGACAATACATGGAGGATGTGTGTTGATTGTAGAGCCATCAACAACATCACCATTAAGTACCGCCATCCTATCCCACGTTTAGATGACATTTTAGATGAGTTGAATGGAGCCACATTGTTCTCTAAGATAGATCTTAGGAGTGGTTATCACCAAATCAGAATGAGGGAGGGAGATGAGTGGAAAATGGCATTCAAGACCAAATTTGGTCTTTATGAGTGGCTAGTGATGCCATTTGGTTTAACCAATGCTCCTAGCACATTTATGAGATCGATGAATCACGTGTTGAGACACTACATTGGTAGGTTTGTTGTGGTTTACTTTGATGACATCCTCATCTATAGTAAGTCACTTGAAGAGCATGAGGAACATTTGAGGGAAGTACTTGCAACTCTTAGAATTGAATATTTGTATGCTAATTTGAAGAAATGTGAGTTTAGTACTAATCAAGTTGTTTTTCTTGGTTTTGTAGTGAGCACAAGAGGTCTAGAGGTGGATGAAGAGAAGATCAAGGCAATCCAGGAATGGCCTACTCCCACAACATTCGGTCAAGTGAGGAGTTTCCACGGCCTAGCAACCTTCTATAGACGTTTTGTGCGAGATTTCAGCACCATAGCAGCTCCACTCACGTCCTTGACCAAGAAGAAGGTGCCATTTGTGTGGGGAGATGCTCAAGAGAAGGCTTTTAAGGAGTTGAAGTGGCGGCTGTCCCATGCCCTCTCCTAGCTCTTTTAAGGAGTTGAAAGTCCCATGCACCTCTCCTAGCTCTT
>CM008279.1:38551010-38891385 GCA_002319775.1 Fagopyrum tataricum | reverse complement strand
TCGGGATGGCACCTTATGAGGCATTGTATGGGCGGAGATGCCGTACTCCCTTATGTTGGGACGAGCCGGGGAGTTCTAGCGTTGTAGCTCCGGATCAGATACAGGACGACATGGCGAGAGTCGCTTTGATCCGGGAGAGGATGTTGGCTGCGCAGAGCCGCCAGAGGTCGTATGCGGATAGGAGGCGTAGACCTCTCGAGTTCAGGGTAGGAGCTCAGGTGTGGTTGAGGGTATCACCGACGCGGGGCGTCAGGCGATTCGGCATTAAGGGGAAGTTAAACCCCCGATATGTCGGACCATTCGAGATCTTGGAGAGAGTCGGTGAGGTGGTGTACCGGTTAGCACTACCACCGCGGTTGGAAGGTATACACCCGGTCTTTCATGTCTCTCGGCTGAGAGAGTACATACACGACCCGAGACACATCATCAGTCACGAGGACCTAGTTGTCGAGCCGGACCATACTTTTGCAGAGCACCCGATAGCGGTCTTAGAGCGGAGTACGAGGCGCCTTCGATCGAAGGAGATACCGATGTTGAGGATACAGTGGTCGAGACGAGGAGCCGATGAGGCTACATGGGAAACGGAGGATAGTATCCGGAGGAACTATCCTGAGTTTTATGTAGACTTAGCGACATCGATAGGACCGTCGGGTTAGTCCCGAAATCTTCCTTGTTTGCTTTATATGTTATGTGATTTTGTTTGAGTTATGAGTACCTTGCGAGGTCTTGATGTGATGCAATACGTAGACTTGGATTAGAGCCGGTAGTGTACGTTTTATGAGTTCCACGTTGTTACGAGGCGTGTTGGTCCGAGAGTGTTGGGTTTAGCAAGTTTCGGGACGAAACTTGTTTTTAGGGGGGTTAGTTGTAACGCCCGGAATTTATTCCGGACTTGGAGCACCTTGTATTTTATCCCGTAGGCCTGAGATGCCGAGTGCCGGGATTTATTCCTCAGAAAATCCCGAGCCGACTCGCCGTTTTTCCTCTTTTTCCGCGTTCCGACCCTTCGTTTCGGGTTAAAAATGACAATGAGTCATTTCCGACCCCTCAGTCCGTGTGAGGAACAAGAGGTCAGCTGACCTCTTGATCCCCACACCTCCTTTCAGTCCTTGTCTCTCTCTCTCTCCTCCCTTGCTCACATTTCACGTTACTTCCTCTCATTCACTCTTCTCTTCTCCTCTCTTCTCTTCACTTCTCCATTTTTTTTTTGCTTGAAGCTTGGACTGTAGACTGCAGTGAAGAAGTTCCAGCTTTGATTTGGTAAGCTCCTTCCTCTCCCTCCCCTCTCTTCTTGGCTGTTTTCCCTTCTTCTTCTTCCCTCCTTCATCCATGGTTATGAATGAAGATCTTGAGATGTTTTTGCTCAACTCTTTACATGCATAGGTTCTTAGCTCGTTTAGGTCGAGGAGAGGTGCCTAAGACCAGTGGTGGGTGTTTGAAGAAGATCCAACAAGAGAAGAAGGACGTTGGAGCCAAGGATCCACGATCGAAGACGAAGAAGTCGACGTTCTGCACAGAACCCGCGGGGCGACTTAGCACGACCGCGGGAGCGGCTAGCTACGGGGGCGGCTCAGCAAGGCCGCGGGGGCGGCTCGGCACTCCGCGGGTGCGGCTCGGCACGCCGCGGGTGCGGCTCGGCACGCCGCGGGTGCGGCTCGGCACGCCGCGGGTGCGGCTCGGCACGCCGCGGGTGCGGCTCGGCACGCCGCGGGTGCGGCGCCTGACACTCGACGCAACCACCGCGGGTGCGGCTCCTGGTTCCGCGGGGGCGGCTCCTGTGTCCGCAGGGGGCGCCAGCTTGACTCCGCGGCTGCGGTTTCTGCAACAGTAGGCTTCTCCTCTCCTTCACTCTTCGTTCCTTCCTTAGATTTGTTGTTGAATCATGTAGTAGCATGCTTAGGATGGCCTAGAGTAGCTTGAGAATGCCACTTAGTGGTTGTGAACCTAGGAGCCCTTAAGGCTCGATGTAATTTTGGATATGAGCATGTGAGCATGATGGATCTTCTAGGCTAGCTGGTGCCTCTTTGGTTGAGGATTAATATCTTGTGGAATTATGAACTGTTGTGGGTTGTTTCATGTGTGGAGAGTGTGTGGTGAGTACTTGGGACCTAGGATGCATTCCTAGTTTGAGGGTTAGGTGATCTTGCATAGATCACTAAGAGTGAAGTCTAAGACTTCTTGAGAGTGAGTATGTATTGATATGCATATCTCTTGTGAACAGGTTGTGGGCTTCCTCCTTAAAGAAGCAAGAGTGTGGTGACTTGGGTTTGGTGACGAGGTAAGTCTCCAGACTTACTTAGCTCGTATTCTATGTATTAGCATTGATGTGTGTTTGGTGGTGTGTGTTTATGTTCTTGTTATAAACAATTAAACCGGTAATTAGGACCACCGACCTTATGTATATTTTGGCCCAAGTGTATGATAACGGGCGGTGACATTCTACCTAGCTTTGCGTGGGTCTAGGAGGATCTCGGCGACTAGCCCGGCGGGTCAGATGGTCGGGTGCATCCGTACCATTCTTTGCCGGTAAGTAGGGACCGAGGCGAGACCACGGTGGTCTCATGTCACAAACCGAAGTTGAATTAGAACGGGATACGACTTAATAATATAAAGATAATAAACCGGACTTGAGTGTTTTATGTTATGTGCTATGTATGTGTTTGTGCCTTCACCGCTTTTCTAATGCTTAGAATATTAGCTAACGGTTTTAAACCGTTTGTGTAGATGACTTGCAGGTTAGGGATGCCGCCGAGTGAGGCGGAGGAAGGGACAACCGGGGTCTCCGTACATTATAGGACGGGGGCGTTTTTGGGTTATGTTTCATATCGTTAGTTGTGGATGTTGTTGTACGTTTTAGACTTTCGTATTTGGGTTATGTTGTTTTGAGGACTCGGTTGAGTTTCCACTTTGTATTCGTTACATTTCGGTTTTTACATACATTAAAAACATTTTGAGTTTTTGCTTTTATTTGTGTTTTGTTGGAAAGGTCCGGTGAAATTGTTGTCAAGCTAAGGGTCGGGACCCATTGTGAGGTCTTGCCCGTAGCATCCCGAGTCCCGCGGATTTGGGGTGTTACACTCTAATCAGTGCTACTTGAGCAAAATCATCCTGAATCTGATCAGATGCAAACCACTAGTAGTACTAGGCTCATCCCAACATATCGGTGTACGACATCTCTGTTTGAGACGATCGTCATCGGTACACCATGGAGTCTCACTATCTGCCTAGTGTACTCCTCAGTTAATCTGCTCACCGGCCACGTCTCCCGAATAGGAATGAAACGTGCCGTCTTCGTCAATCTGTTTACTATAACCCAGATAACATCAAAACTCCGGCTCAGTCTCAGCCTAGTCACAGTCCATGGTGACGTCCTCCCACTTCCTCTGTGGACCAGGAAGTGGATGGAGCTCACCTCCAGGTCTGCAATGCTCTATCTTGACCTGCTGACAGGTCGCACACTGTGCCACAAATCTGGCCACATCGGGCTTCAGCCTTCCCCACCAATATGAACGTCTGAAATCTTGATACATCTTACTCGTACCTGGATGTACAAAGTAAGGTGTACAGTGAGCCTCCTGTAATATCCTTTGACGTAGCTCTGCATCAGCAGGTACACAAACGCGACTGCGGCGTCTCAATACTCCATCTGCTCTCAGAAGAAACTGTGGTGTCTCATCCTGAGACAACTTCTCTCTAATCCTCATCAAGGTCGGACAAGTCTCCTACTTCTGTTGGATCTCACTCAACAGATCAGGTAGAACCTCTAAAGTACTCAGCCGGGCATCCTCATCAGGAAACTGGATGTCCAACTCTAACTAGATCAGGTCTCTCTGTAACTTATGCTGAACTGTCAGCCTCGCAATCGCCTGCTCTCGAGGCGTCTTCCTGCTCAGGGCGTCAGCGACAACGTTCTCCTTTCCTGGATGATACAGAATCTCCAGATCAAAATCCTTGATCAGCTCGAGCCACCTATGCTGTCGGTTATTCAATTCCCGCTGCGTGAAAATGTACTTCAGACTCTTATGGTCTGTGAAGATCTGACATGTAGCACCATACAGGTAATGTCTCTAGATCTTTAGCGCATGAACTACTGCTGCCAATTCCAGATCATGAGTCGGGTAGTTCTCCTCACACGTCTCCAGCTGTCGAGACGCATACGCAATCACTCTGCCTTGCTACATCAATAAACATCCCAAGCCTAGCTTGGATGCATCATTGTAAACCACAAAATCCTCTGTACTCTTTGGTTGTGCCGAAACAGGAGCTGAAGTCAGACGTCCCCTCAGCTCCTCAAAACTCTACATACACTGATCAGACCAAACGAATCTGGTAGTCTTCCTCAATAAACTCGTCAGTGGATGGACAATCACAGAAAATCCCTCCACAAAGCGTCTGTAATAACCGGCTAGGCCAAGAAATCTACTTACTTCCTTGACGTTCGTCGGTGTCGTCCATGCTGCTATTGCCTCTATCTTCGCCGGATCAACCTTGATCCCCTCGGCAGAAACAATGTGACCCAGGAATGCTACCTCTGGCATCCAGAACTCACACTTAGAGAACTTAGCATAAAGTTTTCTATCCCGTAAAACCTGCAATACAGTCCTCAGCCGTCCTGCATGCTCCTCTCTACTGCGAGAGTACACCAGAATGTCATCTATGAAGACCACCACAAACTGATCCAGGAAGTCGATGAAGATGTTGTTCATCAACTCCATAAAAAATGTTGGGGCATTCGTAAGCCCAAATGGCATCACTACAAACTCGTAGTGTCCATATCTGGTCCGGAATGCTGTCCTATGCACATCCTGCTCTCTCACCCTCAGTTGGAATATCTTGAGCGCAGGTCAAACCTGGAAAATACTGTCGCTCCCTGAAGCTGATCTAATAAGTCATCAATGCGCGGCAATGGATACTTGTTCTTAATGGTCACCTTGTTCAGCTCCCTGTAATCTATAAACAATCTCAACGATCCGTCCTTCTTCCGTACGAAGAGGACATGTGTTCCCCATGGAGATACGCAAGGGCAGATAAAACCCTTCTCAGCCAACTCCTCGAGTTGCTTTTTCAGCTCTAACATCTCAACAGGCGCCATCCGGTATGGGCCTTCGAGATCAGTCTCGTACCCGACTCTAACTCAATACCAAAGTCCACACTCCTCTGAGGCGGCAAACTGGACGGCTCAGCAAACACATCTGTAACCTCACAGTCCACTGGAATATCTTCTAACGCTGGACTCTCCCCTTCCTTCAGGGCATAACACCAGAAGGCCTCACAACCCTGTGCAATCAATCGAGCTGCCCGTATTGCACTGATAACCATGCCTGACTTTCCAAGGTCCCAACCTCGGAAAACCTCTATATGACCTAACTCGGTAGAGATGGTGACTGTCCTCCTACCTACATCTAGTAAAGCTTGATATCTATCCATCCAATCCATACCTAGTATGACTTCTTCATGCTCTAATGGCATGACAAAGAAGTTAACTAGTAACACACGGGTCCCTACAGAAATGGGACAGTCACGAATCTCACGGGTACCTCTGACCCTACTACCATCGGATAACCCTATACGAAAGGGTATCTCCTCAGTCGTATCTAGACTCAAACACTCAACACAAGCATCAGATATAAAAGAATACATAGCTCCAGTATCAAACAAACTCTAACAGGTAAACCATGGATCAGAATGGTACCTGTAACAGTCGGTGCAGCTGGCTCCTCTGCACTCCTCGGCTCAAAAACTCGGCCTTGTGGCCCTCGGGTGTCAGTGGTGCTCCCACCACGACCTCTGCCTCTACTCGGCCCAGGAGCAGATCCCTGAGCAGTAGGACGATCTGGGACTCTCTGCTGTCCCTGTGTCTACTACTGCTGAGGTGGTCTCTGTCCACCCCCAGCTATACTGGCAGGAGAAGAACCCTGTTGTGATGATGCTCTGCCCTGTCGGCAGAATACAACTCTATGATCTGGTCTGCCACAAGTGTAGCACATCACTGTCTGCCTCAGACACTCTGGTCGCATATGTCCATACTTACCACAGTTGTGGCACTGTCGTCCCTTATCTGTAACTGGTGTAGAGAAGGGATGACTCTAGCGACTCTGACCTCGCCCTGCACTAGCAGCCCCACCAGCACCACTGGTCTGCCCAGTACGCTGTCTCTTCTCAGACCCTTCGGTCTGAAAAGCTCTCCTTGGACTAACCCGCTCCCTCTCATAGTCGGAAGCTCGGTCCTGATAATCCATCAGAGACTCACAGTGAAAATCCGCCATGTAGGTCCGGGTAGTATCCCATCAGTCGTCGGGAAAATAGATATACATTCTGATCCACAGAAGACGCAGCTGGTCCCAACAATGCCAGCTCCTCCTGGAATCTCCTAATAGCCTCAGAGACTGGTACATCCTCGAACCCAACCTCAACAAAGTCTCGCAGTTTCTCCCTCCTCAGTGAGGCAGGGCAGAAACGCTCTCTGATCATGGTCCTCATCTGCTCATAACTAGTAACTTGTACTCGTACAAACCTCCACTAGTGCTGTGCTAAGTCTCTGAACAGAGTCTGTGTTCGCTATTTTCACGCCCCTATAAACATTTATCAATAATGATAAAAGCTCACATGTTAGTAAAAACACGGTATGTTTTAAATTTATAAACAAGAAATAAACACCCAATTTGTAGCGAACCCACAGTGTATGAGTCAATTACAGTTAGGGTAAGTATTCCAAGGTCGAACTCAGGGACTAAATGTTTGGAATACAAATGTGATCACAGATAGCGTAAATCAAAATAAAAGAACGAGGTTGGAAAAGAAGGGAAGAAAGATCAAAGGAGTTTTGAAGGGTTTTCTGTAGAGTTCGCAATCAAATAAAAGATTTGATCGAAAACAAAGTAAAACAGACAAACGAAAGTATATCAATAAAGAAAATGCGGATTCCAAGGATTCAAGATCATTGTTTATACGCACGGACTCAGGAAATCTCTCAAAAGATCTATGGTTACAAACTTCAGGGTAGAACGTTTCTAAACTGATAGTCTATTACCGGGTAAGTCTCAAGACTATCTAGTTCCAAACCAACTACCTATTACCGGGTAAGTCTCAAGGTAGAGAGGTAGGAAATTCTAAACAAACCAAACTCCGAACTAAGGGAAATGTAAACCATTACCGGGTAAGTCTCAGATATTACCCTACTTAGGAAGAATCTAGGCACACTCAACCCAATAGAGGTTTTCACCTCTATTACCTATGGTCGAACACTCAAGTATCTAAGCGGAACATTACCGGGTAGGTCTCAATTCCGGTTTAGGTTACTAGCTAGATGAATTCTATTTAGGTTTAAGAACCAGCCAACCATAAGATTTCAAAGCTATTCAAACCAAGCAATAAGCACAATTCCATCATAGTCCGGGTAATAACAAATCCAAATTCACCTTGGATCCACAAGAGATTTAGCCAACAATCGACATTTCAAACGTAATCATCAATCCACTCAATTCAATGGAATAAACAATCATCAATCCAAGCAATTCAATGGAAGAAGCAATTATCAATCCAATCAATTCAATCAATTCAAGAGAGAATGCATAAACAAGAATCTAAAATAGAGATTAAAGAAGAAACTCAGCTTTATTGATAGAGGATTAGCAAAACGTCAAATTCCCCAATATTCGCGAAGTTCCTCCAAGCTCCAACAAGTTCAACAATGGCTAACCATGGTGTAGGGCAAAGGGAGAAGAAAAGGGGAAAAAGCTCTCTCCAAAGGAGCTAGAAATTCGAATGAAACGGGAACCCCCAGAAATCATTTAGGGCTTTCCTTTTATATCCCGCAACGGGCTGCCCTAAAAGAAATCCGAAAATTAACGAAATAAATCGGCGAACAGGAATCTCGGTCGGTGACCGAGATTTTTGAAAGTCGGGGCCGAGATTTGCTTCGTGATCCAGCGTTGACGAAATCTCGGTCAAATGTGAGAAATATCGGCCGAGATGGAACAAATCTCGGCCGAGATTGGGACCGAGATGGGGACCGAGATTCTTCGACAGAAACTTCTGATATGGGATCTCGGTCGAGCTGGCTCGGATCTCGGCCGAGATCATGTGGATCTCGACCGAGATTGCTCCAATCTCGTGTGTTTCGTCTTGGCTCGTCTTTTCCTCCTTTCCCGTGCCTTCGTGATCGCTTCTAAGCGTCCATCCCGAGGCCTGATCCTCAAATGCATCGTTTTAGCTCCGAAACACGCCAAAATACCTACAAAGACACCAAAAGTGTGTGTAGACATCTATACTCGCAAAGTTGCATTAAACAAGTATAAAGAACACAACTTAAGGCTAAAACATGCATGCGGGAAAAGGGAAAACAAACTATATGCTCTACTAAACTAGGTCGATAATTCATGTTATCAAAATACCCCATACTTATCTTTGCTTGTCCCCAAGCAAATAATAAATTCAAGGTAAGATAGCATGAATCATCTATGCTAAACAAAAACAAAAACTCTTTTTGGTAGTGCTTCTATTCATGATCACTTTCAGAGTGTAGTCACAAGGCTAAATACATATTTCGATAAAGGTCAAGTAAGATAGGCAAGATATAGGATAATCACACCTTGCACAGAATCCAAAATCATCATTTAAACTATCAATGTCTAAAATTCATGAAAAATTCAAGTTTAGGCCATGAAGTCAATTACATGTATGCAAAGATCAATAGGACATAACAAATAAAGGCCAAGAAACGTGATAAAGGTAGGATGTGTATAGGTAATGTGGTGGAAATCCGGGAAAGAGGACAACACAACATTTTTCTTTTCTTTCTTCTTTCTCGACATACATCCTTTCTTTTCTTGCATATTTTTCTTTTTTTTCCTTTTTTTCTTTTTCTTTTGAGTGAAGGGCATAGGTGCACAATAGCCGAAACCTTGGTGTTCAGTTTCCTTCACGTACCTTACACCAAAGTGCACATACCAAATCAACTTTAGGTAATGTTTTTAAAACTAATCCGACTTTGGCAAGACACAAACACCCGATTATGTGAATGGTGCCGAGTTACTCATCTTCATAGCCAACAAAACCCATAGAAAGCTTTTGCTTTCAATTCACATATCACAAATCAAACAACTTCTTCACATATTGCACATAATTCACTTTTCACAATTAAGCATACACCTTCAAACTTCACTTTCCTAGTTCCCGGATGGGTCATAAGGGGCAAATAAATTCAATGTTTGAGGTGCTGAAAATGGTAAAGAAGAGAAGAAGAAGAATTCTAATTGCCTAAGTCATTTATGTGCAATGTAAAAGAACTCATCATATAGCTTCAACTTTTTAAGATCAATCCGATTAAACAAGGTAATCCAAATAAATCATATAGATTACAAACAAGGCATTCAAATCCCATAGTTGCCATTAGTTCAATTAAAGCTCAAAATAAACATCGATAGCCAAATAAACACACACAATTTCCTCATTAAGGTCACATCAATCCTAGAAGCACAAAACTTTTTGAAATTTTTTGATTTTTTGATTTTTTGATTTTTTTTGATTTTCATATAACATGCAGTACAAATAAAAGAAACATGCTAAAAGGTATTGCAAGCATCCTACCCAATACTTAAATCTCACATTGTCCCTAATGTGAATAATAAATATGAAGTAAAAACAATACTCACAATGTAAGAATGAAGAAGGCATCCGGCGTGTTTCCTCCTCGACTTACTTCGTTTCTCGTCTTTCATAGCAATTTCCTCGCCTTAAGCTCGTTCTGAGTGCTCTTCCCGTATCTTTTTTACCACGACACCTAGGTCCTGCAAAGACCCAACAAGAACGTGCAAAAACGCAAAAGCAAAATGCAAAAATAAAAACAAAAAGACGAAAAGACTCTTACCTCGGGTTGCCTCCCGAGAAGCGTTTGGTTTAAGGTCTCTAGCCGGACATAACTCCTTTAAAGCATCAAGTGAGATGGATAGGTGAAAGTTTTTCCACCGGAAGTTCCGGTGTATACCTCTTCAACCTATGTCCATTCACTTTAAAAATACCGGAGTTTTCCCCCATACTTCGACAGCTCCGTGGGGGAAAATCTTCTTCACAACATAAGGTCCCGTCCATCGTGACCTTAACTTTCCTGGAAAAAGTCGGAGCCTAGAATTAAAGAGAAAAACAAGATCACCTTCTTTGAAGTTCTTTGGCAATATGTGCTTGTCATGCCACTTCTTTGTTCTTTCCTTGTAGATCCGTGCATTCTCATATGCATTCATCCGGATCTCCTCCAGCTCGTTATTGTCCAACAACCTCTTTTCTCCGGCTTCTTTTATATCAAAGTTTAGTCATTTCACGGCCCAATATGCTCTATGCTCCAACTCTACATGCAAATGACATGATTTCCCATAAACAAGTTGATAAGGAGTAGTACCTATGGGAGTCTTGTATGCTGTCCTATAAGCCCAGAGTGCATCATCAAGCTTCATTGCCCAATCTTTCCTTGAGCGAGACATTGTCTTCTCTAGGATCCCCTTGATTTCTCTATTCGAAATTTCCACTTGGCCACTAGTTTGGGGATGATATGGGGTTGCAACCTTGTGAGTTACCCCATACTTGGACAAAAGTGACTCAAAGTTTCTAGCTGTGAAATGCTTCCCTCCATCACTAATAATAACACGTGGTGTGCCAAATCTAGGGAAGATAGTTCGGTTGAAAAATTTAATCACAACTTTAGCGTCATTTGTGGGTGAGGCTATAGCTTCAACCCATCTAGATACATAATCAACTGCTAAAAGAATGTAAAGGTTCCCGCATGAGGATGGGAAAGGTCCCATGAAGTCAACACCCCATACATCAAAAATCTCAACTTCTTGGATGTTGTTCAAAGGCATCTCATTCCTCCTAGATATGTTGCCCGTCCTTTGGCATGAATCACAAGCAACGACGAATATCTGCACATCTCTGAAAATATTAGGCCAAAAGAATCCAGATTGCAATACCTTGGCACTAGTCTTGTGAGCACTAGCATGTCCTCCACAGGGCAATGAATGACAATGACGGATGACACTCTCAATCTCGTCGTCTGGGACGCATCTCCTAAGGATTCCCTCGGGTCCTCTCTTGAATAGTAGTGGTTCATTCCAATAGTAATGTCTCACATCCTTGTATAATTTCTTCCGTTGGGAATGAGTAAACCTGGAGGAATTTCACCACAAACTAAATAATTAACAATGTCAGCAAACTAAGGTTCCTTTTCACCTAAAATTTGGAGGATATATTTCTCCATCATGTGGAGATGCTCATCCGGAAATGCATCGTCAATAGGGATGTCATCCCCTTCCATAAGTTTTGGAGGTAATCTGCTAAGATGATCAGCTACAGAGTTTTCGGACCCCTTCTTATCTCTAATCTCTAGATCAAATTCTTGAAGGAGAAGAATCCACCGGATAAGACGTGGCTTTGCATCCTTCTTGGTGAGAAGGTACCGAATCGCAGCATGATCCGTGTACACAATCACCTTAGCTCCTACAAGATAGGAACGGAACTTCTCAAATGCGTAGACGACGGCTAGGAGCTCCTTTTCAGTAGTTGCATAATTCAGCTGAGCTCCATCAAGCGTCTTGCTAGCATAGGAAATAACATGAGTAAGTCCTTCCTTCTTCTGTCCTAGCACCGCTCCCACTGCGAAGTTGCTTGCATCACACATCACCTCGAATGGAAGAGACCGATCGGGAGGTTGCATGATTGGAGCAGTGATGAGAGCTTCCTTCAACCTGTAAAAAGCATCAAGGCATTCCTTCGAGAAAACAAACTGAACATCCTTGATTAGTAGGTTAGTCAAAGGTTTAGCAATTTTAGAGAAATCTTTTATAAATCTCCGGTAAAAACCGGCATGTTCTAGAAAACTTCTTACCCCTTTGACTGATGATGGTGGAGGTAGCTTCTCAATAGTCTCAATCTTGGCCTTATCAACCTCAATTCCACGGTTAGATATCAAGTGACATAACACAATACCTTCCCTAACCATGAAATGGCATTTCTCCCAATTGAGAACAAGATTACAACCCTCACATCTTTGTAAGACCAAAGACAGGTTAGCCAAACATTCATCAAAAGAGGATCCATAAACAGAAAAATCATCCATAAAGACTTCCATGATGTTTTCAATATATTCAGAGAAAATAGACATCATGCATCTTTGGAAAGTAGCAGGAGCATTACATAAACCGAAAGGCATTCTCCTATAAGCAAAGGTACCCCAAGGACAAGTAAAAGTGGTTTTCTCTTGGTCATCCGGATGGATGGGGATCTGGAAAAAACCACTATGCCCATCTAGGTAGCAAAAGTAAGAGTGTTGGGATAGCCTTTCTAACATTTGATCAATGAAGGGTAAAGGAAAGTGATCTTTCCTAGTAGCATGATTCAACTTCCTATAATCAATGCACATCCTCCATCCTGTCACAGTCCTAGTCGGGATCAACTCATTCTTTTCATTAGTTATGACAGTCATCCCACCTTTCTTAGGTACAACATGTACCGGACTAACCCACTTACTATCCGAGATGGGGAATATAATTCCCGCATCAAGCAACTTAAGGATCTCCTTCTTAACTACCTCTTTCATGTTAGGATTCAATCTCCTTTGAGGTTCTCTAGAAGGCCTATGTCCATCATCTAACAAGATCCTATGCACGCACATAGAAGGATTAATCCCTATGAGGTCATCTATAGTGTAGCCCAAAGCTTTTCTATGCGTCCTAAGCTCTTTCAATAACTTCTCGAGTTCAAGTTCATTCAAGCTAGCACTAACAATGACGGGATAAGATGAGTTGGAACCAAGAAAGGCGTACCTTAGGTGTGTCGGAAGAGGCTTCATCTCGACCTTAGAAGGCTCCGGTTCTTCTTCAGAAATCTCGGCCAACTCTTCTCGGTGGAGATGAAGGATCTCGGCCCGAGCTGAGTTGAATCTCGGCCGAGATAGGGTAAATCTCAGCCGAGATAAGGTAAATCTCGGCCGAGATTTTTCGGTCTCGGCCGAGATGCCCTGATCTTCTGAAACTGAAACTTTCTGTTGCCAAATCTCGGCCGAGATTTCTTGGATCTCGGCCGAGATGCCATCTGCTTCTGTCAGTTCTTCGAATCTTGATTCCTCGTTGATGGGGAGAAGGCTCAAAGATCGGACTTCTTCAAACAGTTCATCTTTTGGCTCTGCTGTCATGATGCTCATGGTCAAAACCTTCTCAAGAAGGTCAGAACATAGAATTGAATTTATAATCTCACAATCATCTTCATCATCCTCTAGGATGTTGTACATATCCTCTTCAAACAAGGGTCCCTTAATCAAATGAGGGAGTTTAAATTCCACAACTTCCTCATCAATTCTAAATGTAAGGGTAGCATCCCTACAATCAACTAAACATCCAGAGGTAGCAAGAAAAGGTCTCCCTAAAATGATAGGAATAGGACAGTCAGCAGGAATATCCAAAACAACAAAGTCAATAGGGATAAAGAACTTCTCTAATTGGATTGGAACATCCTCAATGATTCCCACAAGACGTGTGGTGGTTTTGTCTACCATGCAAAGAGTCATCTTTACTGGCTTTGGTTCTCCAAGTCCAACCTTCCTGCATAAAACGAGTGGGATAATACTTACACTAGCTCCAAGATCGCAAAGTGCTTTGTACGTTCCATCTCCAACTTTGATTGGGACACAGAAAGATCCGGGATCACTCAATTTTGGTGGCATCTTTCCACTGTTCCTCTGGATGAGGTCAGTAGATCTTCGGGTCATTCTGACTTCTCCATATTCCTCTAGCTTCCTCTTGTTGGAGAGGATTTCCTTCATGAACTTTTCATATGCAGGCATCCCTAAAATAGCATCAACAAAAGGGATGTTAATATGCAATTTATTTAAAAGGTCAAGGAACTTACCAAAGTGCTTATCCAATTGAGCTCTAGCACGGGATTTAGGAAAAGGAAGTGGTGGTTTGCATGGAGGAGGGGGATGTAGACATTCTCTTTTTCCTTAGGCTCCTCTTCCATTGGTTGCTTTCCTTTATCCAAAACCTTTGGTTGTGGATCATTTGTCTCCAATCCACTTCTCGTAGTGATTGCCATGACTTGCCCCTTGGGATTATTTTCAGTTTTTCCAGGAAGTCTTCCTGGATCTCTTTGAGCGTCTTCGGCCTTCTTGAACACTTGAGTTTTCAAAACCTTTTGGGCTTTGGTTACACTAGTGACTGTACTCTCTAGATTTCCCATCCAAGCCATCAATTGCTCAAACATTGCTTCAACTCTATCCTTTGGTTGAGCGGGTTCAGCTGGCTTGGACGGCTGGCCTGCATTGCTAGAAGAAGCTTGAGGGTGCAAAGCACCCTCAGGATTAGAATAAGAAAAATCAGGATGATTATGATTAGGCTTGTAGTTATTTCCCTAATTATTCCTATTATAATTGTTGTTATGACCTCTTTGGTTTTGATAACCTCCTTGGTAGTTACCTTTACCCATGTAATTCGCATCCTCTTCCTTGGATGCTACCTGCACTTCGGCTTGCTGAGCTTTCAAGTTAGATGCAATTAATTCTTTCAAAGATTTAAGTTCAACTTGCAAAGCATCTAACCTTGAATCATTAAGAGTGTTTTGGTTTACCTCATAGACTCCGGGTCTAGTCTTTCTCTCTTCAACTTTCCTGTGAGAATATTTTTCAATAGTCTTGGCTTGCTTCGTAATGAATTCACAAGCTTCATCCACGGTTTTTTCCATAAAAGTACCTCCAGAAAGTGATTGCAATTTAAATTGAGTATCTTCATCAAGTCCCTTGTAATAAATCTCTAGCAATTCAATCTTAGAGATCCCATGATGAGGACATTCCAACGTAAGGTCAATGAACCTCTCCCAAGACTTATACAAACTCTCCTTATCTTTTATCACAAAAGAATTTATCTTCCCTCTAAGTTCAGTAGTCTTGTAGGGTGGGAAAAACTTAGTGAGGAATTCAGACACCATCTCCTCCCATGTGTTAATCCGCCCATATGGAATAGTTTGATACCAAGCTAAAGCTTTATCCTTAAGAGAGAAAGAAAAACCTCTTATCTTATGATTGTTACCTTCCATACGAGCTGGACTTACCACATCCATAGTCTCGTAGTTGTTCATGTGTTCATGAGGAGATTTTGTCTCTGTCCCACCAAACTGATTCTGGCGAATCATCTGTATCACCTGCGGTCGCAGCTCATGCTCATGATTCGCGGGATCTCCAAAGTTAACTCCAGGACGGTTAACTCTTTGGGTAGGATCCATCCTCTGTCCAAGTGTTTGTGGAACTTTCACAAAAGGCTGGTGAATGACAGGTCTGAGAGAAGCGGGAGGTGGAGCTTGTGGAGGAGCTTCAACTCGAGGAGGAATTGGAGCTAATTGTGGTGCTGGAATTACTTGTTGCACTGGAGCTGGAGCTGCAGCTGGCCTCTGGTTCATGGCTTTGGTTATCTCTTCCATTTGAGCTCTCATTGCAGCCATTTCCCTTTTTGTAGTTTGCTCTCTTTCTCTAGCAATCCGTCTCTCAGCTTCTAGTTGCTCTAAAGCATCTCTGAGTTCAGCTTCATAATCTCTTATTTCATCCATTTTAGAAGCTTTCTGGACTCTTAGTCTCTCTCGCAGTGTCCATTCAGGTTCAGGATCGTACGGAACTAGTTCTTTCAAACACCGAGTTCTTTGCATACACTGTGAAGGATACCTAAAGTCCTGAAAATTCCAAAAACAAAACCAGAAACAAGATCAAAAGTAAAAGAAAGACTTACACTAAAAGAAATCACAAAACAAAACAAATGACTTAGTCCCCGGCAACGGCGCCAAAAACTTTGTTCGCTATTTTCACGCCCCTATAAACTTTTATCAATAATGATAAAAGCTCACAGGTTAGTAAAAACACGGTATGTTTTAAATTTATAAACAAGAAATAAACACCCAATTTGTAGCGAACCCACTGTGTATGGGTCAATTACAGTTAGGGTAAGTATTCCAAGGTCGAACTCAGGGACTAAATGTTTGGAATACAAATGTGATCACAGATAGCGTAAATCAAAATAAAAGAACGAGGTTGGAAAAGAAGGGAAGAAAGATCAAAGGAGTTTTGAAGGGTTTTCTGTAGAGTTCGCAATCAAATAACAGATTTGATCGAAAACCAAGTAAAACAGACAAACGAAAGTATATCAATAAAGAAAATGCGGATTCCAAGGATTCAAGATCATTGTTTATACGCACGGACTCAGGAAATCTCTCAAAAGATCTATGGTTACAAACTTCAGGGAAGAACGTTTCTAAACTGATAGTCTATTACCGGGTAAGTCTCAAGACTATCTAGTTCCAAACCAACTACCTATTACCGGGTAAGTCTCAAGGTAGAGAGGTAGGAAATTCTAAAAAAACCAAACTCCGAACTAAGGGAAAGGTAAACCATTACCGGGTAAGTCTCAGGTATTACCCTACTTAGGACAGAATCTAGGCACACTCAACCCAATAGAGGTTTTCACCTCTATTACCTATGGTCGAACACTCAAGTATCTAAGCGGAACATTACCGGGTAGGTCTCAATTCCGGTTTAGGTTACTAGCTAGATGAATTCTAACTAGGTTTAAGAACCAACCAACCATAGGATTTCAAAGCTATTCAAACCAAGCAATAAGCACAATTCCATCATAGTCCGGGTAATAACAAATCCAAATTCACCTTGGATCCCCAAGAGATATAGCCAACAATCGACATTTCAAACGCAATCATCAATCCACTCAATTCAATGGAAGAAACAATCATCAATCCAAGCAATTCAATGGAAGAAGCAATTATCAATCCAATCAATTCAATCAATTCAAGAGAGAATGCGTAAACAAGAATCTAAAATAGAGATTAAAGAAGAAACTCAACTTTATTGATAGAGGATTAGCAAAACGTCAAATTCCCCAATATTCGCGAAGTTCCTCCAAGCTCCAACAAGTTCAACAATGGCTAACCATGGTGTAGGGCAAAGGGAGAAGAAAAGGGGAAAAAGCTCTCTCCAAAGGAGCTCGAAATTCGAATGAAACGGGAACCCCCAGAAATCATTTAGGGCTTTCCTTTTATATCCCGCAACAGGCTGCCCTAAAACAAATCCGAAAATTAACGAAATAAATCGGCGAACAGGAATCTCGGTCGGTGACCGAGATTTTTGAAAGTCGGGGCCGAGATTTGCTTCGTGATCCAGCGTTGACGAAATCTCGGTCAGAAATCTCGGTCAAATGTGAGAAATCTCGGCTGAGATGGAACAAATCTCGGACGAGATGGGGACCGAGATTCTTCGACAGAAACTTCTGATATGGGATCTCGGTCGAGCTGGCTCGAATCTTGGCCGAGATTTCTCGGATCTCGACCGAGATTGCTCCAATCTCGTGCGTTTCGTCTTGGCTCGTCTTTTCCTCCTTTCCGTGCCTGCGTGATCGCTCCTAAGCGTCCATCCCGAGGCTTGATCCTCAAATGCATCGTTTTAGCTCCAAAACACGCCAAAATACCTACAAAGACACCAAAAGTGTGTGTAGACATCTATACTCGCAAAGTTGCATTAAACAAGTATAAAGAACACAACTTAAGGCTAAAACATGCATGCGGGAAAAGGGAAAACTAACTATATGCTCTACTAAACTAAGTCGATAATTCATGTTATCAGTCAGCACCAACTCTATCTGCCTGTCTGCTGGACATCTAATAGCCTCCAGAGCTGAGTCCACATGTCCAATCCAAAGCTCCTTCTCCAACCCCACCTTCCTAGAGAAAGGGGGTACACCCATCTGGTGAAATGCCTTCAACCAAGTGTCTAGTCTAGGCCCTCTATGCTCCTCTGTAGCTCGAGCAATCTCAACAACAGGTGCCGGTGCAGATGGCACCTGAGTAACCCCGTGGGATCTCTCAGATGATCCCTCATGTGCTGGCAGATTTGGGATAGGTCTATATGCTCTAGCAGCCTCCTCCACTCGCCGGATATACTCGTGGAATTTTGGTCCTCCCATGGAGAGATAATCTGAGTCATCTGACTGGACTCGCTGTGGACCCTGTCTCCCAGTTATGCCGTCCCCAGTCTCAGGGACGATGCTCTCAACAACATCAGCATGAACCTCCTCTGCTGCACGTGGATCAACAGCAGGAATCCTACCCCGTCCTCTACCTAGAGAAGGTCTACCCCTACCCCGTCCTCTACCTAGAGAAGGTCTACCCCTACCCCGTCCAGCTGCAGATAAGGCTCTAGTCTGAACCATCTGCAAAGGACGCAAACCTAACTCAGAAGGCTATATATATGCCGTATGTATTGATTTATATCAAATCATTCACAATAGAATATCTATATATATCTATATTGTCGAGGTCTTCAGAGGGGTGATGGCTCACGTACACGATATCCCAAAACATTTGTACTCATTTCAAAACCAAAACCTTTTGAAAAGTCAGACCCCTTTCGGGTACTGTTTATTTATCTATTCGACCTTTATCCTAGATTACTAGTGCCATTGTTGTCAACCTGGCTCTGATACCAACTTTGTAACACCCCGAATCCGTAGGACTCGAGGTGCTACTAGGCTAGGATCTCACAATGGATCCTGACCCTAGCCTGATAGTAAGTTCACTGAATCTTACAACAAGGCACCAATAGATTAAATACAAAACATCAAACTGATATAAAAGTATCAAAAGGTTTATATAACGTACTGCTGAGTACAAACAAAACATAAATATATACATGGTCAAAAGATCCCATATCCCACGAGGACGACCTAGTGTACGAAGCCCTCAGTAGATCACCCACCCTGGATCACTCTGCAGTTCTCCTAACCTGCAAGGGATCTACAACACGGTATAAAACCATTAGCTAACCATACACATATATGAGAGGAGCATAAGCACAAGCACACGTCAGAAATTCTAAACACCTCATCACGATATCACACATTTACCCAGTTTATCATCTTTATAAATATTGTCCAACACTCAAATCGTATATATAAATATCAATATGAATATATGTGACACGAGGAAATAACCCTCGCCTCCGAGTGCAATAGCTAGCTGGAGTGGTACCGGCACACCTTCCTGTGTACCCTATGGGAATGGTGAAATGGTCCGTCCCGTGTACCAGATCTGGCATGACTACAGAGAACCTCCCAGACTCCACGAAGGGATGAAAGGGTATGTTATCACGACCCTACAGTGGGCAATCACTAGACCATATGTCGGTAATAATCAATATCGCATGCTATCAAGCATATAACAATCACCACTCATGCACATATCCGATAAAAGGATGGTAGCTAAGTAAGTCCTATGGACTTACCTCAACCTCAGAAGTAGTCTCAAACCCGATCAGCTCTAACTCTGGAGAACAACACTGCGTAACAACAAGGCATAACAATATATCAAACTCATATCCATCACAGGGGTCACACCTAGACCCAAAGGGATCCATAAGGATCATATCCTAACTCATAAACCTCAAAGCCATAACCGACATAACTATATCATACTCATCATCATTCTAACCTCATACACGTACCTAGCATGCTCTACTAACCCGCTCATTCTAGGAAAGGAAATGATCTACCCAACTCTAGGTAGACTCGGGACAAGACGCACCTGCGTGACGGAAAGACGCAGGGGCGGAACAGGCAACCCGCAGGCGTGACAATGCTCGGCCGCAAGCAAGCGCAGGCACGGGCGCAGGTGCTGTGATACGGCTCCCGCAGGGGCGGCGGCTTCCAGGCGCGGGTGCGGTGACAAGGTATCCGCAGGGGCGGCTTTGCTGGACCGCGGGGGCGGCGACGGTGCAGAAGGTGATCCCACGGTTCCTCTTCGGCTCTTCACGTGATCAAATCACGTCTTCTTCATTCCAAAGTCACACACACATATACATACACAATCTCACATCAACATACATCTATACATGCATCTAATCCTAAGCTAAGGAAGAAGAACAAGAAAGAAAGAAAGGAAGGAGAAACAAGGAGCTCACCTCTACAGTAGTTGTGATCACCCAAGGGAAACACATAACACACTCTTAGCTGGCATCACAAGCTCAACAACCAAGAACAACATCAACCTCTACTAAAGCCACACAAAACCACTTCCAAAAGAAGAAGAAACCAACTCAAGATCAAGGAGGAAGAACAAGAGAGAAGAAGGACGTGAGGAGGTAAGCTACAATGGGAATGAGGGTCTCTTGCTCCCAAAGCAAAGGAATAGGTTAAGGAAATGAAAGAGTAAAGCACGGGTCAAGGGTCAACAAAGCCGGTTGCAGCCGCAAGAAACCGCAAGGGTGGATTCCTTGGCCGTAGGGGCGGATCATGGCTCAGCCGCAGGGGCGGCTCTACAAACCCGCGGGGGCGGCTAAAGCCAAATCTGGCTCCCAAAGACTAAGGCTCTTACACCTCACCCCCCTAAATATCAATATGAATATATGTGACACGAGGAATATAACCCTCGCCTCTCGGTGGTAATGCTAGTTGGAGTGGTCAACCGGGACGACTCTTCCGTGTACCCCGAGGGAATGGAGACAGTGCCCGTTCCGTATACCAGATCTGGTTGTTCCGCAGAGAACCTCCCAGTCTCCCATAGGGATGAGTGGGCAAGACTGTCACGACCCTACAATGGGCAGTCACTAAACCATAGGTCGGTAATAATAACTCCTAACATGCTATCAATCACATATCAAACACCACTAATGCACACATCCAATATAGGGATGGCAGCTAAGTAAGTCCTATGGACTTACCTCAACCTCGGAAGTCTCAAACCAAAACAGCTCCAACTCTAGAGATTAACACTGCCTAGTAACAAGGCATAAAAACATATATCAAACTCATATCCATCACAGGGTCACACCTAGACCCAAGGGATCCATGAGGATTGTATCCTAACTAATAACCTCAAAGCCATAACCGGCATAAACGATAACATGATCAACCTCGTTCTATCCTCATATACGTACCTAGCATGCCACTAAACCGCTCATACTAGGAAAGGAAAGGATCTACCCAACTCTAGGTAGACCCGGGACAAGACGCACCTGCGTGACGGAAAGACGCAAGGGCAGAACAGGCAACCCGCAGGCGCGGCAAGGCTCGGCCGCAGGCGCGGTGACAGCGGCCGCAGGCAAGCGCAGGCACGGGCGCAGGCGTTGTGACACGGCTCCCGCAGGGGCGGCATTGCTGGACCGCGGGGGCGGCGACAGTGCAGAAGGTGATCCCGCGGTTCCTTTTCGGCTCTTCACGTGATTAACTCACGTCTTCTTCATTCCAAAGTCACATACAACCATATACATACACAATCCCACATCAACATACATCTATACATGCATCTAATCCTAAGCTAAGCAAAGAAATTCAAGAAAGGGAGAAAGAAGAGAAGAGGACATACCACACTTGTGGTCTTAGGCTGCAAGGGAGGATCAACCACAAAATCAACACCACAACTGGCTTCCAAGCTCAGCCACAAAGTCCAACAACCATCAACAACCAACCACACCAACTAGCTCTTCCAAACCAAGGTAAACCAAGACAAGATCAAGGAGAAGGAGGCAAGAAGAAGGACGTGAAGGCAGCTGGGGAGATGAAGAATGAAGCAACCCTTCATCCTAAGGTAAGGAAAAGGTTAAGAGGCAAGAAGAGTAATGCACGGGTCAAGAGTCAACAAAGTCGGCTGCAGCCGCAAGAAACCGCGGGGGCGGTTCCCTGGGCCGCGGGAGCGGAAACCCGCTGGGGCGGCACACAAGCCCGCGGGGGCGGCTAAGATCAAAAACTCGGCTAAAGCCAAATCTCGGCTAAGGCAAACTCGGTCCAAAAGACTAAGGCTCTTACATGTATGTAGGTCAATCAAACTCATTTGCTCATCAACTGATTTTGCAATTGTGTTGACACAGAAAGGAACACTCCAACGAAATTGCTCCATCTCATTTATTTGGACAAACGTTAGGAAATCATCCCTCATATTAATATCATACGGCCTGAGGGTGGGATTGAAAGGATTTTTGTATGATAACTTTATCCAAACTTCTTTCATACACAAAGCAAATCTCGAAGCGATCAGATGAACTAAATCCTCAAATGTTGTGTTCACGTCAACGACTAAAGGCTTACTTCTCAAGTTGCCGTGATAATTCCGTTCACTATCTTCAATATTTCAAGCACCACCGCAATAAGTTGTTACGTACACAAATGTCATACCTGTGTGACGGACTTAATGTAAAATAATTTCAAAGGTAATTGAGAAATTACTAAATACACAAGATATGTACATAATTTAACACTTAATATACAAAACATCTACATCTACATAAATCACGACATCTACATAAATACACAAGATATATACATAATTTAACACTTATCATACACAATATCAGCATACACAATTTCTCAATTTACACAACTTCGCACGACATCTACATAATTTCTCAGTATACACAATTGCTGACGATATCTACATTCTTTCTCGGTATACACAATTATACAAGACATCTACATCTACATAAATAAACAAGATATATACATAATTTAACACTTATCATACGTAATATCGGCATACACAATTGTTCAATTTACACAACTTCGCACGACATCTACATAATTTCTTAGTATACACAATTGCTGACGATATCTACATTCTTTCTCAGTATACACAATTACACAAGACATCTAAATCTACATAAATCACGACATCTATATAAATGCACAAGATGTATACATAATTTAACACTTATCATACACAATATACACAATTGCAACCGTAATCTACATAATTTCTCAATATACACAATTGTGCAGGACTGTGATGAAATCGCAGAGAAGAAGGAGAGAAGTTTTCAATATTACGAGCAGGAAGCAGGAAGTCATTGTAAATGAGAAATTGACATACCTTATACACAAGCAGGAAGTCGTTGTAATTCGATCTTCTATGACAGACGAAATCGATGGTTTTTTGGTTGCAAACCGTTATGAGGTTTTACGAACTGTGATGAAATCGTAGAGAAGAAGGAGAGAAGTTTTCAATATTATGTGATTCCTTAATTATCGGAAGTAATTGAATTGCCTTAATTACCTAATTTCAATATATTTTAAATTAGGATACAGTAAGGTTAGTTTGATCAGAATCTTTTTTTTTATCCCCTGTTTTATCTTTTTTGGATTAAAATGAGGAGTCTACTTTCTCCACACATTATATAACTAGCCCATCTGATACACAAGTTTTTAAATTTAGCCCCATACCCTATTTCTTCCTATAAACTTAGTCTAGATGGAGTAAGAAACCAAGAAGATGTGCTAGACTTTTGGAAGAAAAGTATGATGAGTGTCTTAAACATGAATCATGAAGGTAAATATGCAAATTTCCTAAATTACATCAAACATAGTTTGTATGGAATTGTGACATATTAGTGTGAAGGAATCGATGAATAAACTAAAGATGTTATGTTCAAGCAATTCTGTAAATTCTTAGAAATAACTTTCGATTGGCTATGATCTGCAAAAAGCTAAAGTTCACACATTTGTTAGAATCCCCCAGTTGAAAATTTGTTCATCTCATAAGATTGGTTTGATCCTAGACCGGCAATTAACAACATTATTTGACATTCTATAAATGTAATTCAAACAAAAATAATAAATGAGAACTTCGTGTCCTAATATTATCCATCAGGAGACCGCGGAATGAGTTATGTACAAGCTTTCTTCATTATATCTCTTTGCCACTATTAATGAACTTATTTTCACACACACCTTATCAAATCTTCTCCTAATGGCCTCCTCTTCCATAGTCTAACCACCTCTACCGTAACCCCACCATGTTGTCCATCGTCGTACTCTTTTCTTGATCTTTTCCCCACATTTTCCCCACAATATCTCCTATTGGGGTTCATTGAAGTATTGACATTGATCTTAATTTTATCTCCTAATGGTGGCTCCTAGTTACCTGAAGACGCATTCCCACTAGCCCCTTTTACTATTTAAGGTATTTTTGTCATCTTTAGGAAGTTGTCACACACCAATGAAATATATGGATTGTCCTACTAGTCCAACAATCTAAAGGCATACCACAAACGTTTCGACAACTTCCATGCCAAATCTTTGTCGAATTTCCATCACCATCTCTTTAGGGTTGCGTGGTGAGTTACATTATTCATGTGTAAGAGAATCCTTATGATCCCAGATTAACTTCCTGGTTGTACATAAGATGAGAGCATGTTATAAGGAAATCGAAAAATCTAAGCAATTGTCACATGTTGGCTCACTTATCACCCTCTTAGTAACTAGTTTTGTCTTGATTGCAAGAATGTCATTGACATATTTATAAGCAAATTTTTGATGAATTGCGCTTACGGTATTTACGGTTTGATTTAGTTTTAAACATCCCTTACGATTTGATTAATAAAGTTCTACGATCTTATTAATAAAGTCCTAGACGAACATATGACAACTAATTTTGGTCTAAAAATGAATTTAAACACGACAAAACAACTTTGTAAAATTCTCATTTTCATGCTAAAGGTAGATAATTCTCTCATATGTTAAGTAAACATTAAGTGAAATTTTTTAATAGATAATTGGATGATGTATCCACTTTAAATATTTATCCTTGTAGTTAGAGGGAGAGAATTGAGAAAATAAATGTTAGAGGTGAAAGGGATAAATATTCAATGGTGTTTTTTAGGGGACAATTACTACAATTTATTATTGTAGATCGGGTGCTAGATAGGCAATTTCACCCAATTTTTAAAACCTTTGTACAGGATGCAAAAATATTTAAATAGGAGGGTGCAAAATATAATTTCCGAAAATGAAGAACACGTTTTCGTATATAAACTGAACATTCTCCTGCTTTACAAGGAAGAAGAGAAACAGTAAAGTGTGTCTACTCTCTCCAAGCCAGTTCGCTGATAAGTGGAAACTGGAAAATAAGAGAGGAATAGAAAAGAATAGTTCATTATCACGACTTTTGATCATCTAATTGAGTGTCCGGTGAGCTTAGAAGGCTCATCTTCGGATTGATCTGCTTGAATTTCGCCGATTTATAGGGGTAATGTAAGGTCTATGCAATGCATTTGTTCTATTATTAATTTCTCTTTTTCTAATTTTTTTTGGCTTGAATCTTTTGTACTTTTTCTTGCGAATTTGGTATAGGATTATATGATTGTGAATTTGATTTGACGTTGGCTCTAGAGTAGAAAGAAGGGAATGGGCAAGGCGTAGATCTTGGAGGTGGATTAGTGTTGCTTTGTCTGTGACTTCGTGTAGTATTTATTTAGAATGCGATCAGGTATTAGGTTAGGTGCTCAATTGATATTTATTTAAAAAAACTAGCGACGCTATGGAAAGCGATCGACCACATGGGGCTAGTCGTGTCATGCCGACCAATAGTGTATAGCATGAAGATTACCAACTTAAGACCTGTTCTGATTTGTGATTCCTCTCCTACAAGCGCGTCCTTTCTCTGGCTGTAGTTTGGCTTCGCCAGATAAAAGTTATGTAATCTGATAGAACAAGAAAAAAAGGTTAATATCATGAGCTCATAATTTCTAACGCTGCCTGATATTAAATAGTTGAGCTTCTCGACCAGCCTGCACTTTTAATGAGATTAAGGAATGAGGAAAATAAATAATTTTATTTTTTTAATGTCATGAACTCTTAAATATTGTTTCTGGAAGCTCTAAGTCTGGATCGTAATACAGCATATTGAAGGTTAGTAGTGGGAGACTGCTTCCAAGGTGGAGACTGGAGTTGATTATGGTTCTGTTCATAGTGCTGTTGATTTTAATCCCTAGGTGGTCATTGCTTTGGCTGAGAGGTTATTCTGACTATGTTCTCGTAGTCAATTTAGCAATTATACAACAGCACAGTTTAGTTATTTTTGATAGTCAAATAACCGGCATGATTACGTTCATAGATAAAAGTTTAGCTGCCATGAGCACATTGAATCTGCTTATAGGTGCTCGACAAAGTTGATACTCTCATATGAGGAGAGAATGCTTTGTAATTACTAGCTGACTGGCTGCTTTTGGGACGATGTTTTCTGTGGAAAACTATGAAGCATATAGAACTGAAAACGTAGCCAGGATTTTTACCATATTTATGCTAATTTGCTTGGAAAAATTGTTCTGCAATGACATGCTTTTATAGTTCTTTTCTCCCTGCATTGGGGAGTGGAATCGGAGAAGAATAATGTTGGAAAGTTTGTTTCATGGGAGTGGTTCTGGCCCTTCTGGGTGCATCGAAACAATGCCTAACTAGACTGGTTACTGCCCTTTGGATTAGGAACTCTGGTGTAATGGATTATGATTGTCTTAAGGTGTTTCTAAATGTTCTGTGTTAACATGATATATTCTACAACTGAAATCATAATGCCGTTTGATAGCCACCAGAACCTGGTTGTTATTTAATTATTTATTTCTTTATTATTAGTTGTTCTTGTTGTTGTTGGAGAGTGTTGCTTCATGCCACTTCTTTTTGAACCTAGAGTAAGTGGAGTTCGAAGGTTCCCTTGCTTCATTATGCAAATTAAGCTTCTCAGCCCGACGTGAGTAGGCTTATGAAGTTATGATTCCTGTTTTAGTATAGAAGTAATTGGGACATGGAATGGATGGATACTGTTGGTCGAGTAGCTACATACTTTATGTTACTTCGTAGTTCATTTATCATGTGTTGTGAATGAACTTTTACTTCAGTATAAATAACATAGTAATTAGTTTGGCTGAAAAATGTTCAAATTCAGCTATTTAAGTCTAAGAAAAAATTTTGTCCATTGAGAGACTTCTGTGCCCATTGAGAGACCACATGAGATTTCAATATAATTTATCACGTCTGACCAGTCTTGTTGAATTTTTTTTATAACAAGAAAATACATTCTTTGAATTGTCTCCAGAGTGAAATTTATTTGAATCCTTCATCAAATTAACAATGTATTTTCTGAGGTAATCAATGAGTATTTCTGACATTCTTGGGGGGTAGTTGGATTTTTTTCTGCAGACACAGAGTTCTTAACAGATATATATACAGCTATTTATGGTCCGTCCCTCCATTTGATGGAAAACAGGTCACTGAAGGTGATCGAATTCTGGATGGTGTACAATAATGGAGTAGACAATAATCAATAGCTTATTTTCTCGTGATCAATGCATATGGCTTCTGCTAGTATTGGAAATGGGGGTGCAAGTAGTTCTCATGCACCTAACAACTATAAAGAGTCATCCAGTTCAGTGGAACGGTTGGGTAAAGAAATGCTTGAAATGAGACTAAGGGAAAAGTTGGACCATGATGATGACAAGGTATATTACAGTTACAGGGCCAAAGACCCTTTTTTTTTACAATAGGAAATATTTTCCTAGTCTGTTTCCTCAGCAATTCATTCACCATCAAGGTTGGGAACTGTTATTGGATTATGCCTTTTGGGCTTTCTTCTACTCTCTACATAACTATGGTTACTGCCTCATGTGATATCTTGCATTGCATGTTGTCCTATGGCGGAATTTATCAACTATTATACCCATCTCAGCAAGATAGTGAACCAGACATAATTGATGGTGTTGGTGCTGAAGCTGGCCATGTAATTAGAACAAATATTGGCGGTCGAAACGGTCAACCTAGACAGGTTTGAATCTTTATATTCGTGTAATTTTAGATTTTCGGTTCAGAGGTTGATCTAGTTACTTATTTTTCTTTAATTTTATGGCTCAGGCTATCAGTTACATAGCAGAGCATGTGGTTGGAACTGGTTCTTTCGGTGTTGTTTGTCAGGTCCCCTTAATCTGGCTATCTTCTCTCCTGTGTTTCATATTGCCTCTTTCGTTTCTATTTTCTATAAGGTGTTAAGTGTGTCATGTGCAGGCAAAATGTAGAGAAACAGGAGAGATTGTTGCTATCAAGAAAGTTCTCCAAGACAAACGCTACAAAAATAGAGAGTTACAAATAATGCAGAAGTTGGACCACCCAAATGTTGTATCCCTCAAACATTCTTTCTTTTCCACAACAGACAAAGAAGAGCTATACCTGAACCTAGTTCTTGAATATGTTCCCGAGACTTTAAATCGTATTGCAAGAAATTACAATAGGATGCATCAAAGGATGCCTTTAATATATGTGAAACTTTATACATATCAGGTATTTGTTTTGTTTATCCCCAACTGAATGATGAATGAATTCCCTCTCATAAGCCTTTTAATATGGAAAGGCTTGTACTTTTGACTTTGTCTTTCTCATTGCACAAGCATTTTTTGATGCAGATATGCAGGGCGCTTGCCTATGTACACAACTGCATTGGTATCTGCCATCGTGACATTAAGCCCCAAAACTTGCTTGTAAGGTTCCTTCACTTCCTTTCTATAACAAAGGCCTTTTTTCCTTTGTATCACATTTAAATTACAGAAGGATTAGAATGATGAAGTAGCTTTTCCAGATATTTCATTATAGGTTTGTTGAGCATGGGTATTGCCTTACTTATAGAGACTAAATATTGATTTATGGCATCAGGTGAATCCACATACTCATCAATTGAAACTTTGTGATTTTGGGAGCGCCAAAGTATTGGTATGCCTTTTTATGTGGAAAGTGTACTGTTGACATCATATATATAGAATTCTTTGTTCTCAGTTCACACCCTTCTCAATTGCTCTCTCTCTCTCTCTCTTTTTTTTTTCCCCCTCAGGTCAAAGGAGAGCCAAATGTTTCATACATCTGTTCAAGATATTATCGCGCCCCTGAGCTCATTTTCGGTGCAACTGAGTATACTACAGCAATAGATATATGGTCTACAGGATGTGTGATGGCTGAATTGTTTCTTGGAAAGGTTTTTCATTTTTATGTTTTCAGACCAAAATATTGAAGATATTCTCATTGTATTTATTTGAAACAAATATTCGTTTTTAGCACTAAATCTGATAAGTTTCTTTCTCGATAGCCGTTATTCCCAGGAGAAAGTGGAGTGGATCAACTGGTTGAGATTATTAAGGTAAGAAGGCTTAGAAAGGAAATAAATTTTATTCTATTTTTCCAGTTTTATTCAAACATAATCTTATTTGATGAATATTGAAACAAAATTGATCCATGGTCGTAGACCATTATTGTAGTCCAAATCAGATGAAAGAGACATTCATAACTCATAAGGTACAATTGTAATCCATAATATCGTTTCATGGTATCTTGGGTAATTAAATAGGGTGTTTTAGTTGGGTATCTTTGAAGACATTTTAGATCTTCTTAAGCTATGCTATTAAGATCTGAATTCCTAGGGGTGGGGTCTCGGATTTCCACACGGACCACACGTTCTTTTGTAGATTTTATTTTGGTTTCATTTCGATGAATAAATTTTCTTTTCTTTTAAAGAAGATTGTGCCCTGAATATGGTATGTCTGTTAAGCCATCTGGACTTGGTAGCTCTTTGATTGTCTTAGACTTCAAATTCTCATTTATAATAGCATATTATATGCTACCACTGACAAATTTCTTTTGAATATACAGGTTTTGGGAACACCTACTAGAGAAGAGATCAAATGTATGAATCCCAATTATACTGAATTTAAGTTCCCACAGATAAAGCCTCATCCATGGCACAAGGTTCATTAATATCTCCTCCAGTTTTGTTTTTGATTGTTGTCAAAATACCATAATGGACATTATTTTGTCCAGGATTTTCAAGATTCTGTAGTTGCTACCTTGTTAGTGCATATTGCACGCATGAGATGTCAGCTTGCTCGAGTGACAGTCGTACAATACTAAATTGGTTGAGGATATTACTTGTAAACTATAAGTTCAGTTGCATATGTTGCTATATTTTTGTATAACGTAATAATAGTGAACTATTTTTGCAAGTGCATTCTACTGATCTTGATCGGAACCAATTATATTTTTGGTATGACAGTGATTATATCCTTGTTTCACCTGGTGAAGACTTTAGAATGAACAAAGTCAATTGACTCTCATAATGGATCCCTGAACTATAGTTACTTATATCGGCAAATATAGAATATTCTTGTCCTCCTATCTACATCTCTTTCCAACCCGTGAATATCAGAATATAATTGACCTTCTTTTCTTCAAGTCTTTCTTTTAACACATGCAACTGTTGATTTTAGTGCCTATTTAACATCTATATATATCTCACTGGCATGTTCATCTTGTCAGGTCTTTCAGAAACTTTTGCCACCTGAAGCAGTGGATCTTATATGTAGATTTTTTCAGTACTCCCCCTACTTGCGGTGCACAGCTGTGAGTTTATCTTCATCTCTTCGAAGCACTCTTTTTGTTTTCTAGTTTAAGGGAGGGGCTGTTCGACACCTAATTGCATGAAAAACGCTCACCGTGTCACTGCTACCTTGCTTTGCATTTATTATCAACGCAATCTTAGCATGGTATACAAGTTTTAGGTTGTCTGTAACTCCAAATGAAAATGCTCAACTACATAATCCCAAGGAATTTGAGCTTTCAAATACATTGATTGTGGTTTGAACTTTATGGTGTTCTGTCTTATTGCTGATGATCTGCAACTTATCATTTGCTATTTTGCTCTGTAGTTGGAAGCTTGTGTGCACCCTTTCTTTGATGAACTAAGAGATCCAAATACACGACTTCCCAATGGACGTCCTCTGCCTCCACTATTCAACTTTAAATCACAAGGCAAGTTTTTCCTTTTCCCTTTCTTATTCTCGAGGAATATTTTTCTCCTCTCGTTATATTTTGCTCATCCAGAGAGCCTATTCACTTGGAAATTTTCTATTATTATCTTTTAGCATATGCCAAAGAACTTTTACATCCTTAAGGTTTTTAACTATGTATTTCCAATTGGAGAGGCAAAGAATTTGCATATTTTAGGTTCGGTTTATTTACGAGATACCGTGAGGTTAGTGTGAATAGACACATGTCCTTTTTTCATTGTTTTCCAATCTAGATAGTGAAACTTGCATTAGGAGTTTGCACGTCAAACTCTTACATTTATTCTAATTTGTTCAATGTTTACAAGATTATTGAAAGTCATGCTCTCGGATACATGGGTACCTCACGAAACCGTTTCCTCTTACTCGCTTCTTTTTGACAGAGCTAGACGGTGTCCCATCTGATATGGTAAAACGCCTGATCCCCGAGCATGCTCGGAAGCAAAATCTCTTCATGGCCTTGCACGGTTGAGTTGGATTCAAATGAAGCCCACCTGAGATATGCATCGCCAACTTTTGTAGAAGCAAGGTGATTGTACCTTATTTCCACTTTCAGCATAGTAATATTATTATTATTGTATTTGTTGTTTGCGAGGTTTAGGTATAAACATTTCCAGTGTAGTTATTGTTGCATGGATGGAGTGTGCTTTCCTCGGCTGGTATCGTGACTTTTACTTACCTTAAACTCCTTTCTTAGGCTGTGTTTGATTTCATTCTAACTTATATATCAATATATTGGAGTTTTCTTTGGGTGCCCAACCAAATACCGACACAACTTAACTATGTACATATACTAGAAAACCATGCCCGTGTTACGCACGGACTACTATAAATAAGATAATTTTAAAAATTATGTCATAAAATTATATACCTATTCATACGTTGAAAATTCAGAAGGTGTTTATTAATTGTGTCTCTAATAAGTTGTGTATTACAGTTGTCTCTACTTAGTTGAATGTAGTAAGTTAGTTTGTTTATATATATATATATATGATCAAGTATGAACATATTCTTGTGTATGAACATATTTTTGTGTAGGGGAGTATAAACTTATCATAGCCGGATGTTCTAAAAAATTGAACATCCTAGATTTGTGACTAAATAAGGAAGATTTGTATAAAATATTGTAACACTTATTAACCTACCTTATTTAACAAATATGATCAAACACTCTTTCGATGAAAATGAACATATTTTGATCAAAATTCTCAAAATTCGATAGATGATTTCAATCGAAATTTCACTATTACAATTGAAATTAGTAGAAAAAGCACTATTTTGATCGAAATGAACATATTTCGATCGAAATTTCACTATTACGATCAAAATTAGTAGAAAAAGTACTATTTCAATCGAAATTTTACTATTACGATCGAAATTTGTGGTGGTGTTTATTGATGACATTTCGGTGTACTCTCGGAGTCGGGAGGAGCATGTAGTGCGATTGAGGACCGTGCTATGAGTTCTCTAGGACAAAGAGCTATATGCCAGGTTATCCAAGTTTGAGTTTTGGATGTCAAAGGTGGCCTTCTTTTTGGTCATGTAGTTACAACAGAAGGGATCAAGGTAGATCCGAAGAAGATCGAATCGGTGTCTTCGTGGCAACCTCCGAAGAATCTCAAGGAGGTACACAATTCTAGGGCTAGCAGGTTATTACCGCTGGTACATGGAAGGGTTCTCATTGATTGCTCGACCACCTACTTGCCTATTGAGGAAGACCACCCGATTCGTCTGGTCTGAGTCATGCCAACAGAGTTATGAGGAGCTGAAGAGGAGGTTGACCTCCACTCCGATACTAGCCCAGCTAGGCGGTACTGAGGACTTTATGGTGTATATTGATGCATTCAAGTTAGGCTTGAGATGCATTTTGATGAAAAGAGGCATGATCATTGTATACGCATCTTGCCAGTTAAAACGTATGAGGAGAACTACCTGACTAATGGTCTAGAGCATGTTGTAGATGTTCATGCCCTAAAGATTTGGCGCCACTACCTCTATGGGCAACGTGTCAGAACTCTACGGACCACAAGAGCCTGAAGTACACACTTACTCAGCGAAAATTGAATAACCGTCAAAGGAGATGGTTAGAGTTGATCAAGGATTTTGATCTTGAGATCATGTATTACCCGGACAAGGCGAATGTAGTTGTTGATGCGCTTAGCCGAAAGACGCCTCAGGAGAAGGCGATAGCTCAATTGACCAACCAACCTCAACTTAGAGAGATCTAGCCCGCTTTGAGGTTGAGGTTCGGTTCCCGGGTTCGAGTAGGCACTTGTACGCCCTAGAGTTACTACCTGACTTGTTGGGCGAGATCCGAGAAGAGCAGGAGAGTTGTCCGACATTGTCGAGGATCCGGGATCGGATGTCCCGAGGAGATGCACCATAGTAAAAAGTTTATGGTAGGCGCCGATGGAGAGATGCTAGGGGCATATATGTGTGCCATCAAACAATGAGTTGAAACATACGATATTAGGCGAGACTCATGCTAGTATGTTATACCTTACTTTGTAACTATCTTCATTACCCTTAAAATAACCTTCACATACCCCGGTGCTAGCAAGATGTACAAGGATGTGAGACGTTCCTTTTGGTGGGGTGGTTTGAAGCCCAATGTGGCTAGATTTGTAGCCTAGTGTTCGACCTGCTAGCAGGTCAAGATTGAACATCATATGAGCCGGAGGAGAGCCCGGTCTACTGCCGGTGCCGCAGTGGAAGTGGGAGGACATGTCCATGGACTTTGTTACAAGGTTGCGATCTAGCAGGAACGTTGATGCCATTTGGGTTGTGGTGGATCGGCTTACGAAGACCACATGTTTCATTCCTATAACGTGGTCGGTGAGTTGTCTGGTCGAGGAGTTCACGAGGTAGTTTGTGAGGTTCCATGAAATGCCGATGACCATTGTTTCAAATAGAGATGAACGCTTTACCTCGAGGTTTTGGGATCAGGTACACACGGATTTGGGTACGAGTCTCCATTTCACCACCGCTTATCACTCTCAATCTAATGGTCAATCAGAGAGGACCATTCAAACATTAGAGGACATGCTTAGGGCTTGTGTGCTAGATTGGGGGCAAGTTTGACTAGATCACCTTCCCCTAGTAGAGTTTTCATATAACAACAATTGACATGCATCTATTGGTATGAGGCGCTGTATGGAAGAAGATGTCGTACGCCGCTATGCTGGAATGAGCATGGGGGAGCAGGACAAGTCGCTCCGGAGCAGATATAAGAAGACATCGCCCGAGTAACTTTGATCCAGGAGCATATGTTGGTAGCACAGAGTCGCTAGAAATCATATGCTGACAAGAGGCGCCGACCATTGGAGCTCAGAGTTGGTTCTCATGTGTGGTTGAGATTTTGGAAGGGCTTGGAGAAGTTGCTTACCGACCGGCGCTTCCACCTGTACTAAAGGGTATTCATCCGGTCTTCCATGTATCCCAATTGAGAGAGTATATACCGGATCCGAGACATGTTAGCTATGAAGACTTGACTATTGAGTCGGATCACACATTCATGGAGTACCCGGTAGCTATCTTGGAGAGGAGTATTGTACCAAATCAGGAGCAACATACTCGAATTTGAGGACTTCAACGTCCCCCTAGTTTTCACAATGTTCTAACAACCAACTTCAGGATTGGATTTAGGTATGTTAAACTCAACTTTTGCGGTTGATTTTCGGATATGTTCTAGTTGTTATTTTGTAGTTGAACATATTTAAGTTTCAGGTAGATGCAACAGTTAGATCTTCGGTTACGAGTCCTAGAAGTTGTCGGGAAAATTTTTTTTTGTCTTACCCATTTTTTTCCCTTATTGTTCACAGTCCTCTAGTAACAGTTTCAGGACCAAATATAGGCATGATCGGCTCATCTTTTACGGTTGAAATTTTAATATGTTATAGTCGAGATATTTAAGTTTATCATATTCAAATTTGGAGAATATCTGACGGTTAGATTAGAACTTATGGTCTTGTGAGGTCAAATAAATTGTTTTTATGATAAAGTGCTGTTAATGACCAACTGTAAAATGTTCTTGGGAGGTAGTATCTTTGTGATTTTGTTTAGAACTCTTGGAGAGGGTTTTGTCAGTTTTGTTTTTCTAACGTGAAATATGTGGCCTAGTATATCTAGATTTTTTTTTTTTTTTTTTAGAAGTTGTATAAGATTGAATAATTAAGGCCAAAGTAAAGTAGTTGCCTAGTTTTGTTAAGAAGGGTTATAAGGGGTTTCTTAATAAATTTGGAAGTTCGGGAAAGTTCAAAACTCGTATTGAACCATTTAACGTTATAACATGTTGTTTGACTATATTTGAGGTTTAGAAACTTTTTGGACCCTTTTTTAAATTTACGAAAAGTTAGGGGGTAAAATTGTCTTTTCCTTAAGGTTGAGATCAATCTTGTAAATACTTTCCAAAATTATCCATGCTAGCCTAGAAGTCTTTTAGAACCTTCTAGAATATGAAAATGTGATGTTGAGACGTATTTCCTCTTTGACCAGGCTTTTGAGGTCTTATACGTACGAGACCGAGATTTGGTGGTAGTTAGGAATGAAAATTGGTCGGTTTATGGATCGAAGTTCCACTTCCACCAACCGCCCACCTTACTTAAACTCTCACCACCCTGCCCACAACCTATCTAACACTTACCCGTTGCCCATCACCCACTGGGTGTGTATTGTGTAGTATATCTTTCACGTTTAGACATTTACAAGTATAAATCTACTAAATCACGAATATTATCCAACATTACAAATCAACGTCGAAATGAATTCTAATTATACAAAACGATGCAAATAAACGAAATATTTTTTGCATGCAACAAATTTATATGACTAAATCAACATATATTAAAATCGGACTCATTTAGAGCTCGATGTAGCTATCCACTTCAACAACCTAAAATTATACAAAGATTTTAAAAGCAATAATTAGAACATCAAATTTAAAATGAATTGAATTTTGAATGTAAAAAATATACATTTTCAATTATAATATTTCATGGCAGAATCTTCACATCAACATCCTCTAATATAGTATCAACAATTTTTGAATCGATCGTAATTGAACGTCAATAAAACTACTTGGATGCTTTGATCCAAAATTATCACCTAAAACATAATCCAAAAACATGATAAGAACTAGGATGTATGACTCATATGATATTACATACTTTAGAAGAGAATCCAAAGTCGAATGTATTTTCAAATCAAACTCTAAACTCGAATATAGATCTGAGGAGAGGATGAAGAGAACCACAACCAAGTGAAGGTTACTTGATGAGAGAAACAAGCGAGCATGGAAGTGAGTTAGTGACCGAACATCGAAAGGAGTGCGTGGCTCGCCGACGGCGGACTGAGGTATAATGAACGTTGTAGAGATTGATATAAAAATCGAGATTGGGGAAGATATAAGGGGATGTGGTTGCACTTTGCGGTCTCACAAGTCTTTTACAAATTTAGGGGTTGAGCCTTGATGGCAATACTTATGATTTATTTCTTTATTTTTAATAATTCATACGGGTAATGCGGGTCGGGTGAGGTGGGCAGTGGGTGGTTTGGGTGGTTGTACCTCCACCCATACCCGTCCCACCACCCGTCAATTTCACCCGTCAACCGCCCAACACCCGAAATTGTTCAGGTTTTCACCCATGAATTCGGGTCGGTTGACCGGTTGAATCGGGTGGTTGTACACCCATTTCCATCCCTAATTTCCTCGCATTAACATGTACTACTATAGTGGTGTGTTCATGGTGATTTATAATTATAACTTGAATAGGACGACATTACTTTAGCAACGCTTCCATATCGACCTAAAATTTTACAACATTCAAAGAAGACAAAGCTTGAGAAATCAACTCCACTTTCAATGCATGATCCGTATACGGATCGGAGCAAGACAAACCTGGGAAGCAACACTTCCAGCTCTTGCAGTTTCCATAACTACACCACCAATAACAAAACAGAGAATAAAACACAGTAATCCCGGGTTTTCATCTAAACTGAAGTCATTGACCGGACTCCCTCGTCACAGTCTTGAATATCGATATTTTGTTTTCGGTGGAGGAATTCAAAAGCCCTTTCAACAATACTTGTTCTTAAAGTTCAGTACCATGATGAACCTAATACAAGAATGTCTTTCTTGCCATCCAGAACTGACCGTTGCAAATCTAAGATACATTGTTTCATGTCAACTAGAATATTGATTGTGTAGGTGTCAATGTCTAAACAATCATCAATCATCTTTGTAAAGACCTCAAACCCACTTGTCATGATAGGGAAAGGGGCTTTGAGATTCTGACAGGAGGATCACATTGCGAACCTGTTCTAACATGTACTTCAAACCTCCCAAATTTTTACACAAACTAGATGAAGATCCTGCACAAAAATATTCAAATAGTATATCCATCAGCCAAATTCAAATTTGAACCACATATACGGATAACAGAAACAAATAAAATTTGTCAAAACCCAAGAAAAAAACAATGTTGAAAGAGAAGATTAAAAAACCTAATTTATGAACTAAACAAAGCGATTGAAAAAGGAAAATCGATATGTACGCAACAAAGAAGACATTAAATCTATTTTCGAACTAAAGCAAAGCGATTATAGATGAAATCAATAAATTAAAGAAAATCGGGAAAGGTAATCGACCCCTAAAATCAATCAAAATCTAAAATAACACAAAAAAAAAGTGTAATGTACCTGAAAATAGGCCTGACTTTGGAGCCATGTGATCGATGGATCGATGGAGTTACAGAGGAACGAACAAGAGATTGATCTTGCGAACAGTAAATTTAACGAGAGTAGTTCCGGAGTAAAGAAAAAGAGATTTTGGGGACGAAGAATAAGAGAGGTTGCGGTCGATTGAACTTTTGTGTAGGGTAAGATCAATCTCTTTAGAAGAAAGAACAACAAATTCATAATGTTATCATTTATTTATGGTAAATTTTCACCTGCAATACAAAATCATACTATTACTATAATTTTTCGAATTTCCATACAAAATAATGCCATTTAATATATGTTATGTTTCAATTTCGCCCCTAACGAGAGTAGTTGTAGATGCATGATACTGAATGGTTTTACAACTTTTCTTGCCTCTGTGAAACTCATAGTTACTCTTGTGTTGCATTTATATAAGAATTGATTGATATTATCTTCTATTTCACTTCAGAAAATTGTATGGTATTTTCTTTGAATTGAAAATTTATGAGTCATGGATATAATATTTCTCTATCAGCTAATTATGTGTTCTTTCTTTATGGTACAAGTTTTTTTCAAGGATGGTATTTTTCATTGGAAACGACCGTAAAATTTTATAGTTCTTGCCAAAGAATATGTAGTGATGATGAGTGGTACCCCTACCTTGCAACAAAAAAACACGTATGTGTTGCTACCACAAATTTGATAAGGTGTGTTTATTTCTTGTCTAGTCAATAATTTTAACTTGTGGATTCTTTTAGAAGAATTCAGATTTGTTAAGTGTTATTTGATGTTGTGCTTTCATGGAACGACTCAATGTTATCGGATGTTTAAAATTTTCGAATTATTCGGATGACATCTTGAGAACCACATATCTAGGAGGTTTTATTAGATTAGTTTAGTGATGTGCTTGGGTATATATCTCCACATACCGATATAAGGCTTTGAGACCTAGACATATCTCCTATAACACCCCAAATCTGCGGGACTCGGGATGCTACGGGCGAGACCTCACAATGGGTCCCGACCCTTAGCCTGACAACAATTTCACCGGACCTTTCCAACAAGGCACAAATAAAGGCAAAACTCGAAAACGTTTATAATGTATGCGAGACACTGAAAGGTAAGAATACAACGTGGAAACTCAGCCGAGTCCTTAAAACAATACAACCCGATACGAAGTCTAAACGTACGACAACATCCATGAACAACAACATGAAACATGACTCAAAAACATCCCCGTCCTATAATGTACGGAGACCCCGGTTGTCCACTCCTCCACCTCACTCAGCGGCATCCCTAACCTGCAAGTCATCTACAGCACGGTTTAAAACCGTTAGCTCATATTCGAAGCATTAGGAAAGCGATGAAGGCACAAACACATACATAACACAAAACATAAAACACACAATCCGGTTTATTATATTTTTATTATTAAGTCGTATCCCGTTCTAATTCAACTTCGGTTTGTGACACGAGAACCACCGTGGTCTCGCCCCGGTCCCCACTTACCGGCAAGAATGGTACGGATGCACCCGACCATATCATCCGCCGGGCTAGTCGCCGAGATCTCCCTAGACTTCACGCAGAGCCTAGGCAAGAGGTCACCGCCCGTTATCATACACTTGGGCCAAAATATACATAAGGTCGGTGGTCCTAATTACCGGTTTCATTGTCATAACAAAAGCATAAACACACACCACCAAACACACATCAATGCTAATACATAGAATACGAGCTAAGTAAGTCCGGAGACTTACCTCGTCTCAATGCTAACTCACAAACGCCCTTGCTTCCCTGGGGAAGACGCACACAACCTGCTCACAACAAGGTAATCATCAAAACCCGCTCAACTCAAGAAGTCTAAGACTTCTACACAAATGATCTACGCAAGATCATTTGACTCCCATTCTAGGACCGCATCCTAGAATCTCTCACACTCCCATCTCACTCAACGCATGAGGAGATCTCTCATTCTAGGACCACATCCTAGAACCTCTCATACTCACATCTCACTCAACGCATGAGGAGATATCTCAACACCTACTAACTCTCATATGATCATACTCAAAACCCAAGAACGAGTAAAAGCCTACTAGGTCAATCATGCTCATCACACTCTCCACACATGAAAGTAACACCCAACAGTTCATAACCTCAAAGATCTTGATCCTCAACCCAAGAGGCACAAGCTAGCCTAGAAGATCCATCATGCTCACATGTTCATACCATCAATTATATCAAGCCTTAAGGGCTCCTAGGTCCACAATCACTACATGTTATCTCACACTACTCTAGATCCATCCTAGGCATGTTACTAACATGATTCAACAACAATACTAAGGAATGAACGAAGGGGAAGGGAGAGGAGGAACCTAATGTCGAAGAAACGCAGCCGCGGAGTCAAGCCGGCGCCCCGACGGAGCAGAGGCCGCCCCTGCGGAACCAGGAGCCGCCCCCAGCGGCGCTGCCAGCCGCACCCGCGGCGGAAGGAGCCGCCCCGCGCCGTCCGTGTCCTGGAGCCGCCCTCGCGGCGGTGCTGAGCCGCGCCCGCGGCTTTGCTGGGCCACTCCCGCGGCCGTGCTGTGCTGCCCCTGCGGCTGGCCGCGCCTGCGGGCGTGATGATCCGCCCCGCGGGTTCTGTGCAGAACGTCGTCTTCTTCGTCTTCGATCGTGAATCCTTGGCTCCAAAGTCCTCCTTTCCTTGCTGGGTCTTCTCCAAACACTCCCTACTGATCTTAGGCTCCTCTCCACAACCTAATCGTGCTAAGAACGCAGCCATGGAAAGAGTTGAGTAAAAACCTCTCAAAAGCTTCATCCATGGCTATGGATGAAGGAGGGAAGAAGAAAGGGGTGAATCAGCAATGAAGGAGAAGGAAGGAAGAGGAAGAAGCTTACCACACTTGATCTGGGATCCCTCTACTGCAGTCCACACATGCAAGAGTTGCAATCCAAATGGAAGAAGAGAAGAGAGCAAAGAGAGGAAGAGGGAGAGGGAAATGAACGTGAAAGAGAAAGAGAGGAGAGAGGGAGGGAGGGGACAAGGGCTGTCAAGGGAGAGGGGACATCAGTTGTCATGTCACATCACCCCTGAACGAGGGGTCGGAAATGACCCCTTGTCACTTCGACCCGGAACGAAGGGCCGAAAAGCGGGAAAAAGAGGAAAAACGACGAGTCGGCTCGGGATTTTCTTAGGAATAAATCCCGGCTCTCGGCATCTCGGGATTACGGGATAACTACAAAGTGCTCCAAGTCCGGAATAAAATTAATAAAATTCCGGACGTTACATCTCCAATGATTGTTGCGTCCGGTAAACAAGTAATATGTTTATTTTATGAACTTGTTTAAGAGGTTATATAACATTTCAGTGTAGATTTTCTGTCCTTTTTATAGTTATGGGAATTGGAAAATAAAAAGAAATGCATTAATGTATTATTATGTTGTTGAATACATCAATTCTTTCATCTTTTGTTAGACATTGAAAATTGTGATGTACATGTTGCCCTTAGGTTTGCCTATTGACGGCCTAATATTAATGACTACAAAGAAAGAAAAATACGTTGGCTAATTAGCAACGTTTAACAAGGTCCGAGTGTAACTTGAAAATACAGTAATTCACTAATGTCAATCCCTGTTTCAATTGCCCTAAATTCACACTAGCCACTTTAGCAGCGTTTCCTTATCGACCTGAAACTTTACAATATCCAAAAAAGACAACCTGAGAAATCAACTCCACTTTCAAGCCATGATCCGAATACGGATCGGAGCAAGACAAACCTGGGGAGCAACACTTCCAGCTCCAGTAGTTTCAAATAAATGCACCACCAATAACAAAACAAAGTATACAACACAGTAAATCCTCGGTTTTCTTCAAAGTTGATGTCCTTGACCGGAATCTCTCGTCACAATCCTGAATATCGATCATTTACGTTCGGTGGAGCAATTTGGAAGCCCTTTTAACGTTGCTTGTTCTTGATGTTCGGTACCATAATGAACCTAATACAAGAATGTCATTCTTGTCATCCAGAACTGACCATTTGCAAATCTAAGATACATTGTTTCATGTCAATTAAAACATTGACTGTGTATGCGCCAATGTCTAAATAAACTCAAACCCACTCGTCATCTAAGACAAATGAACTTTGAGATTCTGAGAGGGGGATCACATTTTGAACCTTCTCTAACACGTACTTCAAACCTCCCAAATTTTTACACAAATTGGATGAAGATCATGTACAAAAATATTCAAACAATGTATCCATAAGCCAAATTCATATTTGAACCACATATACGGATAACAAAAACAAAGATACAATTTGTCAAAAGCCCCCAAAAAAAACAATGGTGAAACACAAGATTTAAAAACCTAATTTATGAACTAAACAATGCATTGAAAAAGGAAAATTGAGTTATAAACGCAACATAGAAGACAATAAACCTATTTTTGAACTAAAGCAAAGGGATTACAAATTAATGTAATAAATTAAAGAAAATCGGGAAAGATAATCGACCCTTAAAATCACTCAAAATCTAAGCAAACACATAAAAAAGAAAAAAAGTGTAATGTACCTGGAAATAGGGTTAACTTTGCAGCCATGTGATTGATGAAGTTACTGAAGAACGAACAAGAGATTGTAATATTGCGAACAATAATTTTTTAACAAGATTAGTTCCGGAGTAAAGAAGAAGAGATTTTGGGGTTGAAGAATAAGTGAGGTTGCGGTCGATTGAACTTTTGTGTTGGGTAACATCAATCGCTGTAGAATAGAGAACAACAAATTCAAACCGTTATCATATATTTATGGTAATTTTTCACCTGCCATACAAAATCATACCGTTACTATGATTTATTAAATTTTCATACATAATAATGCCACTTAATATATGGTATTTTTTCAATTTCACCCATAAAAAGAGTAGTGTATATGCATGATACTGAATGGTTTTACAACCTTGTCTTTGTGAAACTCATGGTTACTCATGTGTTGCATTTATACAAGATTTGATGAATTATCTTTTATTTCACTTTAGAAAATTGTGTAGTATTTTCACAGAATTGAATATTTATTATCCATGGATATAATATTTCTCTGTCAGCTAATTGTGTGTTCTTTCCATGTGGTACAAGCTTCAAGGATGGTATTTTTCATTAGAAACGACTGTAAATTTGATAGTTCTTGTCAATAAATATTTAGTGATAATGAGTAGTACCCCTAACTTGCAACAAAAAAACACATATGTGTTGCTACCACAAGTTTCATCAGGTGTGTTTCTTTCTTTTGTCTGGTGAATAATTAACTTGTGGCTTACTTTTAAAAAAATTCGGATTAGTTTAGTATTTTTTTAATGTTGTGCTTTCATGGACTCACTCAGTGTTATCTGATGCTCAAACTTTTTTTAATTATGCGGATGACATCTTAAAAACCACATATCTTGGTGGTTATCAGATTAGTTTAGTGATGTGTCTGGGTATATATTTGCACATACCGATACACGACTCTGAGACCTAGACGCATCTCCAATGACTGTTTCATCCGGAAACCAAGAATGTGTTTATTTTATGAACTTGTTTAAGAGGTCATATGACATTTCAGTGTAGATTTTCTATCGTTTTTATAGTTTTTGGGAAATGGAAAACAGAAAGAAAAATGCATTAATGTCATATTATGGTGTTGAATACATCAATTTTTCATCTTCTGTTAGAAATTGAAAATTGTATTGTACTTGTTGCCCATAGTTTTTCTTTTAGATGACCTTATAGTAATGCGTACAAAGAAACAAGAATACGTTGGCTAATTAGAAACGTTTACAAGGTCCAGTGTAACTTGAAAATACACTGATTCACTAATGTCAGTCCATATTTCAATTGTCCCAAATTCACACTTACTATTTCAAGAAGTCTATCAAACTTTAGGAGCGTTTCCTTATCGACTTGAAACTTTACATCATCCAAGGAAGACAAAGCTTGAGAAATCAACTCCACTTTCAAGGTATGATCAGAATACTGATTGGAGCAAGGCAAACCTAGAAAGCAACATTTTTAACTCCAACAGTTTTCAAAAAATGCACCACCAATAACAAAACAAAGAATACATCACAGTAAATCCCGAGTTTTTTTCAAAGTTGAAGTCGTTGACCGAACTCCCTCGTCACAGTCCTGAATATCGATCATTTGCGTTCGGTGGAGCAATTCGGAAGCCCTTTTAACAATGCTTGTTCTTGAAGTTCGGTACCATAATGAACCCAGTACAAGAATGTCTTTCTTGCCAGCCAGAACTAACCGTTGCAAATCTAAGATACATTGTTTCATGTCAACTAGAATATTGACCGTATAGGCGCCAATTTCTAAAAAGTCTTCAATCGTCTTTGTAATGATCTCAAACCCACTTGTAATCATAAATAAAGGGCTTTGAAGTTCTGAGATGAGGATCACATTGTGAACCTGTTCTAACGTGTATTTCAAACCTCCCAAAATTTTACACAAACCGGATGAAGATCTTGTAAAAAATATTCAAATAGTATATCCATAAGGCAAATTCTAATTTGAACCACATGTGTGAATAACGAAAAAAAGATACAATTTGTCAAAATCCAGAAGAAAAAAAAGAAACATTAAAAGAGAAGATTAAAAAACCTAATTCTGAACTAAACAAAGCGATTGAAAAAGAAAAATAGAATTATAAACACAACAAAGGAGACATTAAACTTATTTTGAACTAAAGCAAAGTGATTACAAATGAAATTAAGAAATTAAAGAAAAACGAAAAAGGTAATCAACCCTAAAATCAGTCAAAATCTAAGCAAACACACAAAAAATAAGAAAGTGTAGATTTTCTCCTTTTTATAGTTATGTGAAATGAAAAAAGAAATAAATACATTAATGTATTATTATGTTGTCGAATACATCAATTCTTTCATCTTCTGTCAGAAATTGAAAACTGTATTGTACATGTTACCCATAGTTTTGTCTTTTGATGGCCTAATAGTAATGACTACAAAGAAACAAAACTACGTTGGCTAATTAATTAGCAACATTTATAAGGTTGGACGGGTAACTTAAAAATACATTGATTCATTAATGTCAGTTCATGTTTCATTTGCCCCAAATTCACACTATCTGTTTCAAGCTGTCTATGAAACTTTAGCAGCGCTTCCTTATCGACTTGAAACTTTGCAGGATCTAAAGAAGACAAAGCCTGAGAAATCAACTCCACCTTCATGGCATGATTCGAATACGGATCGGAGCAAGACATACCTGGGAAGCAACACTTCCAACTCCATCAATTTCCAACAACTGCACCACCAATAACAAAACAAAGAATACAACACTGTAAAACCCAAATTTTGTTCAAAGCTCAAGTGATTGACCCAACTCCCTTGTCACAGTCTTGAATATATATCCTTTGCGTTCGGTGGAGCGATTCGGAAGCCCTTTTAACGATGATTGTTCTTGAAGTTCGCTACCATGATGAACCTAATACAAGAATGTCTTTCTTGCCATCTAGAACTGACCGTTTGCAAACCTAAGATACATTGTGTCATGTCAACTAGAATATTGACTTTGTAGGTGCCAATGACTAAACACTTCAATCGTCTTTCTAATGACCTCAAACTCACTCATCATCATAGACAAAGGGGCTTTGAGATCATGAGAGGAGGATCACATTGTGAACCTAATCTAACATGTACTTCATACCTCCCAAATTTTTACACAAATTGGATGAAGATCCTATTCAAAATGTTCAAACAGTATATCCATAAGCCAAATTCAAATTTGAACCACATATACGAATAACCGAAACAAAGATACAATTTGTCAAAACCTAGAGAAAAAAACGTTGAAAGAGAGGATTCAAAAACCTAATTTATGAACTAAACAAAGCGATTGAAAAAGAAAAATTGAATTATAAATGTGGCAAAGAAGACATTAAACCTATTTTTGAACTAAAGAAAAACGATTATAGATAAAATCAAAAATTTAAAGAAAATCGAGAAAAGAAATCGACCCCTAAAATCAGTCAAAATCTAAGCAAACACATAGCAAAGAATAAAGTGTAATGTACCTGAAAATGGGTTGACTTTGGAGCCATGTGATCGATGGAGTTACAGAAGAACGAACAATAGATTATGATCTTGCGAACAATAAACTTAACAAGAGTGGTTCCGGAGTAAAGAAGAAGAGATTTTAGGGACGAAGAATTATAGAGGTTGCAGTCGATTTAGCTTTTGTGTTGGGTAAGATTTATCGCTTTAGTAGAAAGAACGAAAAAATTCATACCGTTATCTTATTTTTATGGTAATTTTTCACTTGCCATACAAAATCATACCGTTACTATGATTTATTAAATTTTTCAGACATAATAATGCCCTTAATATATGATATTTTTCAAACTTCATGTAATAACCGAAAATTTCGAAATTTAAATAATTATATTATCGAGAATTTTATTAACTAATTTCTCTAACCGATTCGAAATTCTAAACTTCTAATCGCGCAAATCCGAACCGAATTGAACCCTCAACGGTTAGACCGGACCAGGACTATTTTTTCCGAACCAACCGACCTTGTGAATGTTTGATCGTAGCAGGTCGACTTTCAGCCTATCCCTGCGATGTCTCTACCCCCGGCCCAGTATCGTTTGGCCCAAGAAAAATAGTATGGCCGGTTTGCTACACGTACCAACAATATCGGGAGCAACGACGTCGTCCCATGGTTCCTCCTCACGCATCGCCTTTCTGCAACACCGATCAGCGATTAATGACCATCAATGCTTGAACGATAATGCCGGCCTTTGAACGCTATTGAAGGCAGCCATTCACTTGAAAGAGATTCCACACACATCCCCCTCGCCTCTCACACTAGTTACACTTTGTTGACCACGCTCTCACCGACATTTCAAACCATACCCTCGCAATCCCTGCTCTCCTTCCATGCATCGTCGAACCATCTAACCACTGAACTTCATCCTCTGCAGCTCTACACCGAGGATCATGAACTGGGCTTGCTACAACCGCCTAGACACTCCTGCTTGTATCGATTGCCACGGCCTTGTGTTGAGAACCTTCCCTTTCTCCTCGCATTCTTGCGCGCCTTCTAGTCGCTCTCGTACCCTCGATATCGTAGATCCCGACGCTCCGGCTACCGTGACGGTTGACCGTCAGGCTTCTCGGTGTAGGTTCCTTGAGAACGTCAAGCCCCTGCAACTGCGTTTACCTCTGCACCCTCCACACTCGACTTAACGTCGACGCCGGTAAGGGTAAGTTTCCCTCCTCCGACCTTGTGCCTAGACCCTTGGGGAGATTAGTTTTAATCCTTCTATTGCAGGTGGGGGACGAGTTCGATCGATAGACCTCGTGCTCCTCCTCGGTAACCAACTGTTGCTCATCAGAGTCAAAAGCACGACCTTGTACTTGGGGTAAGGAGTTACTCCGCCTTTCTTTCGGTTATGTCAGTACGGAGTACGAATTCTGATTAGTAAGCCACACTTGTTGCAGCTACCCTTGGCGTGACTCGAAATCCGACCATCATCATCTTCGGAAGCGCTACCCTACGACCAATCTTACCCGGTTAGATCCCAATCCGAGTTGTTCGATTAAGTGAATTACGTAAAGTTTTATTATAAGTTCTATATATATATATATATATATATATATATATATATATATATATATATATATATATATATATATATATATATATATATATATATATATATATATATATATATATATATATATATATATGCATGTTTTGGATAACTGTATTATTTGGAAGTCATATATATTAAGGAAAATTTTTGGAATAATGATCGATACGTATCTAGGGAGAAACCGAAATTTAAATTAGTAAATTCGAAGAAAGGTACTTTCAAGACCGGAACGAGAATAGAGAATAGACGAAGTGTTATGGATAGTAGTTGGATAACGCTTTCTGATTTTAAGTAAAATTTAATAGGGAAACGAGACTATGTTTAGGAAAACGCGCATGGATGTTTAAGTTCCCTAACCGAAATGCTGAAAAGGACCAGAGTACTGATACTAGACGTCATATTTGATTATGAGAACGATAAGTGAGTAAAATGTAAGTTTTGGGAACGGTTCTATGAATGGAAATATTGGAACAGGATAATCGGATCTTTAGCAGGCAAGATCGCAAGACTTTGAGACTAGTACTGTTGAGGTGAGTTCGTAGGACTCACTTAGTTACCATTTTATACTGAGTGTGCATTTGAGTGGTGTGTGTTATATTATGAGAAATAAAATGAACAGATTATATCACAATATTTTTGTTGTTAAGTAAGGCACAAGTGTATGATAACGTGTCGTAACCGTCGGTCCGATGGTGCCGGAGGATTGCCCCGCGACCAGTCCAGTAGGTATACGGGAAAAGGTACATACACCAACCCTACTGGTTTACGGGGACGGGGGCATGAGTCGGGAGACTCTTGTGTATATGCCTTGTGTGTGTTTGTGCTCTAGTGACACTTTAGTATTGGAATTGTAGCTAACGGTTTATACTGTGTTGTTAGATGATGCAGGTTAGATCTCTACCGAGAGATCAAGAGTGAAGTGGCCAGCCGGGGTTTCCGTACTAGGATCGGGTGTTCGGTTATTTATTTCCTTAGTTGACTTTTATTATTAGACTCACTCGTCCTAGAGATTGGTTGTGTTATGTTGGTCACGTCTTATTACTTTGAGTACTTTATTTAAAGATTTACCGTTTTAATATTTGTGCCTTGTTGCAAGGTCCGTTGTGAAATCGTTGTCAAACTAAGTCCGGGACCCATTGTGAGGTCCTAGCTAGTAACGCTCCGGATTCCCAAAATTCAGGGTGTTACAACATGGCATCAGAGCTCTAGGTTTGCAACAATGGCACTCAAAACCTTCTAAAAAGGTCAAGTATAAATACAACCCGAAAAGGGATCTGGTTTTCAAAATGAATTTAAAGTTAAATTTCTGCCGAGTCGGGTTGGGTAGTAGTACGAAAATCACCACTTCACTCTGCAGATCTCGGTAGTAGTAAGTTATTATGTTTTTGCACTTAGTGTTACATTATATTAATCTTAGCCGTCCGTCTTGTACAGATGGCACGTGATAGCATAATACCCACTACGGGTAGGGGAAGAGGTCATTCACCTCTTCATCCAGCGACACCAGCTATTGGGACACCCCGACGCCGAGGTAGACCCCCAATGGCTAGAGGTCGAGGCCGAGGCCGAGCTGCTCTACTTGCACCACCACCAAAGGATGTAGTGGCAGATACTGAGGAAAATGTGGAGGCCGCTGCTGAGGTCAATGTGGGAGTCCAGTCTAGGCCGTCCCAAGAGAGGAAGTTGTTGAGAGTCCAGCCCCCGAGTCTAGGGGAAGAGCTACACATTCACTTCGATCCCGTGGGACCGGATCATCGGGATCAAGCCGCATTGCGATGAGTGCTACTGAGCTGCGAGCCTATGTGGATGAGGCCGTTGAGACCGCTATGAGGGGCAGGACAGCTCCAGCCCCGCCCCCACCAGGTAGATCGGCCATTGTGTCACAGGGAGTGACCCCGGTCAGAGTTATACCAGAGAGGGTTGTAGAGGAGACCTGAGCTAGAGAGGAGCCACGGCTGCCTAGACCCGATGATTGGTTGAGGACTTTCAACTATCAGCGGTTGCCCACTTTTGTCGGGACTATAGTATTGGAGGTGGAGCATTGGATAGGACACGTGGAGACTGCCTTGGAGGCGATACGTTGTCCTAAAGAGAGACAGGTGGAGTTGGTACAGACCCTGTTCAAGGAGCAGGCACATTACTGGTGGAGGACAGTTCGCAGGAGTGTGACTACCTTTGCTCATATGAGAGAGATGATTCGGGGCCACTTTTGCCTTGCGTCTTTGAGGACCGAGCGACTGATGGATTTCTATGAGGCCCGATTTGAGGATGTGCCGATATCTGAGGCCATCAAGAGGTTCAGGGAGGAGCTGACCCTGCTAGGACCAGCTGCCCCACCAGAGGATCAACATATATATCTCTTCTCACGGAGAGTGAGAGAGGACACCCGGTCTTACTTAGCCGGATTCTGATGTGAGACTCTAATGGACTATTAGGATAGGGCTGCTGCTTATGAGAGAGATCGACCACTTCAGCGGAGAGTAGTGCAATCAGGAGGGCCTGATAAGAGGCAGAGAGTGGGGCAGTCAGGTTCTACTAGTGAATTTGGGAGCTAGAGTAGAGCTCAGACTTCCAAGAGTGTCGGGTTTCCACCGAAGACTCAGGTGATAGACCCCGGACGTCAGTGCCATAACTGTGGTCAGGTTGGACATTTGAGAGCTCAGTGTCAGAGACAGTTGGTCACATGTTTCACTTGTGGCAAGTTGGGGCACAGGTCTACATTCTGCCGTCAAGGGGCAGCTGCACCATCGCAGAGATCATTCCATCCCGGAGCCCAAGGTAGTGGACAGAGATCTCCGGCAACTCAGACGCCGGGATATCAGCAGTAGAGAGCTCCAGGTCACCAGCAGCAGAGGGCACCGGGGCAGCAGCAGCAGTACAAAGCCCCGGGGTATGCACCATCTCAGAGTTCCGCACCAGGTGTGAGCCGTGGCAGAGGCCGTGGGGACAGTGCAACAGGGAGTAGCGGGACTCAGGCTAGGGCATTTGAGATGAGGAGTGTAGATCAGCCGAATGCTTCTACGACCACAGGTACTATCTGGATTAAGGACGCACCTGTCCGAGTTTTGTTTGATACTAGGGCAACCCATTCCTTCATATTAGATGCATGTGTAGATAGGTTGTCCTTGGATACTGTAGCTGGGATACCCTTCACAGTAGGGCTACCGAATGGGAACAAGGTGAACGGTACTCGGGAAATTCATAACTTTCCGATCCGTTTGGGGAACCGGGAATGGTTGGTGGACTTCTTAGTGATGCACTTGGTGCATGAGGATGTCATTCTAGGGATGGATTGGATGGTCAAGTATGGGGCTATACTTGACATAGGCAAGAGGACAGTGACAGTTACATCAACAGAGGGACAGCTACGTATCTTCCGAGGGTGTGACCTCGGAAAGGCGGGAACAGTGATCAGTGCAGTCAGAGCAGCACGTTTGATCGGACAGGGATGTGAGGCCTTCTGGTGCTATGCCATGAAGGAACAGAAGGGTCCGAGGCTAGAGGACGTACTAGTAGTGAGGGAGTTCACTGAGGTGTTCCGGGACGACTTCACCGGCCTACCTCCACAACGGAGTGTAGACTTCAACATCGACTTAGAGCCTGGTACGAGACCGATATCGAAGGCTCCCTACCGGATGACACACATAGAGACGGAGGAGCTGAAGAAGCAGTTGGAGGAGTTAGCAGAGAAGGGGTTTATTCGACCTAGTGTTTCTCCTTGGGGTGCTCCGGTACTGTTTGTGAGGAAGAAGGTCGGATCTATGAGGTTGTGCATAGATTACATAGAGTTGAACCGGGTAACGATCAAGAACAAGTACCCGTTACCCTGTATCGACGACCTACTAGACCAGTTGCAAGGGGCCTCAGTCTTCTCCAAGGTCGACTTGAGGTCAGGATATCACCAGCTGAGGGTGAGGGATCAGGATATCCCTAAGACGGCGTTCCGGACCAGTTACAGTCATTATGAGTTTGTGGTGATGCCATTCGGGCTCACCAACGCGCCAGCCGTGTTCATGGAGTTGATGAATGGAATATTCATCGACTACCGGGATCAGTTCGTGGTAGTCTTCATTGACGATATTTTAGTGTACTCTCGGAACCAAGATGAGCATGTCGGGCACTTGAGGACGGTATTGCAGGTACTACTAGACAACCAGCTTTATGCTAAGTTGTCCAAGTGCGAGTTTTGGATGTCAGAGGTAGCCTTTCTGGGGCATGTGGTGACGGCCGAGGGGATCAAGGTGGATCCGGCCAAGATTGCGGAAGTTGAATAACCGACAGAGAAGATGGATAGAGCTTATTAAGGACTTCGATCTGGAAGTTTTGTACCACCCGGGGAAGGCGAATGTAGTCGCCGACGCTTTGAGTAGGAAGACGCCTTAAGAGAAGGCTATAGCTCGGTTGACGGCTCAGCCCGAGCTACAAAGGGATCTTGCCCGACTAGAGGTGGAGATTCAGTTTTCGGATGTTGATCGGCACTTAGGTGCGTTGGAGCTTGTGCTGAATCTGTTGGATAAGATCCGACAGAAGCAGGATACCTGCTTTACCATATCCAGGATTCGGGAGAGGATGTCCCGTGATGAGGCACCACAATTTTTAATAGGAGGAGATGGAGTGATGAGACGCCAAGGGCGTGTTTATGTTCCCTTTGACGAGGAGCTGAGGCAGCGGATCCTACAGGAGGCTCATGCTACTCCTTACTCGGTCCACCCATGTGCGAGTAAGATGTATAGAGATATCAGACGTTCCTAATAGTGGAGCAGTCTGAAACCGGATGTGAGTAAGTTTGTGTCCCAGTGTGCGACCTGTCAGCAGGTCAAGATTGAGCATCACCGATCAGGAGGAGAGCTCCACCCACTGTCAGTCCCGCAGTGGAAGTGGGAGGATATATCGATGGACTTCGTCACCGGGTTGAGGCCGAGCCGGAGTTTTGACGCTATTTGGGTTGTGGTGGACCGACTCACCAAGACCACCCGTTTCATTCCCATTAAGGAGACGTGGTCGGTGAGTCGATTAACAATGGAGTTCACGAGGCAGATCGTGAGATTGCATGGGGTGCCCCGGACCATCGTCTCGGATAGAGATGGACGGTTCACTTTGAGATTTTGGGAGCAGGTGCATACCACTTTAGGGATCAGCCTGTATTTTACCACCGCTTATCACCCATAGTCAGATGGTCAGTCGGAGAGGACCATCCAGACCTTGGAGGACATGCTGAGGGCATGTGTACTGGATTGGGGACATGTATGGCCCGATCACTTACCTCTAGTGGAGTTTTCATACAACAATAGCTATCACTCTTCCATTGGTATGGCTCCCTATAAGGCATTATACGGCCGGAAGTGCCATACACCACTATGCTGGGAGGATGCTGGTGAGGCCGGAGGAGTCGCTCCGGAGCAGATCCAGGATGACATGGCTCGGGTAGCCTTGATCCGAGAGCACATGCTAGTCGCTCAGATGTAAGAACCTTAGTCTTTTGGGAGCTGAGACAACTTAGCTGCCCCTGCGGGTTAGTGGAGCCTCCCCTGCGGCTTGTGTAGTGTTCCGCCTCTGCGGCCAGGAATTTCCGCCCCTGCGGTTTCCTGCGGCTACATCCGGCTTTGTTGACCGGTTGACCCGTGCTTTACCTTCTCTTCTTACCATTTTCTTACCTTGGGAGCAAGGGTTTCTTCATCACTTCATTCCAGCCTTCTTGATCACGTCCTTCTTGCTTCTCCCTTTCTCCTCCTTGATCTTGCTCTTGTTATTCTTTGAGTTTAAATGAGTTTGTGTGTGGTTTTTGGTGGTTGATGATGTGCGATGTGTTGCTGAGATTGGGAGCCAGCTGAGAGTGTGGTTTTGTTTCTTCCTTGCTGCCTAGGACCACAGCTGTGGTAAGTCATCTTCTTCTTCTCTTCTTCCTTTCTTGAATTCCTCTTCCTTAGCTTAGGATTAGTTGTGTTTGGATGTGATTTGATAGTGGAATTTGTATGTATATGTGTGTGTGTGGTTATGGAATGCTGAAGACGTGAGTTCCTCATGTAAGGAGTCGAAGAGAAGTAGGGGAAGGGCGTTTTGCACTGTCGCCGCCCCCGCGCCTGTGAACCGCCGCCCCTGCGGAAGTGTGTCACCGCACCCGCGCCTGGAAGCCGCCGCCCCTGCGACCACGGTCACCGCGCATGCGCCAGTGTGTCGTCGCGCTTGCGGTTTGCCTTGCTTCGCCTCTGCGTCCCTCTTGTCACGCAAGTACGTCTTGTCCCGGATCTACTTAGAGTAGTGTAGATCCTTTCCTTTCCTAGTATGAGCGGGTTAGTTGCATGCTAGGTATGTGTGTGAGGATAGAATGATAATGAGTATGATATATCTATATGCCGTTATGGCTTTTAGGTTTAGTAGATTATCGAAGTTTATAAGTTGGATATGATCCATATGGATCCCTTGGGTCTAGGTGTGACCCCTTTGATTGATAGGAGATGTGATATCTCGTTATGCCTTGTTTTTAGGTAGTGTTGTCCTCCAGTTTGGAGTTGATCGGGTTTGAGACTACTTTGAGGTTGAGGTAAGTCCATAGGACTTACTTAGTTACCATCCTTATATTGGATGTATACATGAGTGGTGTGTGGTATATGCTTGATAGCATGTGTTGTTGATTATTACCGACCTATGGTATATTGATCGCCCATTGTAGGGCCGTGATAACTTTCCATTTCATCCCGCTAGGAGTCTGGGAGGTTCTCTGTAGGCAGGCCAGACCTGGTAAACGGTTCAAGCACTCTCCATTCCCATAGGGTACACGGGGAGGTGTTCCAAGCACCACTCCAACTGGCTATTGGACCCAGAGGCGAGGATTATATATTCCTCGTGTCACCTATGTTCATATTCATATATATACGATTTGAGTGTTGGACTTTATAAAGATAATTAACCGGGTAAATGTGTGATAGCATGATGATGTGTTTATTATTCCCTGATGTGTGTTTGTGCTTATGCATCTTCTATATATATGTGTATGGTTAGCTAACGGTTTTATACCGTGTTGTAGATCCTTTTGTATGTACAAATACATGTTTATGTTGTACTCAGCGGTTCTTCTGTAAACCTTTTGATTTATATATATACAGTTTGATGTTTGGTTTTAATCTATTTGTGCCTTGTTGTAAGATCTAGTGAACTTGTTGTTAGGCTAGGGTCAGGATCCATTGTGAGATCCTAGCCCAGTAGCGCCTCGAGTCCTACGAATTCGGGGTGTTACAAAGTTGGTATCAGAGCCTTAGGTTGACAACAATGACACTTGCAATCTGCAATGAAGGTCAAATAGATAAATAAACAGAACCCGAAAGGGGTCTGACTTTTCAAAAGCTTTTGGTTTTTAAACGAGTACAAATGTTTTGGGATAGTGTGTACGAGAAGATCTCGACAGTATAGATATATATAGATATTATGTTGTGATTGACTTTATATATATCTATACATATGGCATATGTATAGCCTTCTAAGTTAGGTTTATATCCTCTGCAGATGGTTCGGACTAGAGCCTTACTTGCAGTTGGACGAAGTAGGGGTAGACCCCCTCTAGGTAGAGGACGGGGTAGGATTCCCGCTGGTGATACACGTGCAGCGGAGGAGACTCACGAGGATGTTGCTGAGAGTGTCGTTCCTGAGACTGGGAACGGTGCAGCCGGGAGTAAGAGATCATATAGAGTCTAGTCAGATGACTCGGATCGTGTCTCCATTGAGGGACCAGCATTCCGCGAGTATATCAGACGAGTTGGGGAGGCTGCCAGAGCAGGTAGACGTGCCCTTGATCTGCCAGCAGAGGAGGGATCATTTGGGAGATCTCATGGGGTTACTCAGGTGCCAGCTGTACATGCACATGCTGTTGAGACTGCTCGGGTTCAGGAGGAGTATCGAGGGCCTCGACCAGACACTTGGTCGAAGGCATTTCACCAGATGGGTGTACCCCCTTTCTCTGGGAAGGTGGGGTTAGAGGTAGTGCTATGGATCGGACATGTAGACTCAACTTTGAAGTCTATTAGATGTCCAGCAGACAGACAGATAGAGTTGGTGCAGACTATATTCCGAGACTTGGCACAACACTGGTGGAGATCAGTATGGGGTCAGGTTATCAGCTATGATCAGATGAGGAGCATGATTAGAGAGCGTTTCTGTCCCGCCTCATTGACGAGGGAGAAACTGCGGGATTTTGTGGAGGCTGGATTTGAGGATGTACCAGTCTCAGAGGCTATCCGGAGATTCCAGGAGGAGCTGGCTTTGCTGGATCCAGCTGCACCTCCTGCAGATTAGCATGTGTATCTTTTCTCCCGACGACTGAGGGATGCTACACGGACTTACATGGCGGGGTTTCACTGTGAGACCTTGATGGATTATCAGGACAGAGCTTCCGATTATGAGAGGGAGTGAGCTGGGTAGAGGAGAGCTTCTCAGACCGGAGAGTCTGAGAAGAGACAGCGTATTGGGCAGACCAGTGGTACTGGTGGAGCTGCTAGTGTTAGGCGAGGCCAGAGACGCCAGAGTTACCCCTCATCTGCACCGGTTGCAGATAAGGGAATACAGTGCTTCAACTGCAGTGAGTATGGACATATGAGATCAGAGTGTACGAGGCCGCAGGTGACTTGCTTCACTTGTGGCAGACGCGGTCACAGAGCTACCTTCTGTAGACGGGGTGGAGCTTCATCACATCAGGGTTCTTCTCTTGCTAGTATAGCGGGAGGTGGGACAGAGACTACCTCAGCAGCAGCAGACTTAGGGACAACAGAGAGTCTCAGACCGTCCTACGACTCAGGGATCTGCTCTTGGGCCGAGTAGAGGCAGAGGTCGTGCTGGGAGTACCACGGACACCAGAGGACCACAGGGTAGAGTTTTTGAGCTGAGGAGTGCAGAGGAGCCAGCTGCACCGACTGCTACAGGTACCATTCTGATTCATGGTTTACTTGTTAGAGTTTTATTTGATACGGGTGCTACGCATTCTTTTATCTCTGATGCATGTGTTGAGCGTCTGAGTCTAGATACGACTAAGGGGATACCCTTTAATATAGGGTTACCCGATGGTAGTAGGGTCAGAGGTACCCTTGAGATTCGTGACTGTCCCATTTCTGTAGGGACCCGTGTGTTACTTGTTGACTTCTTTGTCATGCCATTAGTGCATGAAGAAGTCATTTTGGGTATGGATTGGATGGATAGACATCAGGCGGTATTAGATGTAGGTAGAAGGATTGTGACCCTCTCTACCGAGTTAGGGCAGATAGAGGTTTTCCGAGGTTGGGACCTTGGAAAGTCAGGCATGGTTATCAGTGCGATACGGGCAGCGAGATTGATTGCACAGGGATGTGAGGTCTTCTGGTGTTATGCCATGAAGGAGGGGGAGAGTCCAGCGTTAGAGGATATCCCAGTGGTCTAGGAGTTTATAGATGTATTTGTTGAGCCGTCCAGTTTTCCACCTCAGAGGAGTGTGGACTTTGGCATTGACTTAGAGCCTGGTACGAGACCGATCTCGAAGGCCGGGTATCGGATGACGCCTGTCGAGATGCTGGAGCTGAAGAAGCAACTCGAGGAGTTGGCTGAGAAGAGTTTCATCCGCCCTAGTGTATCCCCATGGGGAGCACCTGTCCTCTTCGTATAGAAGAAGGACGGATCGTTGAGATTGTGTATTGATTACAGGGAGCTGAACAAGGTAACCATCAAGAACAAGTATCCATTGCCTCGCGTTGATGACTTGTTAGATCAGCTTCAGGGAGCGACTGTATTCTCCAGGATTGACCTGCGTTCAGGGTATCACCAGCTGAGGGTGAGAGCAGGATGTGCACAGGACAACCTTTCGGACCAGATATGAACACTACGAGTTTTTAGTGATGCCATTTGGGCTTACGAATGTCCCAACAGTCTCTATGTCATCGACTTCCTGGATCACTTTGTGGTAGTCTTCATAGATGACATTTTAATGTACTCTCGCAACAGAGAGGAGCATGCAGGGCAGCTGAGGACTGTATTACAGGTTTTACGAGATAGAGAACTTTATGCTAAGTTCTCTAAGTGCGAGTTCTGGATGCCAGAGGTAGCATTCCTGGGTCACATTGTGTCCGCCGAGGGGATCAAGGTTGATCCGGTGAAGATCGAGTCAGTAGCAGCCTGGACGACACCGACGAACGTCAAGGAAGTACGTAGCTTTCTTGGCCTAGCCGGTTATTACCGACGCTTTGTGGAGGGATTTTCTGTGATTGCCCGTCCACTAACGAGTCTGCTAAGGAAGACTACCATATTTGTATGGTATGAGCAGTGTATGCAGAGTTTTGAGGAGCTGAAGAAACGTTTGACCTCTGCTCCTATTTTGGCACAGCCAGAGGGTACAACTAATTTTGTGGTTTACAGTGATGCATCCAAGCTAGGCTTGGGATGTGTGTTGATGCAGCGGGGCCAAGTGATTGCATATGCGTCTAGAGAGATGAAGACGTATGAGGAGAACTACCCGACTCATGATCTGGAGTTGGCAGCAGTAGTTCATGCACTGAAGATCTGGAGACATTACTTGTATGGTGCTACATGTCAAATCTTCACAGACCATAAGAGTCTGAAGTATATTTTCACGCAGCAGGAATTGAATAACCGCCAGCGTAGATGGCTTGAGCTGATCAAGGATTTTGATCTGGAGATTCTATACCATCCGGGGAAGGCGAACGGTGTCGCCGACGCCCTGAGCAGGAAGACGCCTCGAGAGCAGGCGATTGCGAGGTTGACAGTTCAGCATCAATTGCAAAGAGACCTGATTTGGCTGGAGTTGGACGTCTAGTTTCCTGAGGAGGATGCCCAGCTGAGTACTTTAGAGGTTCTTCCTGATCTGTTGGGTGAGATCCAACAGAAGCAAGGGACCTGCCCGACACTGATGAAGATCCGACAGAGGATGTCTCGGGATGAGGAACCACAATTCCTTTTAGGAGCAGATGGAGTGTTGAGACGCCGCGGTCGCGTCTGTGTACCCGCTGATGCAAATCTACGCTAGAGGATATTACAGGAGGCTCACTTTACGCCTTATTCAGTGCACCCAGGTACGAGTAAGATGTACCAGGATTTGAGACGTTCATATTGGTGGGGAGGGTTGAAGCCCGATGTGGCCAGATTTGTGGCACAATGTGTGACCTGTCAGCAGGTCAAGATCGAGCATTGCAGACCTGGAGGTGAGCTCCATCCACTACCTGTTCCACAGAGGAAGTGGGAGGACGTCACCATGGATTTTGTGATTGGGCTGAGACCAAGCAGGAGCTTTGATGCCATCTGGGTTATAGTGGACAGACTGACGAAGACGGCACGTTTTATCCCTATCCGGGAAACTTGGCCAGTGAGCAGATTAGCAGAGGAGTACACTAGGCAGATAGTGAGACTCCATGGTGTACCGAGGACGATCGTCTCAGACAGAGATGGACGATTTACCTCAAGGTTCTGGCAACAGATTCAGACTGCCCTGAGGACGAGTTTGCACTTCACTACTGCGTTCCATCCTCAGACAGATGGTCAGTCAGAAAGGACCATTCAGACACTGAAGGATATGTTGCGAGCTTGTGTGTTAAATTGGGGACAAGTTGGACGGATCATCTCCCACTAGATGAGTTCTCATACAACAACAGCTGGCATGCATCTATTGGGATGGCCCCATATGAGGCAATGTATGGACAGAGATGTCGTACAACGTTATGCTGGGATGAGCCGAGCAGTGTTAGTGGGTTGACACCTGATCAGATTCAGGATGATGTGGCTCGTGTAGCACTGATTAGAGAATGGATGCTGACTACACAGAGCCGTCAGAAGTCATATGCAGATAGGAGGCGTAGACCCCTAGAGTTCAGAGTGGGAGCCCATGTGTGGCTGAGGGTGTCTCCGACACGAGGTGTTAGACGCTTTGGCATAAAGGGGAAGTTGAGCCCCCGATATGTCGGACCGTTCGAGATTCTGGATCGGGTTGGGAGTGCAGCATACAGATTAGCTTTGCCTCCGAGATTAGAGGGTGTTCACCCTGTGTTTCACATGTCTCAGCTGAGGGAGTATATACTAGATCCGAGACATATAGTGAGTTATGATGATTTGGTGGTTGAGCCGGACCACACTTTTGTTGAGCATCCGATTGCAGTCCTAGAGTTTTATGCCGAGATAGATGTATCTGTAGAATCGACGAGTATATCTTAGAACTATCTTGGTGAGTGTTAAGCTTATGTGCTTATATGCTATGATGTGTTTATTTTCATACTAGCTATGGTGTGATTTGTGATCTTATTAGATCTTGTTGTGCTAGTACGTCTGAAGTTTATAGCTGGAGATGGCTCTTTCCTCTATGCTATTGTGATACGATTAGGATTTAACTGCAGATGGTTATTCCTCCATGCTATTTTGATGGACATAGTATTGCTGGAGATGTTTTTCCTCCATGCCCTTCTATTATGAGTATGATACGACTAGAGATGTTTTTCCTCTATGCCTTGTGATGTGATTATAGTTGGCTAGAGATGGTTTTCCTCTATGCCTTGGATAGTATAGTGATCTTGTTGCTGGAGATGTTTTTCCTCCATGCCTGTGTTTGAGGTTATAGAGTGATATTAGTTAATACGTTATGAGCGGAGATGTGATGCCTCCGATAGAGAGAGTTACACCTCGGCATATGGGTCCGAGAGGTATTGGGATTGTTCAAGTTTCGGGACGAAACTTGTTTTTAGGGGGTGAGATGTAAGAGCCTAAGTCTTTTGGGAGCTGAGACAGCTTAGCCGCCCCTGCGGGTTAGTGGAGCCGCCCCTGCGGCCTGTGTAGTGTTCCGCCCCTGCAGCCAGGAATTTCCGCCCCTGCGGTTTCCTACGGCTGCAGCCGGCTTTGTTGACCGGTTGACCCGTGCTTTACCTTCTCTTCCTTACCCTCTTCTTACCTTGGGAGCAAGGGTTTCTTCTTCACTTCATTCCAGCCTTCTCACGTCCTTCTTGCTTCTCCCTTTCCCCTCCTTGATCTCGCTCTTGTTCTTCTTTCAGTTTGAAAGAGTTTGTGTGTGGTTTTTGGTGGTTGATGATGTGCGATGTGTTGCTGAGCTTGGGAGCCAGCTGAGAGTGTGGTTTTGTTTCTTCCTTGCTTCCTAGGACAACAACTGTGGTAAGTCATCTTCTTCTTCTCTTCTTCCTTTCTTGAATTCCTCTTCCTTAGCTTAGGATTAGTTGTGTTTGGATGTGTTTTGATAGTGGAATGTGTATGTATATGTGTGTGTGTGGTTATGGAATGCTGAAGACGTGAGTTCCTCACGTAAGGAGTCGAAGAGAAGTCGGGGAAGGCCGTTCTGCGTTGTCGCTGCCCCCGCGCCTGTGAACCGTCTCCCCTACGGAAGTGTGTCACCGCACCCGCGCTTGGAAGTCGCCGCCCGTGCGGCCACGGTCACCGCGCCTGCGCCAGTGTGTCGTCGCGTTTGCGGTTTGCCTTGCTTCGCCTCTGCGTCCCTCTTGTCACGCAGGTGCGTCTTGTCCCGGATCTACCTAGAGTAGTGTAGATCATTTCCTTTCCTATTATGAGTGGGTTAGTAGCATGCTAGGTATGTGTGTGAGGATAGAATGATAATGAGTATGATATATCTATATGCCGGTTATGGCTTTGAGGTTTAGTAGATTATCGAGGTTTATAAGTTGGATATGATCCATATGGATCCCTTGGGTCTAGGTGTGACCCCTTTGATTAATAGGAGATGTGATATCTCGTTATGCCTTGTTTTTAGGCAGTGTTGTCCTCCAGTTTGGAGTTGATCGGGTTTGAAACTACTTCGAGGTTGAGGTAAGTCCATAGGACTTACTTAGCTACCATCCTTATATTGGATGTATACATGAGTGGTGTGTGGTATATATATGCTTGATAGCATGTGTTGTTGATTATTACCGACCTATGGTATATTGATCGCCCATTGTAGGGCCGTGATAACTTGCCCTTTCATCCCGCTGGGAGTATGGGAGGTTCTCTATAGGCAGGCCAAACCTGGTAAACGGTTCGGGCACTCTCCATTCCCATAGGGTACACGGGGAGGTGTTCCAGTCACCACTCCAGCTGGTTGTTGGACCTAGAGGCGAGGATTATATATTCCTCGTGTCACCTATGTTCATATTCATATATATATGATTTGAGTGTTGGACTTTATAAAGATAATTAACCGGGTAAATGTGTGATAGCATGATGATGTGTTTATTATTCCCTGATGTGTGTTTGTGCTTATGCATCTTCTATATATATGTGTATGGTTAGCTAACGGTTTTATACCGTGTTGTAGATCATTTGCAGGTTAGGAGAGCTGCAGAGTGATCCAGATGGGGTGATCCGTTGAGGGCTTTGTACACTGGGTTGCGAGGGTTATGGGGTTTTTGTATGTACAGATACATGTTTATGTTGTACTCAGTGGTTCTTTTGTAAACCTTTTGATTTATATATATACAGTTTGATGTTTGGTTTTAATCTATTTGTGCCTTGTTGTGAGATCCAGTGAACTTATTGTCAGGCTAAGGTCAGGATCCATTGTGAGATCCTAGCCCAGTAGTGCCTCGAGTCCTACGGATTCGGGGTGTTACATCAGAGTCGCCAGAAGTCTTATGTTGATAAGAGGCGCAGGCCGCTAGAGTTCCGGGTTGGTTTGCATGTATGGTTGAGAGTATCACCGACCCGAGGGGTTAGGCGTTTCGGCATTAAGGGGAAATTAAGCCCCCGATTTGTCGGACCCTTTGAGATACTGGAGCGGGTCGGGGAGGTTGCATACCGGTTAGCCCTTCCGCCTGCCTTAGAGAGTGTACATCCTGTATTCCATGTATCCCAGCTCAAGGAATACATACCGGACCCACGACACGTGGTTAGTCATGAGGATTTGACAGTTGAGCCAGACCATACTTTTGCGGAGTATCCGGTGGTTATTTTAGAGAGGAGTGTTAGACGACTACGGTCGAAGGAGATTCTGATGCTTAAGATTCAGTGGTCCCGACGGGGAATAGATGAGGCTCTTGGGAAACGGAGGATAACATTAGGAATAACATTAGGAGCTCGTACCCGGAGCAGTATAATGAGCTAGTGTCGACTTTTGTCTCGACGAGTGAAATTGGGACCATTTATGTGTTATTTGTTTACTATATTTACCGTGTGTGGACTTGTGAGATTATTGATATAGTGGTGTTTATTTCCGAGATGCATCTGATACCGGTTCGACCGGTTTTGAAGCAAAGAAATTCTTATTAGAATAATTATATTTACGACTCAGAAGTCTGGTACTCGGGATAACAGTACGCCACCCTAACTTTCGGGACGAAACTTATTTTAAGGGGGGCATATGTAATAACCGAAAATTTTCGAAATTTAAATAACTATATTATCGAGAATTTTATTAACTAATTTCTCTAACCGATTCGAAATTCTAAAATTCTAATCGCGCGAATCCGAACCGAATTTAACCCTCAACGATAAGACCGGACCAAGACTATTTTTTTCCGAACCAGCCACCCTTGTGAATGTTTGATCGTAGCAGGTCGACTTTCAGCCTATCCGTGCGACGTCTCTACCCCCGGCCAGTATGGTTTGGCCCAAGAAAAATAGTACGGCCGGTTTGCCACACGTACTAGCAATATCGGGAGCAACAAAGTCGTCCCATGGTTCATCCTCACGCATCGCCTTTCTGTAACGCCGATCGACGATTAATGACCATCAATGCTTGAACGATAACGTCGGCCGTTGAACGCCATTGAAGGCAGCCGTTCACTTGAAAGAGATTCCACACACATCCCCCTCGCCTCTCGCACCAGTTACACTCTGTTGACCACGCTCTTACCGACGTTTCAAACCATACCCTCGCAATCCCTGCTCTCCTTCCATGCATCGTCGAACCATCTAACCACCGAACTTCATCCTCTGCAGCTCTACACCGGAGATCACGAACTGGGCTTGCTGCAACCGCCTAGACACTCCTACTTGTACCGATTGCCACGGCGTTGTGCTGAGAACCTTCCCTTTCTCCTCACATTCTTGCGCACCTGCCAGTCGCTCTCGTACCCTCGATATCGTAGATCCCGGCGCTCCGGCTACCGTGACGGTTGACCGCCAGTCTTCTCGGTGTAGGTTCCTCGAGAACGTCCAGCCCCTGCAACTGCGTTTACCTCTGCACCCTCCACACTCGACTTAATGTCGACGCCGGTAAAGGTAAGCTTCCCTCCTCCGGCCTTGTGCTTAGACCCTTGGGGAGATCAGTTTTAATCCTTCTGTTGCAGGCGGGGGACGAGTTCGATCGATAGACCTCGCGCTCCTCCTCGGTAACCAACTGCTGCTCATCATAGTCAAAAGCATGACCCTGTACTTAGGGTAAGGAGTTACTCCGCCTTTCTTTCGGTTATGTCAGTACGGAGTACGAATACTGGCCACGCTTGATGCAACTACCCTTGGCGTGACTTGAAACCCAACCATCATCATCTTCGGAACCGCTACCCTACGACCAATCTTACCCGGTTAGATCCCAATCCGAGTTGTTCGATTAAGTTAATTCCGTAAAGTTTTATTATAAGTTCTATATATATTATAAATATATATATATATATATATATATATATATATATATATATATATATATACATGTTTTGGATAACTGTATTATTTGGAAGTCATATATATTAAGGAAAATATTGGAATAATGATAGATACGTATCTAGGGAGAAACCGAAATTTAAATTAGTAAATTCAAAGAAAGGTACATTCGAGACCGGAACGAGAATAGAGAATAGACGAAGTGTTATGAATAGTAGATTGATAACGCTTTCTGAGTTTAAGTAAAATTTTGTAAGAGCATTAGTTTTTGGACCGAGTTTTCCTTCGCCGAGATTTGGCTTTAGCCGAGATTGACTTAGCTGCCCCCGCGGGCATGTGTGCCGCCCCAGCGGGTTTCCGCTCCCGCGGCCCAGTGAACCGCCCCCGCAGTTTCCTGCGGCTGCAGCCGGTTTTGTTGACCGCTTGCCCCGTGCCTTACCCTTTTGTTTCTTCTTCCTTAAGCTTCTTCTTTGGCCTCGTGAGCAAGGGTTCCATTTCCTTTCCCAGCTAAACCTACGTGCTTCTTCTTTCCCTTTCCTCCCTTGATCTTGATCTTAGTTTCCTTTAGTTTTGGAAGAGTTTGGTGTGGCCTTGTTGTGGCTGGAAGTTGTTGGATGTTGTGGCTGTGCTTGGAAGCCAGTGAAGTGTAGTTTGGTGCATCCTCTTGCCTAGACCAGTAGTAGGTAAGACTTGGTTGTTCTCTTCTTTCTTTCTTCTTTGATTCCTTCTCCCTTAACTTAGGATTGGATGAATTGGATATAGATTAATGTTGGAATATGTATATATATGTATGGATGTGGTTGTGGACGGATGAAGACGTGATTTGGTCACGTGAAGAGTGGAAGAGAACTCGCGGGACTACGTTCTGCACTGTTGCCGCCCCTGCATTTGGAGTCTGCCGCCCCTGCGGGAACCTAGTCACCGCACCCGCGCCCGGATTCTTCCGCCCCTGCGGCCACTGTTCCAGCGCCTGTGTTTGCCTGCGGCCTGTCACCGCGCCTGCGGCTGAGCTTTTCCGCGCCTGCGGATTGCCTTACTCCGCCCCTGCGTCTTTCCGTCACGCAGGTGCGTCTTGTTCCGGGTCTACCTAGAGTTAGGTAGATCCTTTGCTTTCCTAGTATGAGCGGGTTAGTAGCATGTTAGGTATATGTGTTTGAGGTTAGTAGGATATCGGTTATGCCAGTTATGGCTTTGAGGTTTACGAGTTAAGATACGATCCTTATGGATCCCTTGGGTCTAGGTGTGACCCTATGATGGATATGAGTTTGATATATGTTATTATGCCTTGTTATTAGGCAGTGTTGTCCTCCGGATTGGAGTGGACCAGATTGAGAGTGGATTGTAGTGAGCCTACTACTGAGGTTGAGGTAAGTCCATAGGACTTACTTAGCTACTATCCTTATATTGGATGTATGCTTGAGTGGTGTTTGTTATATGCTTTGTAGCATGCGATATGGTTCATTACCGACATATGTTATATTGACCGCCCATTGTAGTGGTTGTGACAACTTACCTTTCATCCCGTAGTGGTGTATGGGAAGTTCTTTGTAAGCTAGTTAGATCTGATATACGGGAAGGGCACCTACCACTCCATATGGTATACGGAAAAGTGCGCTGATACCACTCCAGCTAGCTATTGCACGCAGAGGCGAGGATTATATACATTCCTCGTGTCACATATTTTCATATGCAGATCTATATACTATTTGAATGTTTGACGTTATAAAGATAATAAACCGGGTAAATGTGTGAAACCATGTTGATATGTTATAATTCCTGATGTGTGTTTGTGATCTAGCATCTTCTTATATATTTGTATGGTTAGCTAATGGTTTTATACCGTGTTGTAGATCCTTTGCAGGTTAGGAGAACTGCAGAGTGATCCAGAGGGGTGATCTGTTGAGGGCTCTGTACATTGGGGCGATATCGTGGGATATGGGTTATTTATGTTGTACGGATTTATATTTTGACTTTGTACTCAGCAGATACTCTGTATTACCTTTTTGATATGTGTATATATATATATATATATCAGTTTTATGTTTTGTTTTAATATATCGGTGTCTGGTTGTAAGATTCATTGAACTTGTTGTCAGGCTAGGGTCAGGATCCATTGTGAGATCCTAGCCCAGTAGCACCTCGAGTCCTACGGATTTGGGGTGTTACAAAGTTGGTATCAGAGCCCAAATTGACAACAATGGCACTTGTAATCTGCGATAAAGGTCGAATAGATAAATAAACAGAACCCGAAAAGGGGTCTGACTTTTCAAAAGGTTTTGGTTTTGAAATGAGTACAAATGTTTTGGGATACCGTGTACGTGAGCCATCGCCCCTCTAAGATCTCGACAGTATAGATATATAGATATTTTGTTGTGATTGATTTGATATATATCTATACATATGGCATATATATATATATATATAGCCTTCTAAGTTAGGTTTACGTCTTCTGCAGATGGTTCAGACTAGAGCCTTACCTGCAGCTAGACGAGGTAGAGGTAGACCCCCTCTAGGTAGAGGACGAGGTAGGACTTCTGCTGGTGGATCACAGGCAGCGGGAGAGATACATGAGGAGGTTGTTGAGAGTGCTGTTCCTGAGACTGGGAACAGCATAGTTGAGAGACAGGGGTCACAGAGAGCCCAATCTGGTGAGTCTGATCGTGTCTCCATGGGGGGATCAGAGTTCCGTGCTTACATCAAACGAGTAGAGGAGGTTGCTAGAGCCGGTAGACGTGCCCCAGATTTACAGGCACAGGAGGGACCATCTGAGAGATCCCACAGGGTTACCCATCTGCCAACTGTACAGGCACATGCTGTTGAGATTCCTCAGGTTCGAGAGGAGCATCGAGGGCCTAGACCAGATACTTGGTTGAAGGCATTCCACCAGATGGGTGTACCCCCTTTCACTGGGAAGGTAGGGTTGGAGGTTGAGTTATGGATTGGGCATGTAGACTTAGCTCTGGAGTCTATTAGATGTTCAGTGGACAGACATATCGAGTTGGTGCAGACTTTATTCCGGGATTTGGCACAACACTGGTGGAGGTCTGTATGGGGTCAGGTTAGTAGTTATGATCAGATGAGGACCTGATTAGAGAGCGTTTCTGCCCTGCCTCAATGAAGAGGGAGAAACTACGGGATTTTGTGGAGGATGGGTTTGAGGATGTACCAGTCTCAGAGGCCATCAGGAGGTTCCAGGAGGAGTTGGCATTGTTGGGTCCAGCTACACCTCCTACAGATCAGCATGTATATCTGTTTTCCCGACGACTGAGGGATACTACCAGGACTTACATGGCAGGGTTTCACTGTGAGACCTTGGCTGATTATCAGGATAGAGCTTCCGACTATGAGAGGGAGCGAGCTGGTCAGATGAGAGCATCTCAGACCGGAGGGTCTGAGAAGAGGCAGCGTACAGGGCAGACCAGTGGTACTGGTGGTGCTGCTAGTGTTTGGCGGGGTCAGAGACGCCAGAGTCACCCCTCATCTGCACCGGCTGCAGATAAGAGACATTAGTGTTTTAACTGTGGTGATCTAGGTCATGAGGCCAGAGTGCACGAGGCCACTAGTGAATTGTTACACCTGTGGTAGACAGGGTCACAGAGCCGTTTACAACCGACAGGACGGAGCTGCATCTCAGCAGGGTTCTTCTCTTGCTAGTGCAGCGGGAGGTGGGCAGAGGCCACCTCAGCAGTAGCAGACTCAGGGACAACAGAGGGTCCCAGATCGCCCTACGACCCAGGGATCTGCTCTTGGGCCGAGTAGAGGCAGAGCTCGTGGTGGGAGCACCACTGATACCAGAGGGCCACAGGGCCGAGTCTTTGAGCATAGGAGTGCAGAGGAGTCAGCTGCACCGACTGCTACAGGTACCATTCTGATTCATGGTTTACCTGTTAGAGTCTTATTTGATATTGGTGCTACGCATTCTTTTATTTTTGATGCCTGTGTAGAGCGTTTGAGTCTAGATACAGTTGAAGGGATGCCCTTTATTATAGGGCTACCCGATGGTGGTAGGGTTAGAGGTACCCGTGAGATTCATGGTTGTCCCATTTCTATAGGGACTCGTGTTACTAGTTGACTTCTTTGTCATGCCATTAGAGCATGAAGAAGTCATTCTAGGTATGGATTGGATGGATAGACATTCTGCAGTCTTAGATGTAGGTAGGAGGATTGTTACCCTCTCTACCAAGTTAGGTCAGATAGAGGTTTTCCGAGGTTGGGACCTTGGAAAGATAGGCACGATTATCAGTGCGATACGGGCAGCTAGACTGATTGCACAGGGTTGTGAGGCCTTCTGGTGTTATGCCATGAAGGAGGGGGAGAGTCCAGCATTAGAGGATATCCCAGTTGTTTGTGATTTTGCAGATGTGTTTGTTGAGCCGTCCAGTTTTCCGCCTCAGAGGAGTGTGGACTTCAGTATTGAGTTAGAGTTTGGTACGAGACCGATCTCGAAGGCCCCATACCGGATGGCGCCTGTCGAGATGCTGGAGCTGAAGAAGCAACTCGAGGAGTTGGCTGAGAAAGGCTTCATTCGCCCTAGCGTGTCCCCATGGGGAGCACCTGTCCTCTTCGTACGGAAGAAGGACGGATCACTGAGGTTATGTATAGATTGCAGAGAGCTGAACAAGGTGACCATCAAGAACAAGTATCCATTGCCTCGTATTGATGATTTGTTAGATCAGCTTCAGGGAGCGACTGTATTCTCCAGGATTGACTTGCGCTCAGGATATCACCAGTTAAGGGTGAGAGAGCAGGATGTGCACAGGACAGCATTCCGGACCAGATATGGCCACTACGAGTTTGTACTGATGCCATTTGGGCTTACAAATGCCCCAGCAGTTTTTATGGAGTTGATGAACAGTATCTTCATCGACTTCCTGGATCAGTTTGTGGTGGTCTTTACAAATGATATTCTGATATTCTCTCACAGCCGAGAGGAGCATGCAGGACAGTTGAGGACTGTATTGCAGGTTTTACGAGATAGAGAACTTTATGCTAAGTTCTCTAAGTGTGAGTTCTGGATGCCAGAGGTAGCAATTCTGGGTCACGTGGTATCAGCTGAAGGCATCAAGGTGGATCCGGCCAAGATTGAGGCAGTAGCAGCTTGGACTACACCGACGAACGTCAAGGAAGTACGTAGCTTCCTTGGCCTAGCCGGTTATTACAGACGCTTTGTGGAGGGATTTTCTGTGATTGCTCATCCACCGATGAGTCTACTGAGGAAGACTACTAGATTTGTATGGTCTGATCAGTGTATAGAGTTTTGAGGAGCTGAAGAGACGTCTGACTTCTGCTCCTATTTTGGCACAGCCAGAGGGTACAAATGATTTTGTGGTATACAGTGATGCATCCAAGCTAGGCTTGGGATGTGTGTTGATGCAGAGAGGCATGGTGATTGCTTATGCATCTAGACAATTGAAGACGTATGAGGAGAACTACCCGACTCATGATCTGGAGTTGGAAGCGGTAGTTCATGCACTGAAGATCTGGAGACATTACCTTTATGGTGTTACATGTCAGATCTTCACAGACCATAAGAGTCTGAAGTACATTTTCACGCAGCGGGAATTGAATAACCGCCAGCGTAGGTGGCTCGAGCTGATCAAGGACTTTGATTTAGAGATTCTGTATCATCCAGGGAAGGCGAACGTTGTCGCCGATGCCTTGAGCAGGAAGACGCCTCGAGAGCAGGCGATTGCGAGGCTGACAATTCAGCATCAGTTGCAGAGAGACTTGATCTGGTTAGAGTTGTACATCCAGTTTCCGGATGAGGATGCCCAGCTGCGTACTTTAGAGGTTCTTCCTGATCTGTTGGGTGAAATCCAACATAAGCAGGAGAATTACCCGACACTGATGAGGATCCGAGAGAGGATGTCTCGGGATGAGGCACCACAATTCCTGCTAGGAGCAGATGAGGTTTTGAGACGCCGCGGTCGCGTCTGTGAACCTGCTGAGACAGAGGATTTTACAGGAGGCTCATTGTACACCTTACTCTGTACATCCAGGTACGAGTAAGATGTATCAGGATTTGAGACATTTATATTGGTGGGGAGGGCTGAAGCCCGATGTAGCCAGATTTGTGGCACAGTGTGCGACCTGCCAGCAGGTCAAGATAGAGCATAACAGACCTGGAGGTGAGCTCCATCCACTTCCTGTTCCACAGAGGAAGTGGGAGGACAACACCATGGATTTTGTGACTGGACTGAGGCTGAGCCGGAGTTTTGATGCCATCTGGGTCATAGTGGACAGATTGACGAAGACGGCACGTTTCATTCCTATTAGGGAGACGTGGCCGGTGAGCAGATTAGCTGAGGAGTACACTAGGCAGATAGTGAGACTCCATGGTGTACCGAGGACGATCGTCTCAGACAGATATGGACGATTTACCTCGAGATTTTGGCAGCAGATTCAGACTGCCCTAGGGACGAGTTTGCACTTCACGACTGCGTTCCATCCTCAGACAGATGGTCAGTCAGAGAGGACCATTCAGACCCTGGAGGATATGTTGCGAGCTTGTGTGTTGGATTGGGGACAAGGGTGGACGGATCATCTCCCACTTGTTGAGTTCTCATACAACAACAGCTTGCATGCATCGATTGGGATGGCCTCATATGAGGCACTATATGGACAGAGATGTAGTACCCCGTTATGCTGGGATGAGCAGAGCGGTGTTAGTGGTTTAGCACCTGATCAGATTCAGGATGATGTGGCTCGTGTAGCATTGATTAGAGAGAGAATGTTGACTGCTCAGAGCCGTCAGAAGTCATATGCTGATAGGAGGCGTAGACCTCTAGAGTTCAGAGTAGGAGCCCATGTGTGGCTGAGAGTGTCTCCGACACGAGGTGTTAGGTGTTTTGGCATTAAGAGGAACTATCCAGAGTTCTATGCTGAGTTAGATGCACCAGTAGGATCACCGAGTAGATCTTAGTACTATCTTGGTGAGTATTATGTGCTTATATGCTTATATGCTATGATGTGTTTATTTTCATACTAGCTTTGATGTGATATATGATCTTATTAGATCTTGTTGTGCTAGTATGATTATTGTTTATAGCTGGAGATGGTTCTTTCCTCCATGCTATTGTGATACGTTTAGGATTCAGCTGGAGATGGTTATTCCTCCATGCTATTTTGATGGACATAGTGTTGCTGGAGATGTTTTTCCTCCATGCCTTTCTGTTATGAGTATGATACGGCTAGAGATGTGATTCCTCTATGCCTTGTGATGTGTTTATATTTTGACTAGAGATGGTTTTCCTCTATGCCTTGGATAGTGTTTTGTTGCTAGAGTGGATGATTTCCTCCATGCCTATGTTTGAGGTTATAGAGAGAGTTGTACCTCGGCTTTTGAGTCCGAGTGGTTTTAGGACTTTGCAAGTTTCGGGACGAAACTTGTTTTTAGGGGGGTGAGATGTAATCTTGTTCTCCTTGGAGTTTGGCTTGGAAATTGTACCTTGTGGTTGATGTTGATGCTTGTGAGTGTTATGCTGAACTTGAGAGCTAGTGGAGGTGTTATCTTGGAGCAGTTTCGTGCTTAGGCCACAGCTGTGGTATGTCCTCCCTACTTCTTCATTTCTTCTTCTTCCTTATTCTTCTTTCCTTAGCTTAGGATTAAATGTTTGGACATAGGATGATGTTGGAATGTGTATGTATGTGTATGTGTGTGACTATGGAAGAGAGTAGACGTGATTTGATCACGTGAAGAGCTAAAGAGAAGCCGCGAGATTTCATTATGCACTGTCTCCGCCCCCGTGGCCAGAAGTCACCGCCCCTGCGGAAGACGTGCCGCAGCGCCCGCGCCAGCGCCCGCGCCAGCGCCAGCGCCTTGCCTACGTTACCTGCATCCCGTGTCACCGCCCCCGCGGCTGAGTGTCGCCGCGCCCGCGGTTGCCTGCGTTCCGCCCCTGCGTCCTTAGTTCACGCAGGTGCGTCTTGTCCCAGGACTACCTATAGTTAGGTAGTTCCTTTCCTTTCTAGTATGAGGAACTTAGTACCATGCTAGGATTCGGATGTTGATGAGTATGATATAGTTATACCAGTTACGGCTTTGAGGTTTACGAGTTGGACTTGATCCTTATGGATCCCTTGGGTTTAGGTGTGACCCCTTTGTGTGATAGGATTGTGATATATATGTATGTGTGCCTTGTATAGGTTGTGTTGTCCTCCAGTTGGAGTGGACGTTTCTGAGAGTTGTTCGTAGCGAGTTACTTCTGAGATCGAGGTAAGTCCATAGGACTTACTTAGCTACTATCCTTATATTGGATGTATGCTTGAGTGGTGTGTGTTATGTGCCTTATAGCATGTGTTATTATGGTCACCGACCTATGTTATATTGACCGCCCATTGTAGTGGCTGTGACAACTTACCTTTCATCCCGTAGTGGAGTCTGGGAAGTTCTTTGTAAGCTAGTTAGTTCTGATATACGGGAAGGGCACCTACCACTCCATATGGTATACGGGAAAGTGCGCTGATACCACTCCAGCTAGCTATTGCACGCAGAGGCGAGGGTTATATATACATTCCTCGTGTCACGTATATTCATATACATTTATTATACGATTGAGTGTTGGACCTATTAAAGATAATAAACCGGGTAAATGTGTGATATCATGATGATGTGTTAATATTTATTGACGTGTGTTTGTGCTCTAACATCTTCTTATATATGTGTATAGTTAGCTAACGGTTTTATACCGTGTTGTAGACCCTTTGCAGGTTAGGAGAACTGCAGAGTGATCCGGAGGGGTGATCTGCTGAGGGTTCCGTACACGGGGACGATATCGTGGTTGGGATATTTATATTGTACGGGTTTATGTTTTGACTTTTGTACTCAGCAGTACCTTGTATCACCTTTTGATCAGTATATATATACATCAGTTTCATGTTTTGTTTTCGTCTATCAGTGCCTTGTTGTAAGATTCAGTGAAGTTCTTGTCAGGCTAAGGTCAGGATCCATTGTGAGATCCTAGCCCAGTAGCACTCCGAGTCCTACGGATTTGGGGTGTTACAGATCAGGTGTGTTTTTTTCTTTTGTCTACACAATAGTCTTATCTTGTGGCTTCTTTTAGAAAAATTTAGATTAGTTCAGTATTATTTGACTCATTGTTATGATGCTTAACTTTTTGAATTATGCGGATGACATCTTAAAAACCACAAATCTTGGTGGTTATCAGATTAGTTTAGTGATGTGCTTAGGTATATATCTGCACATACCGATACACAACTTTGAGACCTAGACGTATCTCCAATGATTATTGCGTCCGGTAAACCGGGAATGTGTTTATTTTATGAACTTGTTTAAGAGGTTATATGTCATTTAAGTGTAGATTCTCTCCTTTTTATAGTTTTGTGAAATGGAAAAAGAAAAAAATGCATTAATGAATTATTATGTTATTGAATGCATCTACTCTTTCATCTTCTGTCAGAAATTGAAAACTGTATTGTACATGTTGCCCATAGTTTTGCCTTTTGACGGCCTAATAGCAAATCTACATTCCTACCTACAAGTAAGATTATGTTTTTTGTCATAAATATTGTCTCCATTAATGCTCATTTGAAAATTAACTCTCTTATTTATTTATTTTTGTCATAAATATTGTCTTCATTAATGTTCTTGAAAATTGGTTTTATCGTATACTTTTACCACATGCAATATATTTAACTCTCTTATTTTTTTAACTTATATGGGTTGTAGCTCCTAAATTATTCAATTAAATCTCTCAATTTAACTCCTAAAATTAACCAGCAATTATGTTTTTGTAACTCCTAACATTGATTACCCAATTAAATCTCTCCATCTAACTCCTAACGTTAACTACCAATGAAGTTCATAAGACAATTGATTCCAAAACATTTTCAAATACCTTTTCACATTTAAACTATTCTATTATTGTCTCTCCTTATAAAAAAAACTCCTTTATTATTCTCTTCAATCAAACATTTCCTCTCTGCATGTAGGTGATGCCCTACACAGCTACACCTATAGAAGACAATATATTATTTGTTCTTTTTCTTCATTCAACAAAAAGTTCTTAACATGATTTTTGTCTACTCATATATTGATAATTTTTTGCATTCTTTGAACTATACATGACAAGTTAGTTCATTATAATTTTGACCAATATCTGGATTGTCTTAAGAACAATTTTGATGTTGGCATGCGGTTTAAAATGAGGTTTGAGGAAGAGGATACACCAACAACGAAGTAAGTATGAAAATCGGATGACAATTTGGGTATTTCGCTCATCAATGTTATGGCATGATTTTATGCATATATTATCACCTCACAAATGTTTAAGCTTTGTTGTTTCTTTTCTTCTACATGCTCTAGAGAAAGTTGATGATAATAAAAAGCAATTTGTTTAGTCGGTTTTCTTTGGATATCAAGCATTCCTCTTTCATGTCAAGTCAGTTGTTGAAGAGAGGTTCGAGATTTAGTCACTTCTTGTTTGTTATGCCAGAGTTGTATTTTGCTCTTGGTTTGCTATATTTTGTGTTGACTCTTTGTTCCGGACTAGGGACTCATTTGCTGATGGCTTTGCCAAAGGTGGAAGGGCCTTATAGACAGTGCCGCGAGGTTTTTCATTATTATATTTATAGTCAGTTGATGGTAGATGGTACGTTCAGGAGGTTTGCATGATTACTTGGAGTACTAGGGCTTTGTATTATGCCTTTTGTGTTGATGATGTACTCTTATGATCTGTAGGTTTGGTCAGGACTTTTCTGGTCCTGGCTAAAATGTACTCATTATCCTTTCTATGAATTTACCATTTACCAAGTTTTTGAAGTTTTTGAAAGTATAAAGACATACCAAGCAGTTTTAAGTTGCCGTTTGTTTGATATTGACCTAATGATTTTAAAGCACTAAATGCTCTCATTCAATGTAATTATATTATAGGTTTTAAAAATTATCTAGGTGTAAAATAATTATTTTGCTTAAAAAATGCTCTTATTTTTAATATTGTCATATTTATTTGCTTAATTATTATGAGAGATTAATAAAAGTTGTGGTAACATAATTTTTAATTTTTAATATTCAAATAATCATAGTTCTACATCACACATCATAAAAAAATATATTTTTAAACTCATGTATTCATAAAAAAGTAAACAATAAATGGCTTACATATAGTCTTTTAATATCTTCTAAAGAAAATCATATGTTGATCAGCTCCCTGGAAACAATGTTCGACTTACAATTTATTTATTTTTATATATTTAATTAGTATAATTCTAATATTCATCATAAGTAGAATGTTTTTTTATACAAATAAACATTGAGTTAAACCATCGTTTAAAGTGAAGCAAATAAAATAACTGTAAAACATAATCAATAAAATTGCATCCAAGTTAACATTTCAAATAAAATAATTATGTATGCGACATGATAAAAAGTAAAATCTTATATTCATCCTTATATCTACATAATAGATATTTGAGCAATGAATATTTTTCTAAACGACCTAATTGATTTCGCACATGACGTGCGAAATTGAGTAATTTTATAAATAAAATAGATAGGTTCATCCAACATGAGTACACGACCCTTATGTCAAACACTTTCTAATAGTTAATTTAATTTTTTTTAAAATAAAATACACATAATTTACATTGGACATCATTAAAAATTTATACTTATATTCAAGAAAATTTAAAAAAAATAGATGGCATAAAATGTTATCCATTACTAATATATTCTAAAATATCTTCCTATACTATAAAAAAACATATTTTATAATTAAAAAAAAATGTAAAACCAATATGATCAAATGCACTTTTTACTAATTGTAGAACAAAATTTAAAATAATCAAATACAACTAACAAAGAAGAATGATGATGCAAGATTTTTAAGTCCCGTGCGTAGCAGGGTTTGATTTTATTATATATCTTATCATATTAGTCTTTTGCTTCTCTTCGTGCTTCTCTAATGGGTTGTTTGATTTGTTTGTTGCTATTAGTCGGATTGTGAAAATGATTTGTGATTTGATCAATTGAGGATTGAAAATGAAAAGGGGAACAAAGAGAAGCAAATCTATTAACCCCTAACATAAAAGTTATTTGTCACGGTAAAAATTGAACAAAAAAAAAGCCTCTACTTCTACTTTACTACTTCTACTTTACTTGTAGAATATATCCTATTAAAATATAGGTTTTATAAATTTATTTTATTAATTGTAAAATTTGAAAAAATTATTTACAAATTGTTTTTATAACCTAAACCAACTTTTTTAGTAATTACTTTATTTATGAATAAGTTTGTCAAATCTCCTATGACATAAATTCATGTATTACTAAGTATAATATAGGCTCTATATTTATATTTAAAAATAAAAAAATATAAAGTGGTTCAACTAACGGGCCTACTCTTCTAGTCCAACCTACAAATAAGATAAGTTTTTTTAAAAATAAATTCAGTCAGCATTAATGCAAAATTTAACATTTTACATAAATTCATGTATTACTAAGTATAAGTTTTTTAATACCAACCAGATAAAATCAAGACAAACTACTAATTTATCACTTTAAATGATATTGTTCATAACATAATATCAAAAGACATTTAACATCCTAAACCCAAAAAAATTTCTTTTTCCATCATTTAATTAGCATATATCAAAAGTTTATACATATCATACCTATAAGTTTAAACAGTTTTCTATACTTCGATAACTCATTTATACAATCAATCAATGACAGATAAATATAAAAATAAACCCCTAACCATCGTAAGATCGAGTTTTTTTTATTCAATAAAGTCAGCCACCGTTAATACACAATTTAAGATTTTACCCAACAACCTTAATATGCTTGTCCGCTTAGACACTTTCAACAATCAAATTATTTACTCTATTCTATATATTGGAATTGTTTATATATTTTGGGTTCATTCTTAAATATGTAAAAATATAAAAACTAGCTAGCACATTGTTTTTGTCTAATTGAGTCCAAGATATTTACTTAATAACCTACGATAAAAGAAATTATAAGTTGATTAATCTCCCGTAAAATTAAAATTCAAACACACAAAATCATATTTAAAGAATTGACCATTTTTTTTATACAAACCAAATAAAATCAAGACAAAACTACTAATCTATCACTTTAAATGATATTGTTCACAAAATAAAAATCAAAACATCCTAAACCCAAAAACCTTTTCTTATTCCATAACTTAATTAGCATATATCAAACGTTTATACATTTACATATACCTACAAATTTAAAAAAAACTATACTTCAATAACCCATTTATACAATCAATCAATGACAATTAAATACAAAAATAAACCCCTAATCATCTAATATAAAACGTCGATTAATCTTACTTCACCTCCTCATACCTATAGCAGTATAAAAAGGCGCACACTCATTCCCGGTTTAGAATCATCTTTCAGGTCAATACGCTCATTTCCTATTTAGCATCAGATCAACTGATTTTTAGATCTTATAAACCCATAGGGTTGCATTGTGTGCTTTGTCACGGGTATTGTGAAGGGGAAATAAGTGAGTATATTTTTTTTAAGAATATTACATTTAATTTTAAATATTTGATTAGTATACATTTTATTTCACTTTTGACATTTATTATCTCATAGGGTTGAGTTGATGAAAAAGGCATATAGAAAATATTTTTTCTAAAAAGGTTAGTGGCTTTATTTTTTACTTAGTCTGATTGAACCGTTTACATGTTTTGTTTAACTAAAGTTGAAATATGTAGTTATGAATTATTTGGTCTAAATCCATAAACTTTGCACATAAATCACTTAGTTGTTGTCGGCGGTTGAGTACATACACCACATTACAAGCTTTATAGAAACTTGAAGGTTATTTAGTCAACATAATTGTTGGTGGTGGTATACATGGATGATTAAAGATTTTAAATTTTCTTTTACTTAAATTATATTTCCTTTCTATATTTATGAGTATAGTTTTGATATTTGCAACGGCTTGTAAAAACTGAAGGTTATATTGTTCTTCTTTTTTATTTCCTAAAACTCTCATACTTTAACAAAATTTTAATCGATCATCTATGTGATAATGTATCAAAAGACTAATATGATCCACCGACATATGAATATGAAAATAGAGCAAAACTTGACATGTCTTTGAGAAAATAAATTAATTTATTTAAAATTCAACATCATAAAGGCATTGAAAATATGAGGAAATTGATCTTATCTGGATTATCTAAACCTCCTAGCCACTACGATGCATCTAAACCACCATAACCGTCGATCATAGCAATGTCACCAGCCTTAGCTTCCTTGAGAGTGTATTGGAGCCAAATATTGACATTATCGAAAACAACAACCAACAAAGGCATTCTACCTCGCTTTTTATCCCGGAATTAATTTTTTACATTTACCTAAACCCGTGCGTAGCACGATTTTAGGGACATACACATCTAGTGACTACAAAGAAAACAAAATATTTGGCTAATTAGCAACGTTTACAAGGTCCGACTGTAACTTGAAAATACGATGATTCACTAATGACAATCCATGTTTCAATTGGCCTTAATTCACACTAACTATTTCAACTTGTCTATCAAACTTTAGCAGAGCTTCTTTATCAACCTGAAACTTTACAACATCCAAAGAAGACAAAGCTTGAGAAATCAACTCCACTTTCAAGACATAATCCGAATATAGCTCGAAGCAAGACAGACATAGGAAGCAACACTTCCAGTTCCAACAGTTTCCAACAACTACACCATCGATAACAAAATAGAGAATACAACACAATAAATCCAAGGTTTTCTTCAAAGTTGAAGTCATTGAACAGAGTCCCTCGTCACATTCCTGAATATCGATCATTTACGTACGGTACCATAATTGTTCTTGATGTTCAGTATCATGATGAACCTAATACAATAATGTCTTTCTTTCCAGCCAGAACTGACCGTTGCGAATCTAAGATACATATTCATCTCAACAAGAATTTTGAATGTGAGGCGCCAATGTCTAAACGGTCCTCAATCGTCTTTGTAATGACCTCAATCCCACTCGTCATCATAGACAAAGGAGCTTTGAGATTCTAAGAGGAGGATCACTTTGTGAACTTGTTCTAAGATGTACTTCAAACTTCCCAAATTTTTACACAGACTGATGAAGATCTTGTACAAAAATATTCAAACAATATATCCGTAAGCCATCTAACGAGACAGTTATCGTGAAAGACGTGGGCGCAAGGCATAATAAGCGATTTCCGTCTGGTCTTGATCTGCTCCATGCAGATGACGCATTCGCGATCAACATCCGTCCAACCAATCTCGAACCGGTCGCCCTCAGCCTTCAATTCTTGTAACCTCGCACGAAACAAGCCCGCGATCGATTCACGGGTTGCAGTCTTGGTGACAGATGGCACAACCGAATCAAAGGACTGTCGAATAACGCTCTCCTCCTCTTCGGCCATGTCGCGAGGGTGGATGTGGATGTCGACGACATGGGTAGTTCTGAATCTTACTCTACGGCGGCGTGGACAGTCGTGGGTGGCGTTGGCCAGCTCCACCAACGCAGTAAACGTGTCGACTACTGCATCTATGCTGAGCGGAGTAAGATATTGATAGCAGTGAAGCAGGAACTCGGAAAATCCTAGCCGGCATCCTCGTAAAAAGAGTTCGTGATTGGAGAAGCCCGAGCAGTTGAAACAGGATATGACAAGCTCAAGTCCTGCATCTTCTTCTTTTGCTATCACAAGCTTGCATGGTTCCATCAATGGCATCATCAATGGTTCGTAAACCTCCGTTCTTCTCACCGTGTAATTGAACAGTGGAGTCGAGTATGTCTCCGTGGTCTCCGTGGTCTCCATCGCTACTCTGATTGAGCTTAAAGTTGTACTCAAAGTTCATTAACCAGCCTAATTTATTGTCGATATAGGTACCCCTAATTTGATTTTATGGTAACAGATATATTTCTCTTGTAAATAATAATAAGATATTACAACAAATTCTATCTTTTTTGTGTTGCTACCTATATCCTAATTTATAATGGATTATATTTGGTGTAACAATTGAGATTATTTACACAAACAAATTATAGATTTAAAATTTATTTAGCAACAGAAAAATCTGTACGATTACTAAATAATTTTTTATTTTGCGATAATATATCTAAATATTTAGATAAGATCTTCTTCTTTTTTTTAAGAAAAAAAAAATTATTAGATTTTGTATACTAATTTATATGTTAATTAGATAAATCACTATATTAGTTACACTATTAAATATTTATAACAAACACGATTTAAATTTATTTATTTGTTAAGCTATTGTATCTAATATATACTTGTTTCATAAATTATATTATTCTATTGATATGTTTATATCTTAGGAGAATTACTTATAACCATTTAGAATAGAATATGATTTTTGATATATTTATTTCTAGAAGATATTTTTGTAATCAATTAGGATTGAATCTAATAGAAACTCGGATACTAACCTAGATTACCCAAATTCAAACCTCTTATACTTTTATTGTTTTAAAAAATAAATTTTAACAAATTCAATTTTTTTCTCAAATAATCTTAACAAATATTTTTTTTCTGCACTTAATTTTAATAGTTATTTAACACAAAAATTAGTTATATTAAAATATATTTTGTTAATAAAAAAAATCAAAAGTCATACAGGAGACAACACAAGTTAAACTAGTATCCAAGAAAATTCCAAGTGTAAAACTTTGAAGTTTGAACAGACCCACAACAAAATAACAATAAGATGAAATACACAAGTCCAAAATTTCCAGGCCAGGAAAGCTGGTTTGAGTCATCCCGTTCCTTATGGTACAAACTACAAAACAAGCCAAAAATAATAACCCTCAATGTATCAACAAACGCATCGGAGGACTGGAGATCAAAATTTTCACCTACTAGGAGCTTTCCGCATTGAGCTAACAAAATCAAAACACTCCATTCATGCCTCAACTTCCTTGGGACCCTGTTTCCCTTGGATCTCTTCTTAGAGTGTAGTTTCTTTCGCGTTGAGTTTACAAATCAAAAGCTTTCCGCATTGGTTTCATCCTTTTGCCTCTTGGATCTCTTCTTAGAATTTAGTTTCTTTTTGTTTCCTTCCTTGGAACCCTTTTTTCGCTTTGCGGGAGCTGCTTCTTCGTTACAGACATCATCAGTTTCATCCACATTGACCTCTTCAAGCTGCTGCTTTTTCTTCTTCTTCTTGTCGCCGCTTTTTTTAGATGCCTTCTTTTGCTTTATCAATGCCGGTAATGGGGCCTCTTCTTCAACTTCATTCGGATTTTCTTTCGCTTCTTCAACTTCACCCTGAGGTTTATCTGTAACAGCCATGGGACCTTCTGTTCCAAAAATAGACGCCATGGTTAGGATTATAGACGAGCATGTTTACAACACCATTTTAGCATGACACAGAAAAACCAGTACACAAAAAACCAGTGCTGCACACCGTCATTTGAGGGTTTAACTTCTTTGGTCTAGATTAACAAGACTACATTTGAAATTTATTGTAGATGTCTTCTGATGTTTAGTCTGGAAAGTTTTGAAAATATTTTCTAAAACAGGAAATCAGGGAGAAAAAGACAAGTTAAGAATTTTGAGCTGCTGATATGTTTGAATTTTAATGCTTTGATCAACTTCCTCTTTGTCCAAGGGAAAAATAAAGAATTTATTTTAGTTCGAATCAGGCATGTATGGAATATTTAGTGGTCAAATATACACTTGATCGAAATTGATATTATTGATAGTAAAACAATTAAAGGAAAGCTAACCATCATCACTGAAACTAGAGTCAAAGACAACACTCGTCAAATGCTGCTTTAGAAACACCTGCACCAAGCAAATTAGAGATTACGCAATGAACATTATCACTAGCCACAACCTTAATCAACTACATGTTATGAATGAATGACGTACTGCTGAGAGAAGCTGCCTAGAGTCTGTATCCCAGAAGCGCACATAGCTATCTAATCCTGCAAAAAATGAACAATACTATAAATGAGCAACATTATCTTCAACAAAGATAACGCATTTTTATTATCACATGGATGAAAGACATAACATGTAAGGAATTTAATAGGGTAAACTTTTGAAAACCGGTAGGTACATAAGTAATGTAACATTGAGCAAGAAAGATATAGATGATCATATGCTCACCACATGATGCTAGAACAGGTAGGTTTGGATGCCTGACAACAGACCTAATGCTTCCTGAGCATTTCCCGATAAAGCAACCCAACAATTTTCCTGGCATAATTCAAAGGAGAAAAGAGGAGAGGAAAGTGATCACTCAGAGGTTCAGTATTTGCAGAAAATACAGCCGGTTTTGCAATAATCTTACACAATTTCATAAGCGTCCATTGCCAAGTAAATTGTTATGTTTACCAGAAATGAGATAGATTCTTGGACGACTAATGAAATTCAGCACTTGAAGAGGAAAGTAATTCTAAACAGCAGCTTCACCAAACGTGAGGTAAAAAGGCAAAGAATTAATTTCATTGAGAAGGGTTCTGATGAGGGGTGTGGCTTGTGTGGAGCAAAAAGTGCATCACTATGTGTCAAATGTGTTAATTTTTGTACTGAAAAGTGCATTGTTTAAACTTTAAAAAATGTGCACTCTTTTTGCTAAATGTACACGTTCCAAAATAGCAAAGTTGATATTCAAATATTGAATAAAGTATGCAATGTTACATTCATTAAATGTGCACATTTACAAACTATATATGCTCATGATTTATATAATTCTGCACTTAAGCTCCTCAAATTTCAAAGTAAGAGAGTCACACGATCCTTCATTTGAACAAAGAAAAAAACATTAGCATAGAACCAAACAACTTGAGTACTAGAGCAAACCATAAACCTAGAGGAAATGTTAAGTCCCAAAGATAACATAACCTGAAGAAGGAGCTTTTAACCTAAAAGCTTTTAACTTATTGTCACTTGGTCAGTCAGCAGTAAGCACAACCAAATACCTGTCCGTATGTCAATAGATGCAAGGTCGCCAGAACTGTTTCCAATATATATTCTATGCCCATCAACATCTTCAGCAACTGCTTTAATAGGGGTCTCCCGGAAATCAACTGATAAGACAGGTTTTCTTTGAGCTGATGTATCATATAGACGAACCTGAACAGAATAGCACACACCCCATTAAGTCTACTCAAGTAGTCAACGCAACATCAAAAAGAACCCAACAATCATCGAGTAGTATGTGACATTGTCGCATTTTACTCCTAAATTAGACAGGAGAGGCTTCAGTTTCATGCAAACTATCGAAATAGGAGATACAATGAACCTGTACAACCAATTAAAAATCATCAAGTATATCATCCTATCCATATTAATCATAATACAGGCAAGTGGAACGCATACACGTTGCAATTCCACAAGGAAGAATACCTGATGGTTGTTAGTACCAGCCACAATCTTGCGGTGATCCTCTTTACTTAAGAAAGTTGCAGAAGTAAACCAAGTCGGGGTGAAGATACCACGGCTGTTTGTAGGGGGCTGCAAAGGAATGTGGTAAGCACAATCTCTAGATAGCAACTGTTAATTCGGGCTCAACAAGGAAGTATGGTACAACTTACAGGCTTTGCTGTCCAAATCTTGCTAATGCACTCGAGGTCCCACATGCAAATCTCAACACCTTTCCTGAGGAATCAAAGTGGGAATACATTTTACCTTCATTGCGTTTAGAATAAACCAGCACTCTAACATAAATCAACAAAATTGAAAAAACCCACCCTCCGAATAAGGAATATTTCTCATTGGTATCCACCGTGCAACAAGAGATGTTACCAGAACCACACATACTCCATGTTTTGAGAGAAGTAGCTAAAAGAGAATCGTTCGGAGAATTTGGATCTTCCACTATCCTGAAGCTTGCATTTCCTTTTGATGTACAAGTCAACAATGGGCGTGACCTATATCCATACAAGAAATTATGACTTACTAATGTGAAGGCGCCCGTGAGTATTGGACACATAGAAATAGCAGTATAGATCATACCTAGCAGATGATTCAAATCTCTGCTTAAATAAATGCAATCCTACAACAGGATCATCCTGAGAAGCAGTTTCATCACCAGAGACATGGGATACTGAGAAACTAAGGTCCCCGTTGAATGGATTGAGCATTTCAATCTATAAAAATAAACAATCATTGAATTGAAGCAATTAGCTAAAACATAAAGCCACAGCAAAAACAGATCAAATTATTAAACCATGAAGAAGTAGAGACTTACCAAGCCATTCTTTCTTGCAACAGCCAGCAACTGGATCATTACAAATGTCAATGGTTAGATGAACCCCAAAATGAGCTTAGCAACAATAGACAGTGTAGCACAAGTTACAAAATTATACTAACAAACACTGCAAATTAATAATTGACAGCAAAAGTCTAAATATGTCGCCAGCGTCTTCCATTGCTACAGATTATCAAAGACCAGCTGCAGATACAGTATCTTACAGACTCATGACTATGAGAGGGTGTTTTGTAAAGGGGCATGAGAAATGTGGGATTTAATTTCTCATGTTTGGAATGCTAATTGTATGGCAAATATGCTAACCGCCTAGAATCATGTTATGATACCTCTATTTCCCCACGGGTTTGGACTATTGGATAGAGAGCCGACGACAAGGGCATGAGGTGGGGTGGAAACTGTGGTGGTTTCTATGGTTCAATCAAAAATGAAAAATCAAAAACAAGGAAAAATGATTTATCATTATACTAATTACTAACCACTTATTGTAACCAAAAAAAGCTCAAATATTCTTTAAAGGTTATGGAAATTTTGATACGCATTCAAGAAATAACTGTGTTACAAGTTACAACTTGCAACAATCAATCATGAGTCAATTCACAGAAAGCAGGCCAAGAGTCATTTTTCTAGAAGGAAATAGACTGTGTGAGTATCACCACCAAATCAAATTAAAATCCAAAACAAGCTTCATTGACTTCCAGTAATCCAAAGTCTTGATCAGGATAAAAGACAATACCATTAAGCACAAAAATCCTAGTATAAATGGCCAGATTTATATAATTTTAAGCAAATGCTATAGTGCAAAAGATGCCTCATATTGATTATATGTCCGAGAACAATATTCACTTTATGTGCGATCCTATCCTGAAACTAAGTTTTGTTACCACAACAAAACCCCAATAGCACTCTAATAAAAATACTAAAAATTCACCCCTTCCCATCATAAATACTTAAAAAATAATGCTCTAGTGTAGAAACTAAACAACTGAACTGCAAGTAAAAGTCTATGCAAGAATATAAGAACTACAAAACATCAAGAATGCAGAAAGGAAGCAATGAGAGAGAAAGAGGAAATTACTGGATTGGATACAGAATCATCAAAGGAAGAGGCAAGCACACACTTGGAAGAATCAGGGTCGCCCCATCTCTCTACAACCTTCGGATTCCCACCTTCCTTGCTACGAGCTTCCACAACTGAAAATTTATACAGAAACAACAACAAATCAATCCGAAAATCCAATAGAAAGCACCCTACTGGGACGAGCAGAAAACGGAAAGGGAGTTGAATTGAATAGAACCTTTAACGAGACCTAGAACGTCAAAGGTTAGAGCCCTCAAAGACGGGCAACCTGGACATTCCAACGTCGTGGTGCGAGGCATTTTTCAGACGGAGGCCTTGGCGGCGTTTCTGGTTGGAAAACAAACACGGCTCTGGGACGCTCAAATCAGAGGGTTAAGCATGTGCCCAGAACCCAGCCGAAAACCGAAACAATCCGGTTCGGGTATTTGAGTACCGAACCGGTTCGTCACGGATTTTCGTTGTGTAAAATCATATAAATGATCGTCTAATTACGTTTTGAACATATAGTCGCAAAGCAATCGCACGTTATGAACCATCGTAGAACCTATGAATTCACATTGGCTTTTAGCGTGAGATTAACTTTTTCATATTGGCTTCCAACAACTTCACAGTGCGTCCAGGCGTATGAACAACAACTCAATGTTGTGTGTGGGTGCATATTAAGCAAATGCATGTTGCCTCTTGGGCGTGAGATTTTGTTCTTCACGTTGTGTCCTGGCGTTGAGATAAATGTTTTACATTGGTTCTTTGTGTTGATTCTCTATAATTATTATTTTCCTTTTGTTTTTACAGACCAATCAATAATATCACGGTTGGGATGATGTCAATATGAATGAAACGATAAATTAAGATGTTGAATTAGATGATGTTGAGGGAGAAGAAGAACTCGAAAAACCGCCAAAATATTGATCAGAAGATTGTTCGCACATATTTACTATAAATGAAAATTTTCAAAACCCGTGATGTGTATGGCTTAGACCGGAGGGAAATCACCACAAAATTGTGCTCATCATAATTCATTATATTGCTAGTTGCAATGCCCGTTTAGGAAAGTCTTGAATATTGTTTGAACGATATAGAAACTTAGATTGACCCAGCGAAGAGGTTTGTATTAGAAGGTAACCAGTCTGAAACGAAGAAATATGGTTGTCAATTTTGGATCAAGTGTTATTATATATCTCCCAATTCTTGGAAAGTGGTAGTTGGACATGGGTTTCACAATCATAGACCGTCAAAATATAATGAAGGACATGCATTTGAAGGTAGGTTGACTACGGATGAGTATGAGATGACAAAAGACATAATTGCTTCTAAAGTAAAACCTATAAATATTCTTGATAACTTAAAAGAAAAGGATCCGAAAATTTTTCTACATTGAGTACAATTTATAGTGCCCGACAAAAGGCAAGGAAGGAGGATTGCCTTCAAGAAGGAACAATTGTCATACATTTCACGCATCAAACAAACAATTTGAACAACTTTGAGAAGCATCAGTTGTTTACGTATGAAAGTCTTAGTGAGTTGTTTTTTCTCATCTAAATTCACTAAATTTATTGAGATTATTGTCTTACATAAGATCTCAGGTGTTAAGTACAAGTTGAACAAGTAAGTGATTATCACTAGACTTTGTATTAAATTAATATATCTTCACGTATACTCGATTACTTACAAGTAATTGTTTGCAGGTACAATATGCCGTTATTGGAGGTTGTGGGTGTCACTTCTACATGGAAGACCTACCCAATAGACGTGTGCTTCACGAGTTATAAGAAAGAACCAAACTATACTTGGATACTTCAACAACTTTAAGAAATGTTACGTGTGGTTAGAAGTTCTTCAACAATTTTAGTTAGTGATAGAGATTTAACACTTGTGAAAAGTGTGGTAATAATTTTTCCAACCAACATATATTTTGTCATCATCACATTATAGATGATGTACACCTTTACGCTTTGAAGGAAAAGAAGGTTGCGAAGGTGCTTGACTTTGACTCTTTCCTTGACGTGATTAAATTTGTTTCAACACCACATGACGAAAATACTACAGACAAAGTTTGAAGAAGCATATAAGGAAATGGTTTCCACTTAATAGGAGTAATCTCATGGACCGAGGCTCGTGAAATATTTGTACAACACGTGGTTGACTCCGTACAAGGAGAATATTATTAATGCATGATTAGGCAAGGCCACGCACTTTAGATGTTATACGTCTAACATGTAAATTCATTGCAATCAGTAGAGGCGGTTTCAACACATATAAGATAAACTAATTTGATAATCAAAGGAAAAAGTTGGAGCAAGTTATGGCTTTACTTATTTTGCATCTTTGTCCAAGGTCATAGAGGTCCGTCTGGAAACCCAGAGCTCACTGTAGTTGGAGATGAAGCTTATCATAGTTGAAGCTGAAACTAATTAGTAGCCGAAATAGGTAGCTGAGTGAACTAACTGATTTTTTTTATAAGCTTGTTGAGCTTTGGAACTAGAAACTTATTGAAACTGATATAAACGTAAAATTACGAAAAAAGGTTTCATCCATATTATAGTCTTAATTTTTATTTTTTATAAATATTAAAATTATAGTTACAACAATTAGATAATGTTAATATATAATAATAATAAGTAATTAAAATATGTAATGTTATTTTAAAATCAGAAGTTAGGTTTAATAAACTTAATTTATTAGTTACAGAAGAAGAAGGGAAAAAAAACTTAGATAAAACTTTGAGTAATTAAAATATTAATATATGTTATTATAAATGAAATCATTTGTATTATGAGTAATTAACATATGTTGGTTGTATTAAACTTATATTTATAAGTTGGTTTTATTTTGTTTTAATTTTGTACTATATGGAAATGTTGTTTCAAAATAAATTACATCAAGGTAGAAAGTAGGTGGGCGACAAGTTGTGTCGTAAATCCTTTTTGAATAGAAAATTCGATCCTCCTAAACACTACATCTGAAGACCTATGTGACACAATATAACCATGCAAGGCTCATTACACCCTCTTGAGAATCTCAACGGCATCGAGCGTAAGAAAACTAAACGTAGCAAAAGCAAAATAAAGAAACACATGTTGGTTTTCAGTGCAAGCTCTTTCATGCTTAGCCACATTCGTAGAGGTCGCGTTGAGGACCGCCTTATCCACCACAAAATACCCGTTAACCAAACCGATCAAAGGAGAGACTCCCGTCAAATCAATACAAACATGTTTTCCACCCACCCATCCAACAATTAGGTATAGGGCAAATCGCATCAGACGAAAACAAAGGAAGCATAAGGAGATACTTGAAGATTGTACAATACTCAACAATGGACATACATTGTCCAAATCCATCAATAGGTATGACAAGAATGGTTGAAATATTGATATCTATGTAATTTTAATATCTATGTAATTTATGTCTCAATAAGTCACGTCTTGTGATATTTAACTTCTCATGTTTAACCAAACAAAATGATTGAAATATTGATATGAGCCTTCCTTTTCACTGTACTAGTTAAACCGCGCCGTGTAATTAGATCGGTTTTGATAAGTTACTTTTACACGATGACACTAAAAATGTAGAATTAATACGAGTATATTAAATTTGTAAATGTATACATGTGTAGTCTACAATTACAATCACTTTCTAAAGTGATTAATTGGAAAATTAAAGTGCATAAGAACATCCTCTACCAATATTAAATTGAGCCGAAAACAGTAATCAGTCTTCAAAGTAGACAGGCGAACATCAAATAATTAACCAAATAACGTTGCCAAAATGAAGGCGAGTTGAACGGTCAAAACTCGTTGAATATTATAAAGAGCAAGAGATGTGCTGTTTGAATCTCCATACCTTCCAGCAACCTGCTTCACTATGATGTATATTCCTGAAACAATCCGAAGAGATGTGCTGTTTGTATATGTGATATGAAAGTATGAAACGAGGATAGACTATATATGTTGCAAATTAATCGAAGAATCCTTATATGTTTAAAAAAAATGAATATGAATACAAAACTTGGTTTAACAGTAAACTAATTCCTATACATATAGGATCGATGAAGTAAATAATGACACTAGTTGGTGGCAAGCTCGAGGCCACTGCATTTGGAGTCGGTACGATCAGACACTTGTACATACTTGCTCCAAACCTTATGGTCCTCCCACACGCGGTGGACTTCCTCGATCGGAATCCCCTTGGTCTCGGGCAGTAAGAAGTAGATGAAAATTGTCATGGCAAGGATGAAAACAGCGAAGAGGCCGAAGAGGAGAAACTTCATGTGACAGAGGAGCGAGAGGAAGATCTGCGCGAGTATAAAGGTCATGAGCATGTTGACTGCCACCACCATGGACTGAGCCGCCGACCGTATCTCGAGGGGGAAGATCTCGCTTGGGACTAACCATCCAAGCGGGCCCCATGACCATGCAAATCCGCAGACGAACAAGCAGATGATCCCCACTACCGCATATCCGAATCCCTTGGATATCTCTGTCTCACCTCCGCTCAATCCGAATTTGCTCCCGATAAGACCTGCCACTGCAACCTGCAATTGTTGCATATTTGTATATTTATATAATGTTGAATGAAATATATTTATAATAATAATAATGCTAGTAATTAGAAGGTACCTGTAAGATGAGCATCTGAGTGCCACCCTCCAAAAACAGAGCCCTCCTTCCCCATTTATCGACCACAAAGATGGCGACGAATGTGGCGAAAAAGTTGAACCCACCGGTGATTAAAGCCGATGTGAGCGATGCGTTGCTTCCGATCCCGATCGAGTTGAACAGCTCTGGGGCGTAAAAGACGACGATGTTCATGCCGGTCATCTGCTGGAAGAATGGAATGAAGAAGGCCATCACAAGATAGGGCCTATTCTTCCTCTTGAAGAGGTTCCTCCACGGCGCCACCACCTGCTTCGAAGCCTCTCTGGCGGCCACCATGTCCGAAAACTCCGCCTCGATTTCTGCGTCAGTGTCAACCCCGCGGACGCGTTTAAGGACTTTCCGGGCGGTATCAACGTGTCCACGCTCGAGGAGGGAGCTCGGGGTGTCGGGGAGTTTAAAGGCGCAGAGAACCATTATAATGGCTGGAACGGCCGCGAGTCCAAGGCTCACGCGCCATCCCGTGCTCCCTTGGAGCTTGGCTGTGCCGAAGTTCACCAAGTTTGCTATAAAGATGCCGATTGTGATTGACAGTTGAAAAAGGTTGTTGAATGCTCCTCTGTATTTCGGTGGTGCCATCTCCGACACGTACAGGGGCACCGACTGCATATGGATGAAACCATTGTTATATCATATCCTCCGATTCATCTATCGTACGTAATTAAAGCGCGCTTCTTTTTTTATTTCAAAATATATACACATTGTGGTAACGTACTGTATCAATTTTGATAAGAAAAAAAAATAAAAAAATTGTATGCAGATACCTGATTAGCAAAGCCAACGCCAAAGCCCAACAAACAGCGTCCAAGAATAAGCATAAAAACACCCATCGCCCTGCTCGAAACAGCGCAAGCGTTGATGATGGAACCGGCCAAGAACACCGACCCGCCGATCAGCATCGAAACCTTCCTGCCGTACTTCCTCGTGATGGGAGCCGCCACCAGTGATGACACTAGCGCTGCCAAGTAAAGGGAGGAGGTGAAAAGAGTCAAAATCTGACTGTCGAACTTGCAGTACTGGTTCGTGTCGCTCGATGCCACCGACGCCTGCTGCCGATACACACTCGGAAAATATGCCGACAAGAATGGAGCCATTGACGTCACTCCTCCTGTTATTCCCAGATCGTACCCGAATATCAGACCTCCGGTCGCACCGGCTACGCAGCTGAATATTGCCTGCTTTGTTAGCTTTCCCGGATGGTATTGGCCCCCGGCCTGGGCGCTGGACATCGGACCGATTGCCATTCTAAACGACGATCGATCACAATTCACAAGAATTATTGAACAAGTATATTGATTGTTTGATGGATGCTTGATTGGCAATCAGGGTACGTCTTTAACTGTATAAATAGGGATTTGTTGTACGAGTTCAACTAGGTTTATCCTTAAAAAAATAAAAAATCTTACTTAGATCTCTATTTTTTTTGGGTGCAAATTCTATCTGTAATTGATTAAGATAACTTATTATTATAATAATCATATAAATCATATTATAATAATCATATTAATTTTTTGGTGTAATTTCTCAGATTACGTTTTCAGACAATTCTATCCAGTTTACACTTATTATTATAATAATCATATTAAAAAGAATATATGTACGTATATCCATATTAGATTTGGAGGCGGTTAAGATTTTCTTGGATCGATTTTCTACCCTTTTTTAAGTTAATATATACGCATATACTATTTAAACTAATATATTTATTCATTACCTATTTATTTAAAATAATTTTAAATTATTTAAAAGGTCTATCTTTTGATAATTAAATATAATGTGTCAATATCTACACAAGATAATCCTTACATAAGTATACGTACGGTAGAATATATATTATAGACCTTTAAAATAAATTAAAATAATCTAAAAAACTAGGTTGACGATTGAAAATATATCAAATCACTATTTTGAAATTATATTTTTACAATTTTACTATACAATAATAATCCTTATTAACAAAACCTACTGTACGCTATTTTTTTTTATTTAAAGAATTTGTTTAGTTTAAATATTAACTGTTTGAATGGTCGATGCAATTTAACTAGATTGTACAAAATATTTATAAATATTAATTGTTAAGACAAAAAAAATGCACGGTGCAAATCTGTCCATACAAGAATTTATTAATAAGGTTACATTTTTTTATTTTTTATTTGAAAGTCGAACTATTTTATTAAGCGATATCCGCTATAGCAATGTCGTTACAAGTTCAAGATGAACACCGCAAACTCTTAACTTGCTCATACCGTGTGGTAGGAAAAACTCTAGCAAGTGCATCTGCTACCTCTTTTGCGTTTCGTGGAACAAATACAAAAGATAAAGCATCGCAACTGGTTGCAAGAGATCGAATGTTATCCAAAATATACCCTCCATGCATCCTATTCCTTGAGCTCGAGTGAAAATAGCTCACCATCATCTGTGAATCCGACTCCAAATCAATACAGTGGAAACCAATGCAAGAGACCTTGCCAAACCAAGTCACATTCTTGCCGCCTCCGCCTCAATCCACCACACCGGCCATTTCCCATTGATTCTGCATACCTTGGCACTTAACACAGTACCGGACGAATCTCTTAACACCGCCGCAATCCCCATCATCCCTCTTTCAACAAAAACGGCATCGACATTTACCTTGACGATATCTCCGATTGGTGGCGTCCACCGAATGATCCTTTCACTTCTGCTTCCTTCCCTACCTTCGTTTTTACACTTATAGTCTTCAAGACGTCAACCCATCTGATGAAGTTCAATTTTTATATAACTCCACTTTGATCCACCATCCCCAAAGATAGCAACATTGCGGCACATCCAACAAATCCATAATCTGGTGATGAACTTCGCTAGAGCTGACAACCCTAATCTCCGAGCAATACGGCACACAAGCTCCTCCTGACTGCAAGGAATCCCGTCAAGGAACTCCACACGACGATCACAGTCCTCCCATAAGCATCGGTTCTTCTCACATATTAATAAGGTTATATGAAAAAACTCTTACAAGACTATCCTCTCATTAACATTCTCATCAATTTTGAACTATATGTACCTATTATCCGCCAATTATTCTATTCTAGGAGCCGATGGAAACAACGGGATTGAAGGTGACGATTTATGTTTAATTAATTTTAGCAATGGCTACCGGGTCACCTTCACTACTACTCCAAGATGGAATCGTGGAAATTCAAAGAGTTAAGTTTCGTATTATGCACATCTTTAAAACGATCAAAGATGTAGCCAACAAACTTATTCATCCGGATCATTTGTGTTTTAAGACGATCTCGAACTTGTAGGGAACTAATTTCAATTATTATGGAAACGGAAATAAAATGGAAATACATTATGTCTACTTTCATATCATTGTTGATTCATAAAACTATTTTTAAACCTAAAATTTTCATTTTCAACTATGAAATAACTCTCATCTCAGTTTCTTCATTTCTTTGAAGGGTTTTAAAAATCTTTCAACCGATTTCATTCAGCCGAAGCCACATGAAATGATTCCGAGATATTAATGAATAAAAAAAATAATACATATGGAGAATCAGTTTAACGATTCTTATGCTTTTTAAGCCACTAACTAGGAACTATGGTAATATCAGTTTTATAACCAACTAACGAGTGGACAATTAAACAATTTCGCATACGAATGTTGTTAATATAATTTGGAAAGACGCCACACTTGACAAAGATCCACTCAACAAGCTAAGAGATATGACCGATCACTTACTTCTATTAGTCTCAAGTTCAAATATTTTTTTTGATTGTTCTTAACCCGATCATATGTAACTATTAATTCTACTAGCTTGATAGTACTTCTAACTAAATCAAACCCGAAAATCTTCAGGACTCAATAAAACAATAACATTCAAACAAGGATTCAACCAGATACATGCAATGAGAACAACCTATTACTATAAGAATGCAATTAACTCTCTCTAACGATGAAAACTCGCAATGTGCTTATGTAAATTGTGTTTTGCTACGTACTAGATATGCAACCCGTACCCATATTGACATTTTCTAGCTATATATATAAATATAGATGATCATGTAGGAACGACTCTTAGAGTAGAGAGTAGGAACTCATAAAATCCGTTGGATTAAAGTTCATGAACGTCCATAATTAAAAGTTATATATGGTAGTATATTATATTAAATAATAAAGGGACATCTTATTTCCTATGATAGAGTTATAGGTTTTTAATTTATGATTAAAATATTCAAAAATAAATGTTCACTCCTAAATTAAGTCTCTGCCTAAAATATATATATTTTTGTTAATGTTCATACAAATTGTATATTTTTAACGACCGACCTAAAATATAACGAGCATTACAAATTTTTAACGACCTAACACTGTATATGCAAAAATAACGATCTACCTATAAAATAAAAGTTCAAGTTTTACTATATATTTTTAACGAGCATTACAAATTTTAACGACCTAACATATATTTTTAACGAGCATTACAAATTTTTAACGACTTGACACTATATATGCAAAAATAACGACCTACCTATAAAAAAAATCAAGTTTTAACGACCTAACATTATATATTTTTAACGAGCATAAATTTTTGAATATTTTAACGAACATTACAAATTTTAAATATTTTAACGAGCATTACAAATTATAACGACCTAACATATATTTTTAACGAGCGTTACAAATTTTTGAATATTTTAACGAGCATTACAAAATTTTAAATATTTTAACGAACATTACAAATTATAACGACCTAACATATATTTTTAACGAGCATTACAAATTTTTAACGAGTGTGATATATAAACTACTCTAAGGGTAGTTCCTACCGGATCCTGACCCTATATATATATATATAAACCTAGATGATCATGCTAACTAGATAAATCGATAAGATTCAATAAACATTCGAGCACAAAAGAATTAATACAACTATATAGAAAATCAAACCAGAGTGAAAACTCATAATCTACCAATCAAGGGCTTCAAATCGTCGAGTACAACAATGAAAATTTAATTCTATATAGGGTTCATGTCTTCATGAGAGAGAAAATAGAAGAGAATAGATTGTGTGATTGGACACTTAAATACTATTTAATGAATTAAAAAAGAAAATAAAAAGTCATAACTGTAGTTTCAAATTAAAAGCATGGCAGTAATCAATCTGATTTTATCTTCAACATCAATCTCCACGGACCACGGTACTGTGAGACTTCAAAAAAAATCTTCTTCTACTGCTCCTCCTTGCTCCATTTTCACAACTCTTCGACTTTTTCCTTCAATGTACTCCAAAATTTTATTTAACCCATTTTTTCTTCACTTCTCTTCTTCTCTTCTATATTACATATTTACAACGTATGTTCAAGGTTCCAAACTCAACGTTGGCAACTAAACATGAGGGTTGCGATCGTTGCGGGACTTAACCCAACACTTTATGACACGAGCTGACGACAATGCACAAACACACACCTAAAACATCATCTGAAGCATGTTAATATCCACTAGGTGTGTAATACAGTATATCACTTATCAAACTTTTCCATGCTTAGACATTTAGTCGTCTCGAGTAATATAAAAATTGAACCCACTCCGTCAATATATCATTCTCCAAGACCTCCTAAAGTGCAAGAAAATATTACATTAGCAGGTACAACATATCAACAATAAGCTTCACGACAGCCACAACAACTTACGCAAAATTCATATAGTCATAACTTTCGTTTTAATACCTTATTACTTCAAAAGTGGTCTATCTAACTCCTCCTTATAACTCCCCTTCTTATGCCACTAACGTCAAAATAAGAAATCCTAATAATATCTCAAAAAATATCACTCATTTTGTCAAGTTGACTTTTTTAGGTTTTCACCTAGCCACTCATTTCATGTCTCTTCATGGTCTCACATCACTCTAGTGCATTTTTGTCCCAATCTAGGTTTAGTCGGACTGATTTTATTTTTTTCCAAGTCTTCTTTTCGGGTTTCAAGTTATCCCAGGATTTCGATTTTCTTTTTTAATATTTTTGCCTTTTTCATTTTTTTAGAAAACCAAATGCAATGTAGAAATTGTACATAAAGATACATAGTAAGTCTAATTCATCACCCATACTTAAAGCACGCATTATCCTCAATATGTGAAAATAGAAGACAATAATGACAACAAGGAAAAGAAAGAAGAACTCACTAGGTTGGCAGAGGTCTGATAGCACTCGTTTTAGCCTATTTTTTCATCATCATTCTATTCTCTTTGTTTTTTAACCTTTTTGAGCTTAATAAACATATCCTTTGGTCTATTTCCCTTATATTCCTTTTGGTCTACTCGGAAGAAGAGAAATCCTTACGGGTCACTTGATGGAGTGAGGAAGCAACGTCGATTGCGTGAGGTGCCTGACTCGAACGATGAAGACTGGATTTGTAATGGCCTACACATGAGGTTGTTAGAGGAAGATTCATGTTGGCAATTGTAAGCCACTAAGCCTATAATTTAGTTGGGTTGCTTTAGAATAAAATATCTCACACATTCTAGGTGTAGATCACAACAACTTTCTCTCGATTTCTCATTGGCCGATTTCTTGGATTATTCTTGGATTGTTCTTGATAGCATGCTTCCATGCTATCTTTTGTAATGTTTTTTTTAATATGTATTTTTCTTAGTTTTTGCATAGGATAAGGCAGTTACATCTTAACTAGATCTTATATGCATCAAAGAATGTCTACTCAACTTCGTCTCTTGTGTTTAGGTGATTTAGGTTCACTTTGGAGCTTAAAAGCAATAAATCTATCAAGTCTAAGGAAGCTCACTCTACCTAATCATCATCATTGAAATCAAGTTAGGAAATTCAAGGAAAAGTTTAGGAGCATGCTTGAAAAAAAGGCTCAAGACCTTTAAAGAGAAGTCAAACACCCACCTTGGAGAAGACAAGTATCATGGATCGAGTAAAGTCTACTCGATGGAAGAAGATCTCTTACTCGACAGAGGGAGACCAATGCAACTCGATCCTCAACACTTAGACGTTCCATGAAGGATCTTACTCAGTTTTTCCGTTCAAGCAAGAGTCGCTCAATGGAAGAAGGTGTCACTTGACATAAGAAGACATGCCACTCGATCGGTGTGGACATGAGCTGAGGCAATGTCATGACACATGGAGACACGATCGAGGCTTGGCATTCCACTCGAACGATGAAGAAATCTAACTAACCGACTTAGTTTTCCACTTGGATCAAGTAGACCACGACTCGAAAGAAGAGGAAGCCTTACGGGTCACTCAATCGAGTAAGGAAGCAATGTCAATCGAGTGAGGCACCTGACTCGAACGAAGAAGTCCTGAGTTGTAATGGCCTACATAAGGTTGTTAGAGGAAGCTTTTGATGAGTTGACAATTTGTAAGCCTATAAATTAGTTGGGTTGCTTTAGAATAAACTATCTTACACATTCCAGGTGTAGATCACAACAACTTTCTCTCTCTTTCTCATTGGCCGATTTTCTTGGATTGTTCTTGGTATTCTTGAAGTTCTTGAAGAAATTAGAGTTTTTGATCTATTTGCTACCTAGTTATCCTCATAAATTTTGTTTGGTAACTCCGATTCACTCGATTATATCGCCATCATTCCTCATTTCTTATCTAGTTTCATATTATGTCTTCAATTTATGGATCCATGATGTTTGTTTTCACGGCTATGTGTGAGTAGTGCCTTATTATGAATTTGGGGTGAAAACTCCATATCTAAGTTATGTCCACTTGAATTGATGTTATGCCTTAGGAAATAAATGAGTATCAATCCATGTTAGTGAACATATAGGAGAGACTTAACCGTTTTTAAGTGTGTAACTCATGCTTGTTCTAATTTGAAGGCCGGATGCTAGATTTTATGTCTAGATTGTTCATTTGTAGGTGCATTGTTTAGTTTCAAGCATGATTGTATGTTCTCTTATGGCCGGATATTATAGATGAGAGCGATAAGTAATTACATTGATAGTGATAATTGTTCAGATGCCTATTTTGCTAGAGTTTGTGATTCATGCTTGCAAATAGCAAACATCATGTGATGTTTGTATGATTACTTACTTGTTTTATGCTAATCCATGCTAAACTAAGATGATTCATGCTTACAAATAGAAAACACCATGGGATGCATGTATGTCTTAATTTGGAGTTAGTAGTGACTTAAAGTTGCCTTACAAACTTGTGAATAGCAAACACCATGTGACACTTGTTTGTTTGCATGACTCATGCTTAGATTAATCACATGCCTAATCATGTTACATTCGTTTAGTAGCATTCACTTGTCCATTTAAGTTCTCATATCCTAGAATGGCATAACATCTAATTCTATGTGGCTTAGTGAGGTTTTGGAGGAATTAACCCAACCTCTAATTTTTTCTTTATTGAATTCGAATTTGAGTTCATACCTACTTGTTACTCGATCGACTTGTTTTGCTCTATTCACTCACTCGATCGAAGTTGTCCTGTTACTCGACTGAAGAGTTTTTGAAACTCGATCCATGTTGACCAAATCCCGTGAATTTTGTGTGAACACTTGATCCAATTTTTCTTTCTTTTACACCCTTGCATTTGTTTACTTGGATTCTTAGAACAAGATTGAGATAACATAGTCCCTTGGGAGATGACCTTGACATGCTAGTCATATATTTACATTGACACGACCTTGCACTTGAGGTTTATATGACATCCTTGAAATGTTTTGCATGCTTGTTTTTAAATATCTATTATTTGCATCTTGTACTTAAACTTGGGGTGTATCAGTATTCCTATTTCGAAGATCTACCAGTTGGTTTTTGTAATTGCATGTATTCTAGGCATTTGTGGATCACAAATGACACATCTATAGTTGAACGTCCTTATACAAGATAGGGGCTTCCTTGCGGTTAATGAAGTTAAGGTTAAGTCGGATTGATTGAAGTCCGAGAGTAAAGGGAAGAACATCAGGGAGAAGTACAAGAGTGTTCGACTGTACCCAGGTCAGACGACGATCCCCTCCTCACTTATGCATTGGAAGATCTTGGAGCATTTCTAGGCCAAACCCACAATTTAGGAACACGAGATCGGATGACGAGGCATGTTCGATCTGCTTGGATGACATCTTATTTTGTTTCATTTGTTTTTATCTTATCTTTTAGTCTAATCTTATCTTAATAGAATTTGAGATCGAGTATATTTGAATTTCTCTTAATAGAATATGTTGCACTAAACATAATGGGTTATGATAATGACAAACAAAATGTTGGGTCTAATTAACGCACTTAAAATAGTTTATCTTGATGCGAAGCAAATGCTATGTTGGTGGCGTATCAGTTGTAACGTTGAAGATATTGCACTAAACATAATGGGTTTTGATGAGGCTCGATACGAGTTTGAAAGTAATTGTTATTTTTCTCATCAAAGACAACGAAAAAATATGAAGCTCGACGAAGAGGGTTGTATGTTACATGGGAAAAGTAGGGGGTATGACGTCGTATCTCCAGGGTACTTGGTTAACCCCATATAAGGAGTGTATAATCAAAGCTTGGACGGACACCGTATATCACTTTGACATAAGGACTACCAGCAGGTACATGTATTTGTACAATTTTCTTACCTCTTAATACCATATATTAATACATGCATAAAAATTGTAGGGTTGAGTCTGCACACTCTGTTTGAAAAGAAAGTTGAATTTTTCTATTGGGGAATTTGACACGAAAATCACGTGTATATCTCGGCCAAATTAATGCAGTCAGGAGTTCCATGGAGATTGCACGAACAAGTATACCCACCGAAATGACTCATCACTTCATACTTGCACGGTTAGTTGGCAAGATCTCAAAACAATGTTTTTATAGGTTGTTTACTACATACAACAAGGTGAAGTCGAGAAAGATTCAAGAAGAGTGTTATGACAAGTGGTTGCCAAATTGCTTCGGACTCCCGTGCGTGCATGATGTTGTCTTGTGTATCCAGAATAATATTTCAATTATGTATGGTTGAATTCACAAGTTCTAGAAGCAGTTGGCTTGGGAAAGACTTTATGATGATGCAAATGATGATCATATCCCTATTGCAACGGGACATGTCCATTGTCAGGAACTTGTCGAGAGATTTCTTGTCAATGAAGTGAGTCAAAATGTTGTTAACAGGGTTGACAACACATTCATTGATTCAATGAATCCAAATAGGTTGATGATACAAGATCCATTTGTAAAAGTAAGGCGCACAAAGAAGGACCATGTCAGAGATAAGAGTGCATGAAAGAAAAATGAGGTAGAGTTCAATTAGTTGAAACACAAAAAGTCAGTCCGCGGCGGTAGAGGACGCGGTAAACCCGGATCTGAACAAGGGAAGAATATGATTTCCTCTACGAATTGTAATGTGTGTAGTGTTGATTACGTGAAGGAACCCTTAGGCACATATATCCATCAGACACAAGAAGTGGAATACCTCATTTATAAGAGTTTCAATTTGGGTTACAACAATTTGGACTTGTTCATGATCCACTTGTTGACATGTTTATGGACGTCTGATCAGACGGACACTGTGGGTATCGCACATTGGTTGAATTGTTGGGTAGAGGGCAAGATGCATACATAAAACTTCGGTGGGATTTGGTGGAGAAATTGTCCAATAATCAACGTATATACAAGCTGACCAATATCCTCATCCCACTAGTAGATTTGATCTTTAGCGTCAACTACCCGGCTCCGAATGCTCCTCTTCCATATTGGATGTATATGCCTACTATTGGTTTAGCATTTATGACTATATATTAGGTAGATTGTATATACCTTACGTCGAATACACCCTCAACATGTCTCCCGATAATTCCGAACTCCCCTCTCAATAAACCACTCAAGGTGTAAGTCATAGCGATGTAAGCAATTGTACTCACTTTATATCGGTGAGTTAATGTATTTAGAACATACCATATCATTTTCCTATTAATTTACTAACTTTTGTAATTTCTAAATGCTTTAAAAGTTTGGTTGCATCAGACATCTCCATTACCACCATTACACCAAAGTGGGAGTTGTACCATCACCCTAGTGTCAATGGTTGGGATCAACCATTTAGTGACAAAATTGATGTGTATCGGACTTACCGAGAAAGCTATATAATTAATATAGTTGATCTTGTACTATTTAATTTGATATCAACAAACCTATATACTTACGAGTTGAAACCTACTTACTTAATATGGTTTTGGTCATCCAATATCAACAAATTAACCCTCACCTAACTTTTGCTGGTCAAGCTTTCGTTGTCTTTCCACAAATTTTCTTGTACAAGCACGTTGTGAACTTTCAACGTAAACTGCTCTAATAAGTGAAGTCTGGCTTTCTTGAAACTTTGGTGAGAATGTAACAAATAATACATGTATTGTTGGATTTGATTTTCATCATTAGACTCACTATCACTCGAATATGATACTTCACTTTTATTCGAAGAACTATCCATTTTTCACTCTCAAATGCATGTATGTTTGTCAATAATACTAACCATGCATACATATATACTAAAAAGTACTTTATAAATAAATAACCAAAACATTTATTCTAGAGCTTATATAAATGTCCAATTCTGAAGGAGATTCGGATTGCAAAATACGTTTTCTTCAGATTGTGGAGAGCTTTCAAAATTTGGTAACATTTCGCTCTTAATAAGTGTATTGCCATTTTACGTGTTAACATACAGATTAAATTTGATCAAGTTGATGAGTATCTTCGCAACGGTGAAAGTACATAAAGGTTGTGCCTTATGGAGTTTGTCCTTTGGAATAATCTTAATTTGTCTTTGGTATAATATTAATTTAAGAAATATGTAAAGTTATTTACTGTAATGGTATTATATGTTGATTTTTTTTAATTAAGGTTTTATATTATTCTAATTTAATTTTCAATCAAACTAGTCTTTTATCTACACCATTGATAAGAATAATAATAATCAATATGTAATTAAAAAATGAAATAAAGAATAATATTAGTTTATCTGATAATAATAATAATAATAATAATAATATATAATAATATTATTTGATGCATAAAAATGAATAAAAGAATAGGTGATATCTAAAAGTAAATAGAGGTAAGTAAAAGTAAAATAAGTAACTATTATATAAAATGCTCTAAGCTTGTATCATCTGTCAAAATCAGAAACTAAAGTCAATCAGTTAAACAACCAATCCATTGATTGAACCTCAAACTCAAAGCCTGAAAGGTGATTCGACAATTCACAAAGATATCTCTGGCTGCAGGAAAATGAAGAACACAAGAACACTATGGAACCAAAAACAAATCTTATTTCCAAGGAAACGTAGATACGAGATTATCAGAAACCCAACCATTTGAATACAGCTTTACAGCTTCATTCACCTGAGACTCGATGGTTGTAAGCATGGCAACCGAGCTCAATGGGAATCTTCCTCCTCGCAAAATTTGGTGTATTGATCAGCGTCCATTAAGTTGTTGAGTTCACTAGGATCACTCATTTCTACCTTCATGATCCAACCGTTTTCATATGGGCTCCCGTTAACCTGCCGCAATAACAAGTTTAGATGTGTAATTGGTTTTGTATCATGTTCTAGTATATTTTCAAGAAGCTGCCAATTTTTACATACAATTATCATCAGTACTTTTAGACAGTAGACCCAGAAAAAGACCATCCTCCAACTTATGGTTCTGTTATACTATGAAGCAATTCTACACTTGATTGAATGACATTAAAAAAAAAGGAAAAAAAAAGAAGCAATTCTTATTAATTTTGATGATCAAAAGGTTGTTTTCTTTACCCTCTGACAACAAGTGTTATTCTAAAAGCCTACTTTAGAGGTTGATTTGATCATTAACTTAGAAAACCAAAACAAGTCTTGAACTTCACCAGAAAATTATACACATGGAATGAAAATACAGGCAACATTTCTGAAGCATTCAAGCAAAACTGAGTCAGAAGTGTCCACATTGCTTACACAAGTAATTTTTTAAAACAAGGTTGCCATATATGAGTCAATTATTACTTTATTTCACATTACGCCGTCGTTTGGTAGTATCAAAGTGAGAGGTGGCAAAATTAGTCCATATATATATAAAAATCCTTATTTGTTAGTGTCTTGAAAACACTTTCAATTTTCCATGGAATTTCAAGTGAATGGATAATTGATAGATTTTGAAATCCTTAGGGAAATAAAATGGGTTTTGGGAAAGAAATTCTATATTGAGATGCGAAAGCCTCCAACCTAGAGAGTAAATAGTAAAAGGAAGTAGACTATATAACTTTACTTTGTATTGCCATTACTTAAATAAGGCCAGCATCATCTTTTTTTAAGTCACTTTTAAAGAAAAATTAGATGCAACATGCAGTAGTGCTAAATAACTTACCAAGCCGGGCGAGCTGCTAAGCTCGTCGTTTACTTCAATGACTTTCCCTGAAACGGGAGAATTAACATCACTAGTAGCCTTGACACTCTCAACTGCACCAAAACTACCACCTTGTGTGACAGAGGCCCCTACTTCAGGCAATTCAGCATAGACCACATCACCCAAGTGATCTTGGGCATGGTCTGTTATCCCTATGGTTGCCGAGTTTCCCTCAGCTTTCACCCACTCGTGAGAGTCAGCATACTTCAGATCTCTAATAACTGCACACAAAATCCAAAAGATCTGTCAGCTAACAAAATATCATGCACTGTCATAAACGTTGTTACACAAATTGACATAAATACATAGAGATGAAAAGGAGAACAACTTAAAACATCTTAGACATTTCAAGGGCTTTTCTAAGTGAATTATATATAATATAACTCCATAAAATGAATGCTAAGACTATAACCTGCTACTTGCACAAATGGCTAAACATTTATACATCAGATAGCATAGCAGCAAGAAAATTAGATGCACGGTTTGTTCTTCACCAACCAAATGTGATCTAAGATCCAGATCAAGTTACATTACACTTTTTTTTTTATGGAGAGGGGGAGTAAGAGTTATTAAACAGAACTAAGCACACACCAAGAACATTTCCAATGACATCCCAGAATGAAATATGCAATTAGATAGAGAATATAAACACAAATGGTGACCTCAAGGGAAAATCGGAGATGCAATGATATAATCATGTAATGGTAGTTCCATAAAGTCTATAATAGATGATTTTAAATTGTAAGTTTCTGCGTAACAAGAATTATTGGCTTTGTTATTCAAAGAAACCAAACAGAGCCTAAGCTGTATGAACTTGATGCACCACAGAAATTCACAAGTACCCGGATTGGGTTAATAGAAAGAATATTACCAACAGAAAATGAAGATCATCCATTTTCTTGGCAGAGAGATGAACTTTGATGAAGTAAGCTACACAGTACCCATCTCTATCAAAAACTTATATCCATGTATACAAGCTTCATAAATTCAGAAAGCAACAACCAAGTCTCGCTCAATGCAGAACAATACAAAACCCTCGTCCCCAAAAGATGTCGAAACAAGGGGAGCCCAATATGAAGACGATTAAGAGATAATGAAATTCAGCTTACAATATTCAGAAGGAAACAAAAAGCAAGAGGCCAAATAAGATCTGCATGATCTACTATTCAAAAATTGCAGGGGAATACGATAAGGAAGAAAGAAAAGACATTTGGGATATACCTGTAGCAAAACCTCGGTGGCATACGGAGATCCTGAGATAGGAAGCGGCAGCCCTTGAAGCACACAGCAAAGTTGAAGCCATTGAAGGTCGATGAAAGCAAAAGCAGGAAAGGGAAAGGCAGCAGCGCAAATAAAGCCGACTGTTTTCTCTTTCCTGGGAATCTGGGAGTGGGACAATAGTAGGGTTGTTTTTTATTTTTATTTTTATTTTTATTTATTAAATGAAGGTATTTGGAAGTAGCACAATGGTTGGTAAATCGAGAGATTACGGGTCCACTCGGTTTCAGTACGAGGGGTGTGCAACCAGTCCGTCGGGTCGGGTTATAAGGTTCGGTGCGTAGGACTGAATTTTTTGAAACCCGGGTTGGACCGACCGGACCGGATCAGACCAGACTTAATTTTTGTTAGGCTTATATTTTCTTCTTAGTTTTTAATTTTAATTATTTTTAATTAATTTTTGGTTCGACCCGAATTACCGTTATTTTCGGACTTAGATTTCGATTGGAAATCACTATACATCCGGACCCTAGATCGGATCCGGTCTGGATGAGAACCAGACCGTAAAACCTGTCAGAGTTTTCGGTATGGGTCAAAATTGCACAACCCTAATATGATCGAAGAGATTAAGCTGAATTTTTTTCAATTTTTTTGACCTTTAGCCCATTTTACCGCTCGGTATGACTAATTTTAAAATCCGAATGTGAAATGATGGGGATAAAAATAATGTAAATAAATAGAAAAATATCAAATGAGAGAAAATTTTTGACCGAAGGTTATCTATGTTAAAGGACCGGTTGATTGAAATTATATCTCAAGTGAAAACGAAAAGAAGGTGGACTCGAATTCGCAATTAGAGATTGTTCAGAAAGAATTTTGGTGGTTTCGTTATGAAATATTATCGGTGTAGAAGCATTAATGAAGTTGGTGAATTCGCTCTTGTAATTGAAGTTCCTCGTGACTCAATTATATCGAGTCTTTCGTAGATTCATTTCCATTTCATATTTATGTTGTTGTAATAGCTGGTTAAGAGGATTCGCTTTTAGTTCCATAATTTTAAAATATAAAGGCGATCGTGTTAATCTAGATTGAAATAATTTCAGAAGCGTTATCCATACTTCAACGTGTTATGTACGAAGTACGTTTAACTTTTTATTTATAATTTACACCGTATCCGTTTTCGTAATTATCTTGGTAAGGAATCGGTTTTGTGAAAAATGGGATGGTTGTGTAATTTACCATATTTTTTTAGCATATAAAGACAACCGGCGGGAAAATATCTTTTGGTTTGAGACTTGAGTGGCCCCTTTGGGTTAGAGTGACCCGCAACGGTCTATCCATAGCAGAGCACAATTCATAAGGAGAAGAAAAAAGAGTCAACTACCTCCAGGGATTTGCCATTGGAGAACCCAAACGACGTCGTATACCTAGCTATCGTCCATTCTTGTGTTCAATTTCATGCTCTAAGGAGAAAAATGCGTTGTGGGTAAGACCCAAAATCTGACTCCTTATGCTCAATGTATGCAGCAGCTTTACGGACTGAAATCAAGTTTTTACTTGCCCAATTCTCTATTTTCTTCCAAAGGATAATCAAACGATAATTAGCTATTTTAGGTTTTGCATTGTATGCCGATTGGCAAACCTAATTCTTGGTATTTGGTTGATAATTTCGGTTCATGTGATAGGGCTCTAAAACTCTTTCTTGATTCCAAACTGGTACTTTAAAATTGATCAAATGCCGTATTTACTACTATTTTTCTATTGATTGTTGAGGTTTGGTGACGTGCAAAACTCTGATCTTGATACGGCAAGCTGCTTCACAATGAAAAACAATATGCATATTGTAATTGCAGGCTTTGTATTGATTTAAGTACTTAACAATGTATATTTTGCAGGTTTATGGCTCAAATAGTACTTGATAGTGCACTTCTAGTTCCAAGAGGTTGTGTGAGTTGTTGCCAATTAGAAGTGAACAGCCTCAATCATGTATCTATCGAAAAGTACAAACGAGATAGTCTTTATTTAGACAAGCGAGGCAAACTGAAAAGCTTTAGTCGAAAGAAATTGTCAAGGGAAAAGGGTACTGAAAGATTATAGTCATTTGTTTACTGATGATGTGATGTTTATATAATGAACTTGAGTTGCAATGCGTCATTGTGTTTGTGTTGATGATAGGTGGTGGATTAAGGGGAAAAGGATGGAAATATGGTTCAGGATTTGTTGATGGGATTTTCCCAGTTCTAAGTCCGATTGCTCAACAACTTCTAAGATATTTACAAAAGGAAGTAGATTCCGAAAAAGTTTGGAGTTCCCTTGATGGTCTACCGAAAACTCATGATACATGGGATGATCTTATAAATGTGTCGGTCCAGCTTCGTTTCAATAAACAATGGGATGCTCTTTTGATGGTGAGATCTTTGATCATTTTAAGTTTTTGTGATTTAGTCATTTTTGTTGAGCTTGTTTCTTAGAGCTATTGTATTGTATGCAGATGTGCGAATGGATATTGTACAGAAGCTCCTTTAAACGGGATGTCATATGCTACAATTTAATCATAGATGCTTATGGACAGAAGTTACAGCCTGCAAAGGCCGAATTAGCGTACTTTGAACTTCTAGAAGCTAGATGTGTTCCTACAGAAGATACTTATGCACTCCTTCTGAAGGCCTATTGTGCTTCTGGCCTCTTTGTAAATGCTGAAGCTATCTTTACTGAAATGAATAAATACGGCCTTCCCTCGAGTACTTTTCTTTTACCACAAGTAGTCTACTATCAATACTTTGTTGGTTTCATAGAAACTTAAACACTATTTTTTTCATAAATGATTGCTAATGCAAGGGAATTCTTATGTATGTATTTTTGTCAGGTGCAACTGTGTACAATGCCTATATTGATGGGCTGATAAAGGGTAGAAACACAGAAAAGGCAGTCAAGATCTTTGAGAGAATGAAAAGTGATGGCTGCAAGCCAAACACAGAAACTTACACTATGTTGATTAACTTGTATGGAAAAGTGAGCTTCATTCTGCTATACATTAACATCCTAGATGGTTGATTGTGGTACTTTATTTTTCATCTGAATTTGAAGAGGCAAATCACATTGAGGATTTCTATCCTCAATGCGTATTTGCATTGCTGCAGGCCAAATAGCTAATCTGATCCTATGTTTTTTTTGTTTCTAAGGAAAATAAATCATACATGGCCCTGAAGGTGTTCAATGAGATGAAAAGCCAAAAATGCAAGCCTAACATCTGTTGTTACACTGCACTTATCAATGCCTTTGCAAGGGACGGACATTGTGAGAAAGCCGAAGAAGTATTTGAACAGCTTCAAGAAGGTGGATATGAACCTGATGTGTATGCTTACAATGCACTCATGGAAGCTTACAGGTTTGCCATCCTGACTTTGATGACCTATATATGTGCCAATGTACTCGGGGTCTTAAAACATACATTGTAGTTTTCTTAGTGACATAGGCCTTGTTTGGCAGATGAAAAAAATTAGATGGATTAAGGTTATAGGAATTAAGAGGGAGAAATAATTTTCTTAATCTCGTTTGATAAGGGAATGTAATTTTTTTAATAAAGATTATTGAGGTTAAAATCACTTTTTTACCCCTTTTTTTTTATCTCTTTATCTAAAAAAAATTAACACTTACTTTTTCGCCATTTTACCACAATGATATTCATTTTAGCAAACACTCATTTCACTTATTTTCATACTCATCTCCTTAAGATGAGTATGAAAATCAACACAGTAGCGAACAAGCTCGCAAAACATGGACTTTCCGAGATTGAGGACCAGGACGATCTCCCTAACGATGTCGTTGTACTCATCCGTAAGGATGCTGTAGGTCGGTCAGTGTCTCGATACTGACCCACCTATTTTGCTTACCTTGTATCAACAAAAAAAACTCATCTCCTTAAACATTTTCATCTACTTAATTCGTCATCTATATAATTATGTTCATCTTTAGCATCATCTATAAAAAGTGTTGTGTGCATTGTATTATAAGCTCTTTTTAAATTCCCTCATAACTTCTTCTCACAGTCGGGCAGGATATCCACATGGTGCTGCAGAAATATTTTCATTGATGCAGTTCATGGGCTGTGAACCCGACAAAGCTTCATACAACATAATGGTAGATGCATACGGAAGAGCCGGTCTTTATAACGGTAACTAAAAATTTCACCATGTGATCAAACAAAGTATGCTTTGAATGATCCCTTTTGTTTTAGATGCTGAGTTCATGTTCATGGAGATAAAGAAACGCGGAATGACTCCAACAATGAAGTCTCACATGCTGCTTCTCTCTGCCTACTCAAAAGCCGGGAATGCTGTAAAGTGTGAGGAAATCGTTAACGAGATGCAACAATCTGGGCTCAAACCCGACACATACGTTCTGAACAGCATGCTCAATCTATATGGCAAGTTAGGCCAGTTCGTGAAAATGGAACAAGTTCTAACCGCAATGGAGAATGGACCATTTAAAGCTGATATTAGCACATATAACATCTTGATCAATGTCTATGGCCGAGCTGGATACTTTGAGAGGATGGAAGAGCTGTTTCATTCCATTCCTAACAAGTTCTTGAAGCCTGATGTCGTGACATGGACTTCTCGCCTTGGAGCTTACTCTAGGAAGAAACTGTACGAGAAATGCTTAGAGATTTTTGAGGAAATGATTGATGCTGGATGTTACCCGGATGGAGGGACCGCTAAGGTTCTTCTGTCGTCGTGTTCTTGTGAAGAACAGATTGAACAGGTGACAACTCTTCTTAGGACATTACACAAGGATGATAAATCTAGTTTGCAATTGCATCTCTAGTACATGAGTTTTAGCCCCTGTTTGGCTGTAACTATAGAAACGGAAACAGAATGGAAATGAATCTAGTCCATATGTTTACCTTGTTCATGGAATCATTCATTGTTGTTTCATACAAAATACACTTGCTTCCTCCACCATTGTGTCTCCCGTATCAAAACTCCGTTTCCGGATTTAAAACCAAACGGACCCTTTAATGTGATTACAAAAACAATCATTTGTTACACATAGATGACCTGCCCTACATTCAAGAGACTTTCATGAGGAACATTAAAAATATCACTATTCTCTCTACATATTTTCCTAAAAAAAGCATAAATGTAATCTACAGCAATCTTCTTATACAAAGCAGAGTTCCTGTTTGCTCTCACTGAAGTATTCCCCATTATATGCACCACCCCTGCTTCCCTGCAACTATTCAAGAACTCCAACTCTCCGATCTCCGACGCTTCCCCACGCGTAAGTGGAGACCGAGCTAGTACAATTGAATCCCCAGAAGACAAGTCAGACACAGACAGCACATTAGTATCACCAGTTGAGGTATTCACAAGTCCTCTGTTTGATAATTCCTGGTTTGGTTGCCCATAAAGACTATAATCATCCGAATCCGAGCAACCTTCCATCATCCCCTCTAACCGAACATACGCACACATGTTATTAAACAGCTTCTTCTCAAATTCATCGTCTTTCTTATGCAAATCCTTGTAACCATACCTTGCAACGCAACGGAACATATGAAACTCTTTCGGTCCAATTCGTTTCACTAAGAACCGTTCCTCTTCCGGGACCATGTACACAGGAAGATACTTTACACAAACGAACACCAATACTGAATGTATTGCTGGTAAGTTTGTGATGAAATGAGAAAATATGTGTGGAACGCCATTTGCAAGCTCTGTGTACACAAGACCCATACCCGGGACTCTTACTAGTCCGAGGCTTGGTCCTAGACCGAGTATCCATGCCATTGAAACCTTGCTATGCATCTCGAATTCGTATCGTTTGACTGTTGCGTAATGCCATACGCTCATGACAACAAGGAATGCGGCTGCTATGACTAGTGGGACCCACCCGCCTTGACCGACCTTGAAGAGTACGGCTGAGAAGTATGTTAGCTCGACGAGTAGGGAAAAGGCGGTGAAGATCAGGACGAGAATCCAATGACATCTCCATACGAGTAACATGATTAGGATCATGAGGAATGTTGTTGCTAACATGACTATAACAACGGCTGTGCCTGTGTTGAGACAAGAAATGATATTTCTTAGATATGGATACCAAACAAGTCCTAAGATAAACAGTTAAGTTGTATGATGACTGAGGACTCACCATAAGCATTTCCGATCTGGCTTTGGTTTTGAAACCCAGCTGTTACAGCTATACATAGAACCATAAGAACCCAGTTGATATCCGGAATGTATATTTGGCCGAGGAATATCTTTGAAGTGTGCACAACTTTGACTCTCGGGAAACAACCGAGAGCAAGAGCCTGCTTGATGATTGAAAATGTGGCGGATATGGTTGCCTGACTTGCAACAATGGCAGCAAGAGTTGCAACGATGAATACTGGCCAGTAAATTGTTTCTGACATGAAAGAACAATTATAGATTATCAGAAGATGTTTCGAAAAATTTAAAATAAAAAATAAAAAATTCAGTTTCTCAACCTGGTATGGAACGGTAAAATGCATCAGAGACATGCTCGGTATTTTGCATGAGGTAAGCAGCCTGCCCAGCATAAGCCAGAAGAAGGCAAGGAAACACGATAGCTGTAAAAGCGATTTGTATAGAAGGTACTGGAAAATGAGACAAGTCAGCAAAGAGTGCTTCTGTTCCTGCAATTTTTATTAGAAACTAGTTCAGTGTCCACGTCTTGTGCAAGGTATGAGCAATTTTGTAAGGAATGACATATATAATTATTGAATGACATTAAATGAATTGAAAAAATGCTGATGTGATGACCTTAGGATTTGACACGTAGGTAAAATGGGAGTTGTTTTAGTAATATATATATATATATATATAGATATAGATGTATAAGCAAAAACACAACAAAAAGCTGGAGGTCTATGGAATGGTTACTGCCTTACCGGTTATGCTGAGCATGATTCCTCCGAGGGATGTCCAACTGTCACTTCCGCCTCTTCTCAAGTAACGAAAAATGTAAACAGGTGAAAATGCTCTAAGAACACTTGTATCATGCTGCTTTATGTTGTATATGCCTATTCCTCCAATTAAAAGAAACCAAAGCAGAACAATAGGTGCAAATAACCATCCAACTTTGTCAGTACCATAGTGTTGCATGCTGAACAAGCCAACTAGTATGATAACAGCTACCAATACTACAATATCTGCTTCATGAAATACAAAGGGTAAGAATTGACAGTATAAAGATTAAAGAGCATCTGATGGAAAAAAAAAAAAAAAAAAAAAAAAAGTATACCGCTACTCATCTTGGGATGATCTACTTTGATCCCTCCTGCAGCTGAGAGAACTGCACATATTGTTTATTTCAGTCATAAGAATTATGAAACATTTTTGCTACATTTCATGAATTTCAGTCATAAATTTTCATTTTTACCTGATATTGCTGGTGTAAGGATTCCATCACCAATGACCATGCAAGTGCCAACAAGAACAAGAAGAAGAAGTGCATTTTTCCTATATCGATGTCCCTCCAACCATCTTTTTGTCTTTGCAGCAAACGAGTTTTCGTGAACTATGTTGCGGCTGTATGTTGTGAGTTCTTCATCAGTCCGATGTTGATTGGGAATTGTATTGATTCTAGCATGTCTGCAAAGCAGTGAATACAATGCAAATGTCCCGCCTATAACACATACATCATAATATGTCAGAAAAATCTAATATTAGATACTAATCTCTAAAATTATACAACTTCAAATACAAAAAATAAACCTTGGCCATTATCATTTGCTCTGCACACAATGAAAACATACTTCAAAAGTGGCACAAGAGTGAGGGAGTAAATTATCAAGGAAAGAGCTCCAATAATATCCTCTTTGTCTTCTATTCCGCGAGGAAATGTGTTGTAGAATACATACAAAGGTGAAGTACCCAAATCTCCATACACTACTCCCAAACTCTGGAAAGCTAATCTCAGCAAGAGTAACCCTGAAAATTTCTGCAAAACAAATCACAGAAGAAAAAAAAAATTATTTGGACTACAAATTGACTACATGTTGTTCATATTTCCCTAAAAACAATACTAAGCTCCATGCCATTCTTCTTATCAAGGGTTTGACACACAAAGTCACATGATAGTTAAGAAATGGATACCAGAAGAAACCATTTGCAATGATCCAAATTGAAAATTTATAATAAAGAAAAGGTATACCTACCCAGGTTCTCATATTATTATTATTATCTTCAAAATCTAGAGAGTTATGAAGATTAAAATATACAGTAATGAAAAAGTAATAGCACTTTTACCTTTTGTCTGGACATATTCCTCAGTTTTCCTGCCTCTTCATCCATGGGTTGATCAAGCTTTTGATCCAAATCCCACATACTCCCTCTGTTCTCAGTCTCATCACTAGGAGAAGCCATATCACCTCTGCTTGATTCTACTAAATAAAATAATCTTAAATAAAACTCAAAACCCAGAATCCCAAAATCACCAGAGTTGGATGCTTTCAAGCTAGAAGCTCAAACCCAAGATCCAAAAGCTAAAGTTGATACGGATGATGTGAAAGAAATTTCTAGATTTCAGCTTCTAATAGCAAGTACTGAAAATGAGCGTTCAAGGCTCAGAAGGTAAAATAATCCAAGAACTTATTGGATGAGAACAAGTTCTGTATACCAATCCTTGGTGTGCTGGCAAACAAAACACGAAAAAAACAAGAGCCCCACTATCAACAATCTAAGGTGGGTCTCTTAAATCCAGCCAATGATAACCACACACAAAACCCACCCAAATTCTTCAATAACGCATCAACTCATTGGAGAATATTGGTCAATTTTGCTCTCATTATTAGCTGCAGATCAAATGGGGTTAGAAACCCACTTGTGAAATCACTGAAACAGTGGATAAAGCAAAATCTCAGATGAATGATTTTGCTTTCTCAGTGCCTTTTCTGAAGAAGAACGCCAGAAAGCAGAATTTGCTAACCAAAGGGTAAGCGCGGTGTCGTGTCCCAGCAGCCAGCGTTTTATAGATGCTAATGGTGGGTTTTATTTGGAATACTTTGGTTGATAACTCTTCCAAAAAAATATGCATCACATACGGTAATAAATCAAATCAAATATAATTAAAATTAACATTATCACTTTTAAAACTTAATAAAAAAAAAATCTAAATCAAATTATTCTGAGTTTTTATTCTTTTCAGGATCTTGTGATGTATCAATTCTTTGAATTACTGAGGAAAATGAGAGATACCCGCAATCCACATGACACTGGCCCACTGCTCCATTATTACGCAACTTTGATTAATTGATTCTGGAACGGTTTATTTATTCCATTAATTTAATAGGTATATTAAATTTTTTACTCAATTAATGATAACAACTCAGATCTTGCAGAAATGTTGTATTATGTTAAAATATAATATTTCATATTGATAATAGTATATTGTTGTTATTTTTGTAGTAACGTTAAGGTATAACTTTTTTAGATAGCTTACAAGAGTTTATGTATCTTATGCAAGTTAAAAAAAATTGAGATAAATGAGGCAATAGGAAAATTATGATATAGGAAGAAATTTTTTACGAAAATTATGATAAAAAAAACTTATTGAAAATCATATTTAAATAAAAAGTAAATATTTTATATAATTTTATAAAACACATCTTTTAACATTTTATTAAAATAAATTAATATAAGTCACACTTACAACCTTGTTAATTTCTCAACTTTATGTCATCCCTTATTTAAATCTATTTATTTATTAAAAAAATAACTTTAAATCATAAGAATCTGGCATTTATTTGATATAATAGTATGGGGTCAAAATCATGAGTCAGATTGAAATAATAAATTAAAACCAAATTATTTCTAATACTTATGTTTGTTATTATAACAGTGAAATGAAGGATTTTTAAAATGATTTGATTTTATATTGTTTTTATATTACTTTTCGATCGGTAATATATTGTAGTAGTTGGACCAAAATATCTTTGCTATAGTTAATTATTAAATTTTAATATTTTGTAAAATAATTCTTTGTACAAAATAATCAAAGATAGCAACTAATTGATCTGTAAATATTTATAGAAATTTTTTTAAAAAATTTTTAGTTAATTAAAACTTAACTAGATTAAACACATAAATAAAATATATAAAAAGTAGATTTATTTTTAAATAGATAATACGTTGGAATGAATCATATCCTCATTTTAATTTTTATAAAATGTTGGAATGAATTACTTCGTAAAATTGTTTTCATTATTATTTTAGGTGTTATTGAACTGGATAAATGAAAATGAATCATTTGATATCGATTTCGGTTTCTACTAGAATCATACTAAACAAGTACTTAAATACCTAAAAATATTGCTAGTACTTAATATTTGTTGTTGAACTTTAATATGTGAGAAAATTATATATATATATATATATATATATATATATATATATATATATATATATATATATATATATATATATATATATATATATGGATTCGACATGAACATGCAACTAATTTTATCTGATTAAAATAGAGAGAGTATTATAATGGCCACTGGGTACTTTAGGACGATTAAGAGACAGATAGGTATGCTAATTGTCATGTGATTGTAGTATATACATGTATGGAAAATCAACTTCGATTATGCTTTGATTAGTGCAATCAAATCCGAGGTTGAGTTTTAGTCCCCACCAGTATCAAAAGTTTAAAAATAAATCCGAGGTTGAATTTAAGGTTTGTTTGGTTCAATGTAACATTATATTAAGGTATATATATGCTTCTCCAAAGGCTACAATATAGGAGTATATATTTGACTACTTTCATAATTAAAAAGTATAGGAAGATATTTCTTGGGTTACATTAAAACGCTACAATGTAGGGTTTTCTCTATCTTCTGTTGTACACTTGTACTCTTGCCGGTATAATACTTGTATCTTGTGCAAATTCTTATATAACATATGAATAAGAGCGATGTTACTTGGTTTAACATAAAGTTACGAAACATTCTGTGCATCCAAAAAAAAACCCTTAGATGTTGGGCGTAATGTGAATGTGTTTGGGCTTTGTCCTATTAGAACGTATATCGTATTAGTCCTTAACCCCTCATTTTCAATAAATGGACGCTCTCGGACGCACTTGCATTGGTGCACTCGTATTGCGAGTGTCCTACCTACTTTCATATTCCGACAATTAAATATAATTTTGTTTTTCTATTTTATTTCTTTGTAAAATATTATATAACTGCTTTGATTAATAAAAATTGTAATTTTTCATTGTGTTTAGGGTTGGACGTGAGGCGGATGTCATCCCACGTCTCATCCCGTATACTATATATCATACGAGATCAAGACGCGCTTTGAAGTTTTTAGATTGAATCATGTCAGGATTTATTCTGATCGGGATCGGGACAACACCAATCTCACTTAGCCCCATAACTCGTAGACTTGGTATACCGGAAACCGTAAAACCAATGAAAAACGTTAAAAAACGGTACCGGGAAGAACAAAATTTAGAGTTTAAATTAAAATAATAGTTTTGTCCGACAAGGGCCTAGTGGGTCGAATAAACTAAGGATTTCATCCCGTCCTAATTTTTCTTTTTTTGTCAGAATGAGACGAAATTGCTATTTTGGATGAAATCATGTCGAGATGGGACTAGAATCGGAATTTTTATCCAACTCTAATTTTGTTTGATGAAAAACTTGTCAAATATTTTAGGTAAATAAAAGAAAAGAAATATATAAACATGGTATAAATAAAACTGATTTAAAATATAAAATTTTAAATGAGATCACTTATTTTATAATTACAAAATAATTCCTTTAGGGTTTACAAAAATTACGTCAATAGGTGAAACTTTCACCGAAGGTTTTGATCAAACCGTTTTTTATAGTGGAAAAAGGATAGATTGACTCTGAAAAAAGTTGAGAAAGAGAAGACATGGAAGGACTACGTATTGGAAAATGATATCTTATTCATGTATTTGGTAGAGAAAGCTACTGCTATCTATATACTATTTACATATAATCGTTGAAGTAGATCTTTCTACATGAAAACAAATAAAGTATCTTGCTATGTAAAGAGCAATAGCATATAATCAGTAAAATAATAAGTGCGGAATATTAAGTTGCTAAATATATACTATATGGACGTCAATACTCCCCCTCAAGTGGAGTGTAGGTTGGTCACACTCAACTCGGATAGCATGGAGCGGAATTGGACGGTGCCGAGGGGCTTGGTGAACAAGTCGGCGGGCTGATCATGTGTGCGAATGTGAAGTGTACGAACTTGTCCTTGTTGAACCTTGTCACGGACGATATGACAATCTATTTCTATATGCTTGGTACGTTCGTGAAATACGGGGTTGGAAGCAATATGGATAGCAGCCTTGTTATCGCAATAGAGTGTTACAAGTTGTGGGTGAACTACATGAAGATCGGCAAGGAGTGCGCGGAGCCAAGTTAACTCACAACAAGTGCTAGCCATGGATCGGTATTCGGCTTCTGCACTTGAACGGGAAACAATACTTTTGTTTCTTGGACTTCCAAGATATTGGGGCACCCCCAAGAAATACACAATAGCCGGTGACCGATCGTCGAGTGTCACGACAACGAGCCCAATCAGCGTCACAGTAGGCTATAAGGTGGAGGTTGCCTGTGGCGGGCAAAAAAATGCCTTGTCCGGGCGTACCCTTGACATAACTGAGGACCTGGTGGGCGGCGTCGAGATGTGGTTGACGGAGTGTACTCATGAATTGGCTTAATATATGAACAACATAAACAAGATCCGGGCGCGTAATGGTGAGGTAGATTAGGCGTCCAACCAATCTTCGGTATTGAGAGGGATCATGGAGAATGTCACCATCTAAGGAAGTTAAGGTAATGTTTTGGTCGAGTGGCCATTGTGCTGGCTTGGCGCCAAGAAAGCCGGCATCTTCGAGAATTTCGAGAGCGTATTTTCTTTGGCAAATGGCAATTCCCCGTTTAGAGCGTGCAACTTCGAGGCCGAGGAAGAACCGAAGACACCCCATATCTTTAAGCTTGAATTTGCTATCCAAAAACCGTTTGATTTCCTTGATATCCTGCAAATTATTACCAACAAGTATAACATCGTCGACATAAATCAATAAAGCCGTAAACTTACCGTTGGTGTGACGAACAAAAAGAGAATAGTCTGACATTGATTGAGTGAACCCGGTGGATTTGAGGGTTGTAGAAAGCTTCATAAACCATTGACGAGAAGCTTGTTTAAGGCCATACAAAGACTTGTGAAGTTTGCAAACGCGAGGCTCCTTGTTAGTGTTGTTAAAACCCGGGGGTTACTTCATGTAAACATCTTCCAAAAGGTCACCATGGAGGAAAGCATTATTGACGTCTAGTTGGTGTAAGTGCCATCCTTGATGGGAAGCAATGCTAAGGAGAACTCGGACAGTAGTGAGTTTTGCCACGGGGGCAAAGGTTTCGCGGTAGTCAACACCTTCAATTTGGGTATAGCCCTTAGCGACGAGACAAGCTTTATACCTTTCCACCGTACTGTAACACCCCAAATCCGCAGGACTCGGGATGCTACGGACGAGAACTCACAATGGGTCCCGACCCTTAGCTTGACAACAATTTCACCGGACCTTTCCAACAAGGCACAAATAAAGGCGAAAACTCAAAACGTTTTAATGTATGAGAAAATCGAAATGTAAAGACTACAAAGTGGAAACTCAGCCGAGTCCTCAAAACATCACAACTCCGATAAGAAAACCAAACCGTACTACATAATCCATAATACAAAGACATATCCCAAAAACGTCCCCGTCCTATAATGTACGGAGACCCCGGCTGTCCACTCCTCCACCTCACTCGGCGGCGTCCCTAACCTGCAAGTCATCTACAACCACGGTTTAAAACCGTTAGCTCATATTCGAAGCATTAGAAAAGAGGTGAAGGCACAAACACACGGATAGCACATAACATAAAACACACTATTAAGTCGTATCCCGTTCTAATTCAACTTCGGTTTGTGACACGAGACCACCGTGGTCTCGCCTCGGTCCCTACTTACCGGCAAAGAATGGTACGGATGCACCCGACCATCTAACCCGTCGGGCTAGTTGCCGAGATCCTCCTAAACCCACGCAGGGCTAGGAAGAATGTCACCGCCTGTTATCATACACTTGGGCCAAAATATACATATAAGGTCGGTGGTCCTATTTACCGGTTTAATAGTTATAACAAGAACATAAACACACACCACCAAACACACATCAATGCTAATACATAAAATACAAGCTAAGTAAGTCCGGAGACTTACCTCGTCACCAAACCCAAGTCACCACACTCTTGCTTCCTTAAGGAGGAAGCCCACAACCTGCTCACAAGAGATATGCATCAAAACTCGCTCAACTCAAGAAATCTAAGACTTCTGCACAAATGATCTACACAAGATCATTTGACTCTCATTCTAGGACCGCATCCTAGAATCTATCATACTCACATCTCACTCAACGCATGAGGAGATCTCTCAACAATCTACTAACTCTCATATGATCATACTCCACAGCCAAGAACAACGTAAAAGCCTAGAAGGTCCATCATGCTCACATGCTCATATCCATTAATTACATCGAGCCTTAAGGGCTCCTAGGTTCACAACCACTAAATGTCCTCTCACACTACTCTAGATCCATCCTAGGCATGCTACTAACATGATACAACTACAAAGCTAAGGAATGAACGAAGGGGAAGGGATGAGAGGAACCTACTGTCGAAGAAACGCAACCGCGGAGTCAAGCTGGCACCCCGGCGGAGCAGACGCCGCCCCAACGGAAGGCTGGTGCCGCCCCTGCGGCTCTTTGGCGGAGCAGGAACCGCCCCTGCGGCGGTCTGGGCCGCCCTTGCGATTGTCTGGGCCGCCCCTGCGGCTGTGGTCAGCCGCACCTGCGGCGGTCCAGCGGCTTGGAGCCTGGGGCCGCTTCTGCGGCGTGCTGAGCCGCCCTTGCGGTCGTGATGATCCGCCCCCGCAGGTTCTGTGCAGAACGTCATCTTCTTCGTTTTCGATCGTGGATCCTTGGCTCCAATGTCCTTCTCTTGCTGGATCTTCTCCAAACACCCACCACTGGTCTCAGGCACCTCTCCTCGACCTAAAAGAGCTAAGAACACAAGCATGCAAGGGACTTGAGTGAAAACCTCTCAAAGCTTCATCCATGGCCATGGATGAAGGAGGGAAGAAGAAAGGGGTGAGCAGCCATGGAGAGGAAGGAAGGAAGGGAGGAAAGGGACTTACCACACCAGATCTGTAGTTCTCCTACTGCAGTCCACACATGCAGCTCCTCAATCAACAATGGAAGAAGAGAAGAGAAGAGAAGAGAGGAGAAGAAAGTGATGGAGGAAATGACGTGAGAGAGGGCAAGGGAGGAGAGATAGAGAGGGGACAAGGCTGCAAAGTGGGAGGGGAGCTGACCTCTTGTCACATCACCCCGGAACGAGGGGTCGGAAATGACCCCTTGTCACTTCGACTCGGAACGAAGGGTCGGAACGCGGAAAAAGGGAAAAACGACGAGTCGGCTCGGGATTTTCTTAGGAATAACTCCCGGCACTCGGCATCTCGGCCTACGGGAAGATCTACAAAGCGCTCTACGTCCGGAATAAAATTTCCGGGCATTACACATACCATAGGGATTGTGTTTTATTTTGTAGGCCCATTTGCAGCCTATGGGTTTCTTGTGGGGCGGGAGAGGTACCAAGCTCCAGGTCTTGTTTTCTTCAAGTGCGGTGATCTCGGTATGCATGGCTTCTTGCCAACGGGGATCTCGGACAACCTGCGAAAAACTTCTTGGTTCTTTATCTAAAGAAATATTAGCAATAAAGTGTCTATATGATGGAGATAAACGAGAATAGGATAAAACAGAAGATAACGGGTAAGGATTAGTCGTACCAACATGATTCGACGAGGATGACGGAGCCGATCGAGCGGGCAATGTTGCCTTGATGTGAAAATCATGTAACGTGCTGGACACTTTAGTGGGTCTGTATGAGCGCCGAGGTGGTGGTGGTTGGTTAGGTTGAGTATACATGGGGTTGGAGGAGCGGTATGGAGGTGTGTCATGATCTAACGTTGCTACAGGAGTAGGACGTGTGGGTGAGTTAGATAGTGTATCATTAATGTCGATTGAGTTGGTAGGGGTAGTTGCAACGGAATTTTGTTGGATGATAGGATTATCATCAAAAGAATACGGTTGGGTAGGAATGGGTATTGGTAACGAGGGACCGGATGAAGAGCTTGTTGACGATGGTCGGTGCGAGTTATAAAATTCAGTTTCAAGAAAAGAAACATCTCTAGAAATAAAAGTCTTTTTCTCACTAATACTATATAGTTTGTATCCCTTTGTCCCAACGGGATATCCTATGAAAATACACTATATAGCTCTAGGATCAAATTTACTTGGGCGGAGATGATGAGTGGATGCAAAACAACGGCACCCAATTCAAAAACTTCAAGGTGTGAATAACTTGGGCTTTTCGAAAATAATTTTTCAAAAGGAGTTTTGTTGTGCAAAAGAGGCGTAGGCATGCGATTAATTAAATATGCAGAAGTGAGGATACCATCTCCCCAAAAAACTTTTGGTAAATGAGCTTGAAAAAGGAGGGATCGAGCCACGTTTAACAAGTGTCGATGCTTACGTTCAACAACACCGTTTTGTTGTGGCGTATTGACGCAACTTGTTTGATGCAAAATTCCCTTTGAAGAATAAAAATCGTTACATTTAAATTCGGGACCGTTGTCACTACGGATAATTTTAACTCGTTTTCCAAATTGGTTTTCAATAAGGCTAAGAAATTGAATAACAAGAGTGCGAGTGTCGGACTTACGTTGCATTAAGAAAATCCAAGTAAAGCGCGAATGATCATCAACAATAGTTAAAAAATAACGTGCCCTGGAAAGAGAGGGGACATGATAACCTCCCCAAATATCCATATGAACTAAGTCAAAATATGCTAAAGTGCACTTTAAACTACGTAAAGGGAAAACATGTCGAGTTTGCTTAGCAAGTGGGCAAATAGAACAAGCGTCTGTTTCACATGATTTATTTTTCAAAAACGGAAATAAGGAAGATACTTTTGCAGATGGATGCCCGAGCCGTTGGTGCCAGGTGTGATATGTTGGTGTAGAGGAAGCCATATTACAAGTGCTTCTAGACTGCACATTGAGGCAATAAAGTCCATCTTGCTCAATTCCCGTCCCAATCATCCTCCCCGATCGAAGGTCCTGTATAAAACATATTTGTTTTAAAAAAACGGTAATGTAAAAAGAATCAAACACTAACTTGCTTATAGATATTAAACTAATTGAAAATTTAGGGACACAAAGCACGTTCTTAAGTATAAAATTGGATGAAAAATGAACATCTCCTATATGTGATACGACAACTTGTGTTCCATCGGGTAGTCTAACAAAGTGGTTATATGATGCTTTATGGGAAGTAAGGAAACGAGTATCACATATGATATGGTCGCTTGCACCACTATCTAGAATCCATCTAACATGTTTACAGAAATATTTATTATGAAGTAACTTACCCGAAAATCCATCGAAGTTAGATACGTTACCAACAAGATTTGCAGAGGAAGAGCCACTCCCATTTGCAGTACAGTGAAGAGTGTCTTGGGTGGGAGACATGGATTTAAACTTATGCAAGAGCTCCATCATTCGTTGGCATTCGTTTTGGGTGAGTAGAAATCCCTTTGAATTATGGTTTGCATAGTTGACATTAGAGTTGTTGCCTTGTCCCTCCTCCATGGCTTTCTTCCGTTTACGACAATAATCGTATGTGTGGCCTTTTCCATTGCAAAAAATACAAGTAAAGTGTGTCCTGCATTGCTTGGTGGTGTGGTTAGTCATATTGCAAGTTTCACAAAATTTGGATTCACCTGTAGGAGGTCGAGCGTTGTGAGGCCCTTTCTTGACCATGTATGCGGCGGTGTCAATGGTTGCCGGTGTTTTGGTGTTGGATGCTTCAGCTTGTTTTTCTTGCCGTAGGACCATGGAGTATGCTTTGTTTAATGGCAATAAAGGATCTAATCCAATCACATTACTGCGGGTTTGATTATAACTATCATTGAGTCCCATTAGAAATTTCATGGTCTTTTGATTTTCCATGAACTCTTTTATTTTAGGACCTGCTGCACATGTACAAGGAGGAACAGCGCAGAGAGTATCCTTCTCATCCCACAATGACTTGAGTTTTGAAAAAAAATTGTAGTCGAGTCCGTTCCTTGTTCACAAGAATGTATAGCATTCTCGATATTGAAGAGTGATACAGTTTTAGTATGTGAGAAAAGTTCTTGAAGTTCAAGCCAAATACCTCTTGCAGTTTTGCAATGAACGACGCTTTTTGCGATATCTTTTGAGGCGGATCTGAGTAGCCATGTCTTCACAAGCACATCACACCTATTCTACTGCAACTCCTCCGTCGGGTTGTCCTTTGGTTTGGATAGGCTTCCATCAACAAAGCATTTCTTGTTTTTGATGGTGAGTGTCATGGTCATGGATTGTACCCAAGTTACATAGTTGTCTTCCTCCAACAATTGGGATACCAAGATGGCCCCTAGTTGATCGGAATGATGAATATAAAGTGGATGTGTAGAGTTCTCCCATGGTTCTCCGATCGCCATGGGGCAGTGTTTGTGTATTTAGAGTGATTGTAAGAGCCTAAGCTATGATACCATGAAAAAAGTTGAGAAAGAGAAGACAGAGAAGAACTACTGTAAAATGATATCTTATTCATTTATTTGGTAGAGAAAGCTACTGCTATCTATATACTATTTACATATAACCGTTGAAGTAGATCTTTCTACATAGAAACAAATAAAGTATCTTGCTATGTAAAGAGCAATAGCATATAATCAGTAATATTAATAAGTGCAGAATATTAAGTTGCTAAATATATACTATATGGACGTCAATAAACTCACCTCCTAAAAGTGGTCCAACTTAAAGCATACTTCTGAGTGAGAAGTCGAAGTTCCTGATCATCAAAAAATTTGGAGGGGTCAAGTGTCCCAAATGAGTTAAACGGCCAATAACACCATTAAATTTCCTTGAAAACATGTATATCTAGACTTCATCAAGAAGACGAAGGTCCAACATGGAGTCGGATATAATCATAATGACATCCCACGGTCAACTCCATAGGACTCAGAGTACCTTGATAACACACAAATTGTCACCATCCGTTTATGGATTTGTATTTTTATAGCCTCTTGCATTCCAATTTTAAGGGCATATACTTTCGGTTTTATACCGAATTTAACATATTTAATTTTGTGCATTGAGGCTAGCAACATCTCCTCTGCGATTTCGGATCACATGACCAATGGACTATGAGTCAAGTCTAAATCCATCAAAGTTAATTTTGTGAAATCCTGTGTTTTTTTTTCATTTTATATTATTTTTTTCTAGTTTGGTAGTGTTATGGTTGTTGGTGGTGGCCTAATGTCATAGTCATCCTCATCTTCAACAATTGTTTTGTCATTCATGAATTTGATTCTTTATAAAATCATTGTATAATTAATTGACCCGATAATATCATTTTTGAATATTTTTTTTCCTATTATACCAATTACCCTCACCAAATTACTACAAGGCATGAATTCCCCTTTGTCATAATTTATCTTTGGCGTGTTATATACACGGACTTCAAATTACTTGTTGTCAAAAACAGTCGAATGGCGCCGGCGCCTAGCTTGAGCGCTGTCTAATGGCGCCGGCGCCCAGATTTTTTCTTTTTTTTTTCGAAAAAAAAAAACTTAGTGTTGGTTGATGATGTCCGATGTTTATAAGCAAATGTTTTGGCAATGAAAAAAATTACATAACTAACTTTTTCAATTTATAAATTCCTCTTTTTCCATACAATACGACTTAAACCGTGATAGAGGGAATTTATGGGATTGAAAACAATCACTGTAGATGAACATTGAGCTTTACACAAAAGATAAAATCGAATTGAAATAGATTATGGCGCCGGAGCCAAACATTTTTTCCATCCGGGTGCCGGCGCTCAATTATTTTATTTTTTTCTAGAATTTTTTTATATAAAAAAAAAAGAGGGTGTCGGACTATACAAAATAATATGAGTAATTTTGGATTCATTAATTCATATATTTCTCTTTTTCCTGTATAAAATAATATAAGTCACTTTGGATTCATTCGGTAGAGGAAATTTATAGGGTTGATGAGTATAATTGGGATGAAATATTTTAAAAAAAATGGAGATAACATTTTGATCACTAAGTTTACTATAAGACTTTAATTAAAAAATAAATATGGAGGAAAAAACTTACTATAGGCGCCGGCGCCATCAGCCGGTGCCCGTTTTTTTTTTTTTTGGAAAAAAAAAAAAAAAGAAAAGTTGAGCGCCGGCTGTTGGTGCCGGCGCCCGATAAGCGCTATCGCATTACGCTCGAATTTTACGTTAGTAAAACGAGCTTCGTGTATATAGTTTTTTCGTACTTTTTTGAAGCATCGCATTTATTTTTTTATTCCTATGACTAATGTTGTTTGATATTGTTTTTGAAGATTATTTTGTTCTTATTATACCAATTACCACATCAAATTACTACAAGGCATGTAATCCCCTTTGTCCTATTTTATCTTTAGTTTTTCGAAGAAGCTCATTTATTTTTTTTATTCCTATGATTAATGTTGTTGATGTTGTTTGATATTGTTTTATCGATTTTATTAACAATATGTTTAGTAAAGAACAATCAAGAAACAAATAGAATAAGTCCTTGAGGCAATGATTACACATTTCACAGTGCCTCTAACACCTACATTTCCTTAATAGCACAAGTAGATCTTCAAAATAGCAAAGATCTACTAAACAAAAATGAAAAACTACATTACTTGATAAGGATATGAATGAAAATAACGGTGAAAAACTATACAAAAATTTATGAAAAGCAAGGTTAATAACACATACTTGCCTTCTCAGATTCTACTCTAGCTCCCTTGGATGTTATCATTGGGGACTTGCACATGATTAACTTGTTTTGTAACTTGGGTATCTACTATCTCTAACATCTTGGTTACTTCTTTAAGATTTCCTACCATGACTTCATAAATTTTAATTTTTTAAGACTTATTAGGAGCTTGTTGTGCACGATTCTCAAATAATTTAGTTACATTTTGTCTCATCAAAAAGAAATCCTCTTGAGGCGGTTCAACAGCTTGTGGATTCTCCACATCAACATTATTCTCATATTTGAAATTAGGATGATCTTTCCAACTAGGATTATAAGGGTTAGAGTAGGGATCATACCTTGACCTTTAGGCTCTATTAGAATCTCGATAATAATTCCTCATGTAGCTAGTTAACCTACTCTTCAACATGTCCGGAAAGGAAAACCTGTAATGATATAATACATAGATGTTTCATGGTTACGCAAACCACATAGTTAAAGGTATTCCCTTCCAGTTTGTGTATCGGAAGCAAAGGAAAAACCTACATGTTTAAATTAAAACGAAGTCCTTGAGATATGAAAACTTGTTAGAATTGTCACTCAAAGCCTCAATGAGATTCCAAGCATCTATAGGAATGTCCATAAGCCTTCCACCGATACGTGTATATCATATATTGTGTGAAATTATGCACTCCCTAGTAGAAAGACTAAACCAAAATCACTCTAGATTGTTCATGAGAAGGTCATTGACGAAGGAGGTCCTTAGACCTTTCTCACATATCATATATCGTCTCTCCTATAGTTAGTCTAAAACTAGTAATGTTAGATGTCAACTTAACAATCTTCTTAGGTGGAAAATTTACTCATAAATGTGTCATGAAGTTGATTTCAACTTGTGTAGGTAAACCCGCGTGAATCTCAACCGGTAGCTTATTGGGCATTTTAATCATCTTCCCTTTGAGTTTGGATTTGGTGCAAACTATAAAGTTGTAGATCTTTGAAAGACCTTCGAAAGTAGTACTCATGCACTTTCGAACTACAACCACAATAACGGGAGTATCATTTTTATTGAGGCGTTGCAAAGTTGTACAAGATGAATCAATGGACATATTTCGTATCACAACATTTCTCTCCCTTGCATTTAGACCATATAGTAATATGAGTGTCCATAATGGATGATGTTTCTATTATATTTCAACAATCGTCCGAGCATATGATATTTTGAAATCAATTTTAAGAACTTGTGTCGGAGAGATTTTCTGGACACATTTCTGGTGGGCTCCAACCAAAACCAACGTTGAAAAACGGGAGTTTTAGCTTCGTGGTTCCGAATACTACAACTTGATATATTCGAAAATTTATAAAATAATGTCCTAATGAATGGGAAATTAATGCCAAAAGATGAGTGTATTAAATGCACATTGTGGGTTAAATTGTGGAGGATATTGTGCCACATCGAAAGTGGGAAGATTGATAAAACACCATATATAGAGATATGTATAATATGGTTAACTAAGTTTTTGGAGATACACTCTAGCATTTGTTGGACCACACACGCACGCGGAGCCGAAAAAGGATGTAGTGTGGTTCCTGGTTCGAGGGATTGCTTTTGGGATGAGGGCCTTAATGACTCAATGCTGAAATAGCCCAATTCCATCTTCATCAGCTCGTTTGACCAAAAGTCAAACACAAGCAGACATAGCCCAATTCTTCCAGGCTCCTATAAAAGGAGAACTCATATGCTCATTCTAAACAAACAAATCACAACGATAATCTCATGTCTTCTCTCTCCTCCGTGGTTCCGAAATTCACATGTATGAGAGGGCAACACATAAGTTTGTCGTAGGCTTGCATAACTGATTAAGCAGTTTGAAGCACACCAATAGTTGCATCCTGGGAGTCTCAATTGATCAAAACCCTTTTGTAATAAGGGCGATTTGAGAATTAAGGAAAGAGCGTCTCGCCTCTGTTATACTTAACCGGTCCGGATTCGTATGATTGAGCTAGTTCTAAACTTTCCCTTGCGGTTCTCGATAGTAAGGTCCTACATAATGCACAAAAGCTCATGGGGGATAATGTTGTACATGATCACGTCCTAGTATGAGTATTCATTCATGTAGTGAATCACTTCTACTTGTGTTCCGGATATGAACCAGTTCTTGGTGCGTGATAGTCCACATTAGGAAAAGATGATGATGGATGGTCTTTTAAGCCTAAGTGTTGAGAGTAATTCTTGATGACCATGTTACACTCACTTTAATTGTCGAGTGACGTGGGGACAATTGCTTCATAATTAGTAATGTATAATTTCCGCTTATAGAGAAAATTTGGAGAATGGATATGTCTCGTGAATCTTGCACGCACACACCTTTAGGATGTGTAGTCAACACATGTGCAAAAATTTTGCATCTGTCCTCCACGACAAAACCCTACTTCTCCTTCTACCTCCCATTTGGCCGCTCACACTTACTGGATGCATGTCCGACAAACATTACTTTAGATGCGCGAGATTAATATTCTCCCTTTCCCTAACATTCACACTACTCGTGCTCACAAATCGGGTAAACGAAAAAATAGTGCCGCGTAAATAAATACCAGTTTTATGATATTGGGGTTCATTTGCTATCACAATTAGGGTTGGGCACAAATCCCGCAAATCCCGGGCCCGTCCCGGTCTTGTCCCGATCCCGGTGGTTTTCATCTAAAAATTTTAAATCCCGTCCCGTCCCACCAAAAATATTGCGGGACGGGATATGGGCCTTACATTCGTCGTCCCATAAGGCATGTCCCGTCTCGCATATATTAAAATTTAAATTAAATAATTAAATATATAAACCTAAGGAGTAGTGATCATTATGTAATTTTGTTGTTATAAAATTAACAAGTGTCCAAATTCATCTACAAAGGGCAAAGGAAATGTGAACTCAGTTGCGGCATTGTCTAAGGAGCAGTGATCATCGTGTAATTTTGTTCTTATATTTTATTTTGGATGTTTAGACTTGACAAATGAATTATGTTTTGTAAACCTTTTTGCAACATTCTATTTTGATATCTTTCGTTTTAAGGAAATCAACGAATATTTATTTTCGTAAATTGTTAATTTTAAACTGAAAATTCGAAAAGAAATTCTATATAGATCATGGGGACTGGTTCCGTCCCGTCCCGGTCCCAACCGAAATAGGGCCCAATGGTTTTTAGTAAGAAAATTCAAGGCCCGTCCGGATCCCTTCACATATATATAATAGCCGGGATGGGACGTGAGATGACCTTAGTCCGTCCCGTGCATCCCGTGCCGTGCCCAAACCTAATCACAATAGTGGTAAGGGATTGGATTTGTATAGTTTGAGATTTTTATGGGATGTTTGTTGAGAAGTGACATGCTTTAGAGGCGATTTTATGTAATTTACCAGAAGTAGAAGAATGGGAAAGAGACGAATTTGTCAAAAATTTCCTGCCACCGTTCTCTTCTTCTTTCCACCTCCTAAGTTCCCCATTTCGGATCTCCTCTCTTGCTGTGCACCACCTCCACCGCCATTGACGCCACCACCTCCACCGATGGTCGGCCATCTCCGACCACCCTGCAATGACAGACAGTCTTCCATTAGCATCTCTCTAATCGGCGCATGAAAGTTGGTTTTGGTGGAAATCGATCGAAAAAAGACAAAAGTAATACCAGGCATTTGTTCCGCTTTCGCGTCTCTCTCTTTGCACGCAAAGAATAGAGAGAGACAAGATGATGCTCTTGCAGTCTCAATCCAAATACCTGCTTCAACTGTTGTCGAATCGCGTTGAAAAGTCAGTCTCCTTCTTCCTCAATCCCTCTTTGGGAATGGTTAACGTTGTAACACTTCGTTAATTTGGATGAATTGATATGACTTTGAAACAATAGTATCATAATTTTAGTTTGATTTGTGATCTGCTTTCGAAATTGAAACAAAGTTGCTGAGGATTTGTTTGCTTACCAGTGCCTGGACTAAGTAGTGCCTTTTTTGGCTGCTTTATAATCGAGCGTAACACAGTAATTTATGTTAGGGAAGCAAGCGCAATACTCTGGGAGATGCGTCTAATAGGATTTTGTTCTTCATCATACATATTTATCTGGGTATTTGTAGACTAGGATTACCTCGGGATTGTTGTAATTGTCAATCTTCGTCTTTAACGTTGAGCATCTGATAAATTGTCGTCGGTTAGCGAAGTATTTTGAATGAGGGAAACAAGCTTACTACTCTTGGAGATAAGCAACTTATTTGCATTTTGTTAGGAGTAAACCGTGGTAGAAAATGTTAGCTGTTTTATCTTTATAGCTCATCATGAAGATCATGTAAAAGGAAAAAAAACTGGTCAGATACATGAGCTATCTCATCCAATTTTTTCCTGATAAAGATCCCCGTGATTTAGAAATAGCAACAAAATTACCACTTCTTGAAAATAAACTTCGTGGACTCATATATAATCAGTTTTCTTGGTAGAGTAAGGTTTAACCTTTTAGCAATCTTTGAAGGAAATGCTTTTTCACTAGTTTGAGACAGTGACCTATGACTTATAAAGAACTGTGGTGTTCAAACCAGCTCGACATTCCCAGAACAAATGACTTGTATGAATTGATTGTGATAAGTTTGGTTGTGCCTCCTAACAGTTTTTCCTTTTTGATTGTAGTCTTGCAAAAGGAGTCGAGCTAGATTGCAACTGGGTGGAATTCGATGACATTCGCTTTCATGTTCAGGTCATCTGCCTATCTGACTTGACTCCATTGATCTCAACTTTTGCTGTGAGCTACTTAAAGAAATATACATATTAGAAAGACTTTCATTCCCTGCATTTCTGCTAACCAGATTCAGTTCTTAAGAGTTGTTTGTTAACTAGAATTTTACTTTGGCATAATACTTGATTTTCACGTCCAGTCTTTTTGTTCTTCACTTTCCTTCATTCCAGGCGTCCATGAAGAACGCTCACTATATTCTCCTGTCAGTATCATTGCCAGTACCTCCTCCTGAAGCTGTTTTTGTCGGTGGGTTGCCTTTTGGGGCCATTGAAGCTATAAAATCTGCATATGGTGTGGTTGCACATATTCATGATCCGCCTAGAGATGGTTTCAATCTTACCATGAAGCTTAACCTCTCAAAACTTCCTCACGATGAAGGTGGAATGAGTTTATTTTTATAAGGTCATTATTAGAATGTCATTGTCCTACTAAATTTGTTATAACCTATTTTATTGTTATTGTTGCAACGTTTATTGCTAATTTTTGGAGTTTATTAAAATGAAAAAAATATATTCTTGCCGATTTTGGATTTTTAACATTTTATTTCACTATGGTTTAGTGTTGTTCCCTAACATTTTATTTCACTGCAGGATCCCACTTGAGAATAGTCGCCACTCGTTTTGATTTTCTACGCCAACCGTTCTTGTTTTCATTGACCTTGCTATTATTGCACGTTTTGCACAAACTTAAATCCTGCATCATGCCTTTAGTTTGTTTTTATACTTGGTTGATGTAAGAGCCTGTTTTCTTGACACAGTTACCTTTCCTATGTTAAAGCCAAAAGTTTTGACCTCATAATTTCTGAATGATTGGAGCTAATATCCATAAATACTTGAGCTACAAAGTGCAAACTGACAGGATGCAAGATTGTGATTTATGCATTCTCTGTTGAATTGAATGCTGGTTCATGTTTGTACTTGCTTCTGAACTGCAGTTCTTTTTTAAAAGAACTTCTGTTACACTGACATGGACGGGCAAGACTACTGCACAGATATGGATATCTGAGTTTTTTTCTAGAGATTCCTGAATGCACTACAGTTCTTGTAGAGATATTCACAGATTTTCATGGGAGGGTCGCATTTTTTTGCTAGATAATCTTCAAATTTTCAAACAAGATAGGATGAGATGAGTTTGAGCCAAACGACCGTAGTTTGATAGTCTGATATTCAAAGCAAATTAAATGATTTTATAACCAATAAAAGAATACTTTTTGAGATATTATGCATTTCTGGTTTATACTTTGCAGCATTTGTGATGGTTAGTTACTCTTTTCATGACTGCAGAAAGCAGACATGCTCTGTTGGTAAAGATTGCATCTGTTAGAGAAGTAGTGCTTGGTGCTCCATTAAGAGTGATCCTGAAATGTCTTGCATCAAGATCTGTTGGCCCAAATATGAATCAACTGGTGGCCCTCGTGCACAGGCCCAATGAGTCCTTTTTCCTCGTTCCTCAGGTGCAATATATGTTCACAATTTTCAGGAAGATTTTGATTTGGTCGGATATTCTCTTATTCTGTTATAGTTTGAATTTAAGAAATTGAATGTATTTTTTTTGTCTCATGTTTTGTAAATGAAGTCTGTAATTAGTTAATGATTTGTTATAAGTGTGTCATGGCAGGTAGACAAGGTGACAGTAATTTTTCCCATGAGATTTAAGGATTCCGTTGATACAGTTCTTGCAACTTCTTTCCTGCAGGTACAGTTTCTAGATGCTTACATGCTCTAAAGTGCATAATTTGGAACATGAAGACAACTTTCACTTGTCAAGAAAAGCAAGATAGAACCTAATATTTTTTTTGAAACCATAGTACCTGATAGTTGGTTGGCAATACTTGTATTTCATTATAAATTAAATGATAACGTATATTATTAATTTCCTTTTGATCTTGCACTGCCATGCAATGCTGCCAATATTGTTCTAAAAATCATCAAATCCTTGTCTGTTCTATTTCATCTAACAATTCCAATGTGATTCAGGAATTTATGGATGCAAGGCGTGGTCCTGGACTTAATAATGCTCCTTATTGCACATGGACATCTAGTCCACCTGAAGAACTGGATGGTGTTCCCAGTGAAGCACTGTCAGCTAATGCAGGCTTTGTTACCTTTGGTTTGTCATATGCCACCCTTAGCTTTTGAATTTGTTTTTGCAATAGTGTCTTACGGTATCCTGTGTTTCATACAGTCATTCTTCCGCGCCATGTTGAAGGAAACAAGCTGGACAGAACTGTCTGGAATTTATCAACATTCCATGCATATGTTAGGTATCATGTTAAGGTAGTGCCTTCTCACTTCCTCTGCATGTGCTAATGGTATCTTCAATTTTTATTTGAATTCTGGGTTGAGGTTCATTGTTTCTAAGGACAAAACATTTATTGCTTGCATGTTTCTCACTTAATCTATTTGACATGGTGCTTACTGTGTGCATAGTGTGTTCTAGAGATCAGCTATGCTCAGTTGTTCCATGCATATGTTAGACCCATGCTGGATCTTGATGTTTGACTCTAGTTAAGGATCTAAAGTCAAGATATTGACTTCTAAATCTAGAGTTTATGTTTCTTTTCCTTCTTTCTTGGGGCTAGGTGGTGATTTTTCAGGAACTTAAAAGCTTCAGCTCAACCATAAACCACTCATATGACTTTTCGAGCTCTTCAGGTTACAATGTGGTCAGCTGTAGGTTTAGGCTCTACCACTCTAGCTTGTCTAGCGTGTAAGGCTGATCAAACCTAGCCTTCCTCGTTTTTATTTTCTTTCTAAAAAATTATTCGATTATTAAGAGCAGAGAGAATGTGAATTCGGGTGGGTTTCCTGGTAAGAGGTTGTACATAGTTTAAACTTAGTTAGGCCATGTGCATCTATATTGGGTGATTGCCATTTTGGGTTCATTATAATTTTCATTTGACAATCTCAAACTATATCCAGTATGGGTCTCTATGTATGTGTAGAGAATTTTTTTTAACGATTTCTAAAATTAAAATAACTCGAGTCCTTATGGGGAAAAGGCTGAATAAGATTAACTTTCATTGCTGGGACACATGCTCAGTTGGAATGCCGCTACCCCTCCCCCCATGTGTATCTTTCTATGTGTTAGTCTTTGCTGTATTTCATTTCTTTAGTATGTCAAGCCTGAATGCTGTTCCTTGCATCTATTGCAGTGTTCAGAAGGGTTCATGCACACTCGCATGAGAAGGCGTGTTGAGTCCTTCATTGAGGTATTATCTGCTAGTCCCGCTACCTATGAAGCTTTACTGTTTATCTCTTCAACGTTTCCTTATAACTTGATAAAACAAAATGTGGTGATAGTCAAGGTTTGGATTTTGCCCGTTCCCAAAACTTTGGTAAATACTTGTTGAACACTCAGTTTTAGTGATAAGTTGTTAAAGAGGTTATTGACAGATTCAGCATGGTTATTCTTGACTGATCTTTTTCCTCTCATACATTGGAAAGTGTTTATATAAGGTTTTGATCTTCTCATGGTGTTTCTGTTCTAGGCTTTGGGTCATGCCAAACCAGATGTTGAGAAACTCAAGGCAGAAACTTCTTTCAAGCAGCTGGTTAGAACACGGACTTTTACATTGTCCATCTACTCATCCTCATTTAAATCTCACATACCTAAGTTCTCTTGTTTGCGCGTCTTGTACAGAGCTTGAACAATTCTCGGGGCAAATTAAAATAACCACCTATTGGCTTGAAGTGACGGGATTCCATGGTAGATCCAATTCTCAAACGAAAATAGCTGGACATTAATTCCGGTGTCTGGAACATTTCTTGTTGCATGCTGAGATATTCTTTCTGAATGGGAACACATTCAATGTCAATAGTTAGCATAGACTAGCCATGAAGACGGCATAAAAGGTACCAAAATGGATTCGTCTAACATATATGATTGAATGCTGTTATGTATTGGCAATCTGGGCGACAAAGATGCTCACTTGCAAAAATTGGATAATGAAAGAATTCCGTCATCAGTTTTCCTGCCATGTCGTGTAAGAGATCCCTTTCTTCTTTCAGTTGAATATTATATAACCCTAGAAAAACTATTCTTTCAGAAAGTGAATGGATTTTTGGTGACAGGATTGTTATTTACTGTAATTAGTCTCTACAAAATTACATCCATATTTATCTATTTAAATTACTGCCCAGGTTTTCTGTTTTTTGAATTTGGGATTGCTTCATTTGTTTTTTTGGCTTTATATTGATAGTGCTTTATTTGTTCATACGGAACCTAATTGGTGTAACCTGCTTGATATGGTGCATTTCGTAAAAGATCAATTCAAACATCACTCATGAATAGTATAAATTAGTTAATGCATTATGGAAAACCTACATGATGCGAATTATAGTTTTTGGGTTGTAATTGTTTGGTTGCAACTCTAGAACATAAAGATAATGAATATGGTACATTTGTATGTCATTGCTCATTTATGAAATTATTGCTTAGGGTGAATCAAATTTTATTCTCAATATAATTTTTGTTTCTCGCACTACATGATGCGAATTATATAGTCTTTGGTTTTTTTTTGTTTTTTTTTTTTATCTTCCACATGTGGGTTCCCAGTGTGAAAACATATTTTTCACACTAGGTACCAACATGGCAGAGCAATATTCAACGTGAAAATTAATTCCCTTTCCATGTCAAGTACCAACGTGAAAATGATCTTCCGCGTGCGTTGGGACCTGACGTGAAAATATAAATGTTTTACGTGACTTGTCAAAGTGGAACATGTTTCACGCTGAACCCATTCTGCACACAATAATTGAACCGGACGCCCCAAACAGATTTGATTGCTTATGAATCCATATTAGTTCATGTGAAAAACAAAGTTAAACAGATTTGTTTAACTTTGTTGTAAAATAACATTAGTTTATGTATTTCCAACATGGTTTAACCTTTTATTCATAAAAACAACTCAAAATTGCTCAAAAATTCAATTTTAAAGAAATATAAGCTTAACTCCTAAGTTGTGATTGTTTAAATAAATAATAGCTTAACTCCTAAGTTCGAAATTGTAAATTGACAAAGTAGTTGGTTTTTGATCATTTTTTGAAGAAAAATGTATCTTCAAACACGTAATTTTTTTGATATTGTTGACTTTTATCAAGATTTGAGTCATGAATATCAAATTAAAAATTGAGAGAAACTTGAATGAAAAAAGTTAAAGAAGTTGGAGGAGAGAATAGAGAAAAGTAGAAATAAAACTAGAAAAATCTGGTTTATACTTGGATTAGGACTTTTCTTTTGTTGTGTGATAAAATTGTTTTATTTTGTTGGATTTTTTAAGCTGGACTCATCATTATAAACCTTTTGTAATAACTAAATGAATAAGAGTAACTATATCTTAATTTTAAATATATACTAGTTTAATTCCCGTACTATAAGAGTTGATATAATATAAAATAATTTATTTTATTTTTTAAAAGTTTTAGAATTAAAGTTTGTGTATTTTGATTTTAGAAATACTCGCACATATATAAAATGTACACGTAATATTTAATTTAAATGAAATTGTAGTTACTATAGAATTAAAATATAATCTAATTTAAAAGAAGTTGTTTTATTTTATTTTTTATAAGGAAAAAAATATCGCAGTGGAAGTAAAATATATTTTAAATAGAAGTGATCTTAATGAAAGTAAGATACTTATTAATAAAATTTGTCTAATATAAAAGTTGTATCCAATTTAAATAGAAAATTATTTTATTTTAATGGTATTAGAAGTAAAATATAATCTAAATATAATTTTTAAATTTTTTATTAAAAAAGAAAATTCGGTGACTTCAATCCTCAACGCAGCACATTGGTAAAACGAATGTGACTGCGACAACTTAACTTTATTACCTCTTTAGTAAAATATATAGATGCATAGTCAATTTTAGTTGTGATATAGATTTGATCTATTAAGACCTATAATTGTTCATATAACCGTATGAAAATCAAATTCTTGTAATAATAATTTTACCAATGTAGATCATGTATAATCTTATTCTTCTTCTTTTTTTTGAAGGGAATTTTTGTAGTTTTGAAGAAATGAGCGAATAACTACCGACAACAACAAAATATGAATTTAGGAATTGTTTAAATTAATTAAAGTGATACATGGATGTATGATTGGTATAGGTTATGTTGAACTCCTTTACAACATTACATATTGAAACACTAAAATTGTTTTGCACACAGTATTCCACTCATTTAACAATAATATATACACGTACACTTGCATGCATGTACTTGTTTCCTTATTACTTTGGTTTTGCACTTGAATTAGGTTTTAGTTGGTCCTTCTTTTTTGTCTTCTGTCTTGGGAGGCTCCTTCTCATCAGCAACCTTTTGGACGATAATCTCCTGGGGTTTGACGGCGGTGACTGGTGGCTCTTTTGTGGAAGTCTCGGTTGAAGTGGTGGGTGTGGGTGGAGGTGGAGTTTTGACTTCCTTTGAGAAATCTTCTTTTCTCTCTTCCGCCTTGGGAGGCTCCTTCTCGGCAGCCACCTTTTCGACGATAATCTCCTTGGGTTTGACGGCAGTGACTGGTGGCTCTATGGTGGAAGTCTCGGTTGTAGTGGTAGGTGGTGTTGGAGCTTTCACTTCCTTTGTGAAATCTTCTTTTTTCTCTTCCGCCTTGGGAGACTCCTTCTTTTCGACAATAATTTCCTTGGCTTTGATGTCGGTGACTGGTGGCTCCTTGGTGGTTGCCTCGGTTAAAGTGGTGGGTGGAGGTGGAGCTTTTGCTTCCTTTGTTAGTTCTTCTTTCGTTTCTTCCACCTTTTCGACGATAATCTCTTTGGTTTTGATGGCGGTGAGTGGCGGCTCCTCCTTAACAGATATAATCTCCCGGGTTTCGATGGTGGTAAGTGGTGGTTCCTTGGTGGGTCCCTCGGTTGAAGTGGTATGAGAAGGCGCATCAGCCACCTTGTCAAAAAGGTTAAGAATGTCCCTGCTTTGAATGGTTGTAGACGGTGAAGGTACTTCCTCGGTGACGATGAACGTAGACACCTTTATGAACACAAAGATCACTGGATCTTGGGCCAAAACTGTTCCATACTTGGAGCTTGCTTCATAGGCTTCCTTTGATCCTGGGAAATCTATAATACAACACCCAACCAAATCAATTCGGTGATCTAACCTCCCGTTTGGTTATAACTCCGGAGACGGAATGAAACGTATCTAGTCCATGTATGTAATTTGTTCATGGAATCATTCCGGTTGGTTTCATGCAAAATGCACTTGCTTCCCCTACTTTGTTACCCCATACGGTATTAAAACCAATCAAATTCTACTACAATTAGTTCAAACCACAAGGAATGATTCCAAACAACTTCATGAACAAGGGTGTACGTATGGACTAAATTCGTTTCCATTCTGTTTCCGTTTCCGGAATTTAAACCAAACGGCCTAAATATTATTTTAGAATGCTAAATGTACAACAGTCGGATTTATTAATGCATGTCTGATATATCTGACACATATCGCCACTTCTCATAAATATTGGACATTTCTTTTTCATTTACTTTCATTTTTCCCTTCTTTTTCCTTTTTTTCCCTGAGACGTATAAACTTTTTTTAGTGACAAATACGTTAATAATTATGACGTCATGTATTTAACAATCTCTAAATGAAAAATATTCCATTTGTACATACCTATTTTGACAAGCTCTTCCAAAAACTTAACAACCTTGGCCGAGTGCTTCTTAAGAGTATGGCCTTTGGGATCTTTGATCAGAGTCTGCACCAATACTATACTATAACTCTTCATGCTTTTCAAGAAACAATGTAATATTATCATTAATATATATATATATATATATATATATATATATATATATATATATATATATATATATATATGGAAAAATGATCATCACCTTTACTTCTTTAGAGGAGGCTTCATAGATTTGTATGACTTTATGCTTAAGCTCTACCTTCTTCTCTTCCAACTCCTTTGTTATTGCATCCTTTACCAATTACCATCGATCATACATAATACATTAATAATCATATAAGATATCACATCTCACAACCAAATATCCACTTATTTTTGGACTCACGTAAGATTTATGGACCCGTTTAGTGATATAAGAAAGGTAGATAAAATGTTAATTTCATCCTCATAATTCATAATCTATGTATACGAAGGAGGAAGAAATCCTCCTAATTTTATCCTTAATTATAATTCCTTAATTTGTATTCAACAAACACAACTGATTGATTACATGTTTCTTCAAACTTCTAAAAAGAAATATTCCAACGACTAAACATTATCCTGGTTACAAGAATTAGGTTATAGTTCTAATACTATTAAATTTAATCGGAACGAGTTAACTCGTAGGCTAAAATGATAATCCTAATCCATCCATTTAGTAACTAGTTGGAAAGTCCGGGCCTATCAAATCGTAAATATTATCAATATCCGATTTTCTTCCAACGTTTTTTTAACAAATCCAATCAATAGTATGGTGTACGTAAATGGACGATATTAAAAACAACATGTAAACATTATCAAAAAAAAAAGACCTTTGATTCATCAAAAGACTTGCAGGATTCTTGAGCAGCAGCTGCATTCTTGGTCTCATCTTTCCCCATAAACTTGTGGATATGAAATATTATCTTTTCCTTCCACTCATCCATATCTTCCCTTCTTCGAGTTTTGATTGGGGAACAAATCAAGCTCAAGAGATTATACTGTGAACCACAAATTTGTTTACAGGATAGGATAGATTGATAGAATGTTAATTAGATGGAGGGAGACGAAACAAAGATCCAACCTTTCTCTCTCCTTTTTATACCATTTCTTTAATACCAATTCTTTAATTAATCTAATTTCGGGGTTTAACTTAGTTTACAATTCTCATTTGAAAGCTATCCTCCTAATTAAAAATAAATTAAAATTCTGATTAAATCAACTTTATTATCCATTAAAGAAATCATCAAATGTTTACTAGTCACCATTTAACATGTCCATTATCTTTATATATATCTAACAAAATCAGACGAGAATCATGCATGATGTATTTCCGCAGGTTCAAGATAAATCATCCACGTTTTACTTCAAGACTTGTTCCTTTCTTTCTTCTTGATGGTACTTATACTATTAATCTAATCTACAATTCTTATAATTATAATCTCATCAAGTTCAAATCGTGGAATAATCAACATGAAGGTGGTTTAACTTTATTTTCTCAAATATGATATAAAAAATAAATAAAAATAAAAATTGATCGATATAATTATTGATCGTGCACATACACATTTTTTTTATTATCAAAGTTGATTTTAAAATACACAAAATATTTTGGAAGCGTAATTATAAGCAGTTTACTTGTTGAGCTAGCCTCCTTAGTAGTGTAATTAGAAATCTCCTCATTTTGTAATTTTTAGCTTGAAAATTGAATATTGTTGTGCATTAGTTGTCATTATTATGTGATTATCCAACACATAAAAGAAATCAATATTATTTGCAGTTTATTGTGTCGTATTCTTCAAGTTTCTAGCCGTATGCCTCTTCTACCATTTGAGTCATTAGTTCGATCTTGATCCATTCACTCTAAATTGAACCATGTATTGAATCTACTCCTTTCGATTACATTTATTGCTAAGGCTTGTTATTATAGTTGCAGATTCCCGAAGCTTCCAAGAGTCCTAATTTGGCCTCCAGTTTGGAGAAGAGAAATAGGTTGGAAAATTAAGTTTGATTCAATCATCTAAGTTTAATCGAGTTTGTTTTTATTAACTTTTAATCAGTCGATTCGGCTTTTATTTAATTGTTTGCTATCGGAAACTTCATGTTCATAGGACTGTCATTTCATTGCTTTTTAAATGTTCTCTCCTTACTCTTGTTTGTTATCCCAACTCTTAATTAGTTCCCGTCTTCCCGATAGATCTGGGCAAACACAGGCCAAGCCGCCCGCCCGATCGAGAAAACGGGTGGGTATATATGACATAGGACGAACAAGTGGTGAGATTGACCCACGGGGTGGGTACGGTCAAAGGTACATACATTTTAAATATAGAAGTGGATTTGTAGAATTTGAACATGAGATTTCAATGTAAACTACCTTGATTTTTTTTATGTGTGATGATTTTATTTGTTTTATATTTAATATGAATAAAATTTCCTTTTTAAAACTGAATAATAAATAAAAAATACGGTATTCGCCCGCCCGAAGTCCAACTCGGGCGGGTATGAACAAGATCCTAGGCCATAATTCGAAAACGACTAAAAACTTTTTTTTATCAAAAGTCCACCTAAGTCCGGGTTTGCCCAGGTATTGTTCTCGAGTATTGACGAGGGATAAGTTTATTACTTTAGTCGAGGAATCTAGATTGTTCTTGCTTTGTGTCGAGTTAATTATGACGAACTTGCTTAGTAAACACAAGTATTGACGAGGCTTAGATTTTTCCTTGGAGGTGACAACGAATATCTCATTCAAAAGGTCGGCCAAACACAAACAGCGTTAACTGTTTTACTTTGATTCACATCACAAGGCAAAACTGTGAGAAAGGCCCCGTTGGCGCGCAATCCCGAAGTTTAAGATCGTCAGTTTGGCTTTTTTTTTTTTGCTGCAAAACATTTATCTCCGCTTGCAGTCAAATTTCTTCAAATTAATCTTCCTTCTTTGGAAATTCCTTCTTTGAACAGCTGTTGAATGTTGATTGCTTCATTATAGCTAACTGCTCAAGATTTTGTTGCTGATTTTTTTTTAAAAAAATCTTTTTAAAAGAAATATATTTGCGTATGGGCGCAGCGCAAGGTTCCGGTTATCTATGTAGTTATCTGCACTGTCCAGCACTTAGTTATTGTTGCATTCAATGGAAGCAGTACCAATTTGCAACATAAACCCTAATTTTCAAAGAATTGGGTCAAAATGGGAAACCACTGTGCACTCATACCTTCTTCATCGCTCACGTGAAAAGACGCGGCGGATTTGTCAAAGTGATGTCGTTTTGAAATTCCCTTCCCTCTCAGCTTATCTTCAAAGGTCAAAATTCTACCAGACCACTACAAGACGCAATTTTGGTATGGAGTCCTTTTCTCTCTCGTCTTTTTTCGATCCATTTTGATCAATTCGTGACTTTCGCTGCTGCATTTTAGGGGCTATATTCTGCTTGAAGTCTTCAGATTCAGACATGGCTGCTGGTAATTTTTGGTTTCAGATATACTGAAAAGTTATTCGATCAAGTTCGTTAAACCTAGCTTTTTTTTCTTGCTTAATGCAGGTAGAGTCATCGTACTAATGGGTGTTAGCGGTGCTGGGAAAACGCAAGTATTTCTTAAACTTTTTCTTTTTTATGGTTCTTCAAGATTAATGGCTTTCAAACTTGCTAGTTGGGTTTTACGTTCTGGAAAACATCTGATTTGGATCTGAATTACTTGCCTTCCACTCCACTAAGTGTGTTTCCTAAACTTCATTGTTGCAATTATGTTTAATATCTGCTGCCGATTGTGTTTTGGTAAGTTTAGGGTTGATCATAGTTGTTTGATTGAAGAGATCATAGTTGTTTGATTGAACAGATCAACATTGGGGCCTTGGTCATGTGTTGAGGATGAAATAATATCATATATGCAAAATTTGATTTTTAGGTCATCATTATCCTGCAATTGATGAGGAGTGTTTTGACTGAACTTGTTTACTGTGAGTGTACAATGATTGATTGTCCCAGTCAAATTGATGACAGATTGTTCATTAGCCAATTTGGTTCCTTACTTTGCTTGCATAAATCACATTTAGGGTTGAGAAGAAACAACCATTCTCTGTACTTCCTTTTCAAATTGCTGCTCAACACCATAATCTCACTCTATGTATATGATATGTTGTCTTAAATGTATGAGAAACCGGAACTTCACTACAGCTAATGGCCAATATGATTATCTCCACAGATTTTAAAGATCAATTAATTCAAAACTTTCTGTGATTGTTGTTTGCTTTGCCCTCTGTAAAAATTGAAATTCTAATGACTTTTTTTTTTTGTGATTTACAAACTATTGTGAGTGTTCATATGTTTAATGCTATGCTTGTGTACTTCAACAGGACAATAGGCAAGCTTCTAGCTGGAGCATTGAACTGTCCTTTTCTGGACGCTGATGATTTCCATTCAGAATCTAATAAAGGTTAGTTTAAACCCCATAGCTTGATCAAATATCAGAAACATACTGAATTTACATTAGAAACTGAAATGACCTCAGATTTGGATTTACCATCTTTGCTGATAAATTATTTGCTCAAATGAATAGAGAAGATGAGGGAAGGAATTCCTCTAACTGATGAGGATCGATCACCATGGCTCATGTCCTTACGAAATGCTTTATCAGACTATATAACCAATGGGAAGGTTGTGGTTTGTGCCTGTTCAGCTCTGCGAAAGCAGTACAGAGAAATCTTGAGATCTGCAGATCCAAATTACAGAGCCGGAACACAATCCAGCAAGGCAGTGAGGTTTGTTTTGCTTGAGGTCTCGGAAGAAGTCCTTGCTGTTCGAGTGAAAAGGCGAGGGGAAGAGGAGAAGCACTTCATGCCCGCCACGCTTTTGAAGTCGCAGCTGGAATTGTTCGAGCTTGATGACTCTGAAGGAGTGTTTCGTATTGATGGAACCCAAAGTGGTCCAACCATTGTTAGGGTCATAGAGGAGCTCATTTCTTGATGGAATAGTTGTTACTATGTGTTTTTGAGTAACAGTTATTATATCGGTTGGTTTTCGATTTATCGATTGAGGGGTTAATAATAACGGGAAACTGGGTATTGGATCTGATCAACTGTCTCGTTCCTGATTTTTTTTATATGTAAAAGAAAGAATCTTGGCTTAGTAGACAATACTAGTGAATTGAGAGTGTAAGAAATGGCAAACATAAATCTCACATATTATTAAAATTTGTCATTTGTTACGAAAAAGTAAACAAAACTTTTTTGGAATGAAAGTAACCGAAGGGTAACTGATAATGATTTATGATGCACGGAAATCTCTCGACGGTGGTAGAGATGGGTTGTAAACTTAAACCGCCGAAACCGTTAAACCTAAAACCGGCGGTTAAACCTAAAAAGTCGGTTTGCCGGTTAAGCACGGTTTATTAAAAAAAAATTTAAATATATTTGTTGAATGTTAAAAAAAAATTATATTATATAAAAATAAAAAAAATATTATTAAAAAAAACTTAGTATATAAAACTAGTAATTAAAATTTATACCAATTAAATAAAAGAAACATAAATTCAATTTAACAAAAAAAATAAAAATAAATAGAGGGCTTGAACCGGTTTTCCGGTTGCCTACGTATCCTCTCGGGATTAAGAGTAATCAAAGCCCACGTAGTTCTCTTACCTTGATTTACCTTTTTTCGGACTTCCGAGTTTTTTTAACCCCGCTTACCTTTCGATGACGGACTCGGAAGTAGTGCCGGCCGGCGTCTTCGGAGTTGGAATCCAATTTGGAGTCGTACACCGGTGCATTCCGTTGTTTTCGCTTAGCCTCCCTTATCCAATCTTGAACACAAACTTGCATCTCTAACTTCTCGGGCTTCAATTGAGTTCTCTTGTGACCGAGAATGTTCCCGCCTTGGCTAAATGCTTGCTCCACCGCAACCGTTGATGCGGGCACGACCATGATTTGTTGTACAATTTAACTAAGGTTGGATATTTGGGAGTTAATCTCTTCCACCAATCCAAAATATCAAAATCACCATTACCATCAAAACTAAAACAAGTGTTAAGATAATCTTGATATTCCGCATTTGAAGATGAATGTCTAGGTGTTTTTGTTCTTCTAGCAAAAATTTGTTGTGAAAGTGAAAGAGAAGAAGATGAACTAGTAGAAGAGGGAGATGGACTAGGTGCGGTAGAAGAAGAGCTAGCACTTGTTTCAAATGTACTAAGTAATTTTCCAATTTCGGTATTAACTTGTTGCACAATGTTAGGAACATTAATGTTTTCTTGTGTTAAGTTTACACACAAACAATCATAATAAGCGGTCAATCGGAAAGACCATCTAGTTTAAGTCTAGGATCAAAAACGGCGGTTACAAGATAAATCATGGGAATGTCTTGATAATAGTTAAGCCATTTATCTTTCATATCAAGCATACAATCCATGAGTCAAGGTATGTTAAAACATTTTACAAATGCTTCGGCAACGTTAACGGCAATTTCTAAAAATCTATGAGATGTTGGAGTGTAAACGCAACTCATGGTATTAGTTGCATCACTAAAAGTTTTTAAAACATTACAAATATGGGCACAAGTTTCCCAAACAGTTTCATCATCTAAAATTGACCAAGGTACGTGAATTGAAGCAAATTCTTGTAACAAAATTTTATAACGTACGGCTTCACAAAGTAGTTTGTAAGTCGAGTTCCAACGAGTTCCAACATCTTTTGAAAAAGCAATAGGATGAACGTTTTTGTTTAAGCATAAATTTCTCCATTTTCTTCTTAAATCGGAGTCGTGCCAAATATGATCAATAACAAGTTTGATTGGGGTTAGCATATTTCCTAAAACCCTAAGTCCATCTTGAACACATAAGTTTAAAATATGACATGCACATCTTTGATGAGTATAAGAAGTTTTTATATATTGTCCCGCATCCTCAACCAAATGGTTTACGGTGGCGGTATTTGCGGATGCATTATCAAAAGAATATGAAAAAACTCGATGTTGTAAATTATATTCTTGTAAAACCGTTTTAATCATGCTTGCAATGCCTAGTGCATTATGTCTTTGATTGAAATGCCGAAATCCAATAACATATTTATGCAAAAACATAGTGTTATCAATAAAATGTAAAGTAATGCCCATGTAAAAATGTTGTTGTGATTGTGTACTCCAAATATCACTACAAATAGAAACTTGATGTTCAAAACTTGCCAAATTCGATAAAAAAAATTTCTTTCTTTTTTAAGTAAGATTTAGTTACTAATTTTGAAACGGTTTTTCTAGAAGTTGGTTTAAAAGAAGGTTGAAGATATCTAGTGTTATATTCACTTTCTTCATATTCGGCATAAAAAAACGAAAATGAATGTGAACAAATAACATCGGTCAATCCTAAACTTTCTTCACTATGATTATATGTAAATAAAGGAGAATGAGAGGTAGAAGATGCAAACCCGTGGGACAATTGTGTTTGTCCCCGTGAAATCCCGAGCTTCTCCGGATGGACGTTTTCCATGTGAGTTTGCAATGTCCCGTAGCCGCCCTTGACCTTCCCACTTGACAATAATCGTTCACCGGCTCCCCCTTGGTGTAATGCTTCGTAAATATTTCGGATGTAAGCATTTTCGGAGGGGGAAGACTTCTCCTTGGAACTTCGGTAAGTTCGGGATTGTCGGGCATTTGTGTTTCGCTCTCTTGGGTGCTAGAAAAGAATTGGGAAGAGGGAATTTGATCACTTGGGTTTTCCATTACGAGAAATCGAGAAAACGAGAATACGAGGATTCGAGAATTCGAGAATTCGAGAATAAGAGATTAGGAGAGTAGAGAAGATGAGTTGTAGATTGTGTGATTTTTAGAGGAAGAAATATTGGGTATTTATAGGAAATTAGGATAGGTTGTGGGTGGGGGTAATAACTTTTTTTTTTTTTATGTAAACCCAACGGCTCTTAAAAGAGCCATTGGGGCAAATTTGTGCCGTTGGCACACAACGGCTCTTTTAAGAGCCGTTGTGTTTTTTTTAAAAAATACGTAGGAAAAGGTCCAACCGGCGGTTTAGGTTTTCTAAAATACCAAACCGAAACCTAAACCTTGAACCGGCCAAACCTAAACCGTCCAAACCTAAACCGCCGGTTTGGCCCGGTTCGAAAACCGGCGGTATGGCAGTATACTCTAAACCGAGCCCATGTCTAGACGGTGGTGTTTCTCTTGTGTTGAAAATCTGAAAATTTTCGAAAACTATTCGAATAGGGTCAAAATAGGGAGGACACGGTCAAGACATCTTTCTAACATCGGAAACGGGTTGAACACTGTCAAACCATGGTCACGGGTGGTGGTTCAAAGTGGGCTATGGGAGGATCAAGAAAGAGATGAACAAGACATTCATGATTCTCCGTTCTTTTTCTTTTTTGGAATTCAAGATGAACAAGACATTCATGATTGCTACCACAATATCATTTATTACAACCAATTTGCTTATTTTTCGATACTTCTACAACTAATGACACATTCATATGTCATTGGTTTTATCATATATGTGTCGCTTCTTATTGTATATGAATTCATCTTTACAAGTGCATTAAAATGATTAACTATTTATATTTTCATGTTCATCCCATTTCCTATTATATTTAGGATTGTCACTTTCCCATTTCTCGTCGTGTATGTTTTCTGTTTCCGTTTTCGTTTCAGTGCAACATAGGTAATGTTTATTCAATTTTTTTCATTTTGTCACTTTTTATTTTTTTTGGATGATTTTTTTTTAAAATATACTGGACAATCCTAACGAATCGAGAGATTACAAAGTGACATACGAACTAAACTGTCATGCTTTGACAAACAAAGAAAAGTACGAAATGTGAGAACAAGAAACACAAGGACCCGATCCTCGACAAGTATGAAAGGGAAAGGAAGGAAATTGAAGCACGGAAAACAGTGGGATGAAACATTAGACACCCAAAGTAAAGAAAAAACATATAGACATTATAAGTTGACACGCCCCCTCTAGAGGTGTGTATGTGAAACACTAGGAAAAATCATACATAGCAAGTGCATGGACGTGTCAATTCAAGTATATGATATAGCATATCAAGGTCATCACCCAAGAGACCGTTTTATCTTTTCTTTGCTCTAAGAAGTCTTCTAAAGGAATGCAAAGTGTGTAAAGAAAGTAAAAACAAGGATCAAGTGATCACACAAAAATAGGATTTTTGTCAACTGAGATCGAGTGACTGGTGCACTTGGATTGAGTGACCAATCAACTTTGATCGAGTGAGTGAGCAGGGAAGGTACACGTCAATTGAGTAACTAACATCTTAAAACACAATCAAGCAATCAAGGTATGAGAAACTATTAGGGGTTGGGGGTAGTTCCTCCAACCGTTACTAAGCCACATGAAATAGATGTTATGACATACTAGGAGATGAGAATCAAAGTAGGAGTCATCCAATCACCAAGTGTCACATGGTGTTTGCTATTCAAATGTTGAAAGGCAACTATAAGTAACTACTAAGCTCTAAATCATGACATACAAGCATCACATGGTGTTTGTTATTTGCAAGCATGAATCAACTTAGTTTAGCATGGATAAACACAAAAGCAAGCATGTAAGCCATCCTTTCTGCCGTAGCATTACATACTCTATCATGGATAGGCATATAAACAATCATCACTATCAATGGAATTACTTATGAGTCTCATCCATGATATCCGGCCATTAAGAAGTGTAAAATCGTGCTTGAAACTAAACAATGTGCATAAGAGGAACAATCTAGATAGAAATCGAGCATCCGACATTCATATTAGGATCAATCATGGATTAAACATGAAAAACGGACTAAGTTACTCCTATATGCTCACCAACATGCATTGATACTCCTTTATTTTCTAAGGCATAACATCAATTCAAGGGACATAGCTTGGACTTGGAGTTTTCACCCCAAACCCTAATACAAAACTACTCACTCATGACCGAAAATTCAAACAGTTCAATTACGAAAAAGATGACATGATATGAAAGTAGAGATGAAATAAGGAACTTAGGCGAAAGAATCGAGTGATTTGGACTTACCAAACAAAAGTGATGAAGGAAACAAGTTGCAAATGGAACAAAGTCAACTTTTCTTTAGTTTTTTTCTCAAGAACTTCCAAGAACACTTTGAATTCGTCTAGAAGAGAAAAGAGAAAGAATTTGTCTTTGATCAACACCAATTGTGTCATGATAATTCTAAAGCAGCTATGCCTCTATTTATAGGCCAAAAACACATGGTCAACTCATCAAAAGGCATTAAAAAGGAATCTCTAATAAACTAGCAAGTGGGTGGTAATTACGTTTTTTCCTTTGTCCGAGTTTTCCCTTTTACTCGATCCAAATTGATGGCTCACTCGATCGAGTAAAGGGAAATTATGGGCAACTTCTTCTTCATCCGAGTCCCCGTTTCACTCGATCGATGTGTAATCTATGGAGGCCGAGTGAAACTCTTCTTCCATCGAGTAGAATGAGAATTTGGATGGCTTTGGACTCAAGTGTTCTTACTCAATCGAGTGGTCAATCAAGTGAAGAATCCTTCTTCTTCCGGGTGAAATCCACTCGAACGTCTTGTTAGAATTCCAACTTGCCTTGGAGATCCCATGTCTTCTTGGATTGAGTGTTTTGTCTTCTTCATGCGAGTGAGCACTCTTCTTCGATCGAGTGAAATGTCACTCTATCCAGGAATCTTGGCTTCTCCTTTGATGAGTCTTCAATCTTCTTTGTTGCTTCTTTGACCTATCTTTCCATGATGCTATGGGGCTTTCTTCTTGCTTCCTTCCAATCTTAATTCCATTGATGATGTTGATGATGTAAGCTTCCCTAGCCTTGATGGATTTCATTCCTTTAAGCTCTAATTTGGACCTAAAACACCTAAGCACAAAAACCAAAGATGAGTAGACATTCTTTGATGTGTTTAAGCACTAGCAAAGATGTAAATGCCTTATTTCATGCAAAAACTAAGAAAAATAAATGAAAACAACACTACTAAAGATATAATAAAAACATGCTATCATAAATTATGAGAACTGAAATGTGAGTCTCATATCTTGCTTGAAAAAAAATTTAATTGTTAAACTAAATTATCGAAAAATGGGAAAACGGAATAAACGATTTGACAGATTATTGTAAAACCTAATGATAAAAACAAAGACAAAATAGAGAAAAGAAGGTAAGGATCGACCGATGGAAATATAGAGATCGATCGGTCAAGGAAAAAGATGAAAGAATTACGTAAAAGAAATAACATAAATCACATAAGGAGAGAAACACACCCAAGTCAGCCAATCTATTAGGGAAAATTATCTGATTAGTTATAAAATCTTAGTTCACACAATACGTAGTACGTAAATAGGGAGAAAGAAGGGTGTTTTCACCGCTTGATCCAATATAGGTATATCAAAAAATACCCGAATTATAAATCCAATGATAATAGAATCATTCTAAATCCGAACTGTCACAAATGTACGTATCAAATATCAATTGACAATAATCATATTCAATTATCATACATATTATGTTATGAAGGTAACAACCTTGCACAACTCTCGCATTTTGCAGAAGATTAAAAGTATTATACAGCTTTCACATCTTGTATAGGAGAAGCTTAAACTACTATAGCACATGAATTAAGAAATATAATCGTAAGGATAAAAATCATTATCAATATCACAGATTATATATGCAAATCGGGCTCTTCAAATCCTAGAACGAGAGAAATTAGCAGAACATAACTTATAGAATTCCAGCTATAACTAAACAAGTGGAGAACCGCCTCATTTATTAGGAGAATTTCTAACATTGTCCTACTAAGATTTGTAGCTAATCCTACAAAAACTTATGTCTAAGGAATAAAATAATAAAACTCTAATTTCTATATTCAAACAAATAAGATATTTTGAGGAAAGATCATAATCACATAAGAGAAAACAAGATCGTCTAGTGTCTGATGTATGTGGGACCATGATGTGGTTCTACTTGTTTATAATGACTTATGGCTTTGTTATGAAACTGTTATAGAATGGATCTCTCACATGAGGACGATAATGATTCATCGACAAAGATGACTCAGAAACTGACTAAGAAATATGGCAAAGAGACGGTTAAGAAGTCTCTAGCATGGAAACCGGAAACTGACGAACGGAGTAGGGGAGAGAAGAATCTCACTGTCATCAAATGAGTTGCATTACACGACTAACAGAGGGCGATCATAAGAGATGAGGAAGAAGACATTCTTGTGTTCCAGACAAGGCTTTCTTCGATGCTTAGTGTTCAGCTCAAAGAGCTATGGCTCCATGCATGGATTTGCTAGAGCTTTGAACCTTGTTTCTTTAAGTTAAAAGAAGGAAGATGTTTACAGCTTATGTGCGGCCAAGATCTTCTGTATCCCTCCCTTGTGTATCCTTGTATTCCTATTACGTGATTGATTGAATTTATATTGTTTATTATTTTTCTCGTAAAGCAGTAAAATTTTAATCCCTATTTATTTAGCATCAGTCAATCACATGTTAGGGATACATGTATCACTGATACAGGAGATCTCAACTGGCTTCTGTGGGGTCCCAAGAAAAAATCTACATTGAGTGCTTAATTAATCTAAGTTATAGATTGCAAGTTCACGTTTACGTACTTTGTATTTCAATTAGAATAAAGCAATGTCTTAATTGGATGAATTTAGAAAGACAGTGTTGGTTTCTTGTTTGGTTCAATTATTTGAAGGCACATATTACTTGCAAATGATGTGATTATGTGGATAGAATTAGTAGTTATATTGTGTTTAAGTGTCTCATGGCTACTCCTATACTTTTCCGGTCTTTGTGTTATGTTTTAATATGTAGCTATTTTCTAGTTTTTTGTACCTAATTTAAAATTCTATTATACATTATTCAATCTACATGTTGTTCCAACCGCATGTGAAGCAAGCAACTTCCGACTAGTATTTGTAAAATGGAATAATGGAGTGAAAAATCATGTAAGGGGTTAACAAAAGTGATGTGTGACATGAGAATATATGGAGGTGTAAGGACAATACAAGTGACAAAAAAGTCTTACGATTTGGTTATTTGTATAGTCTTATGATTTAGTTAGGACGTCTTATTTGTTGGATTTTAAGTTTACTTGTTACCAAAGAAATTCACATATCCTATCTCTAAAATGAGCGTCGTTGGAGGGCGTACAGATTGGGCGTCGGCGCTCAAAATGGAGGCGGATCAACTCCAAGCACCGGCGCTAACCATTGGGCCCAAAGCACTAAAAAGTTCTATAAAATCGCCGGTGTACGTCAACGTCGTATTCATCCCCACCATCAAATGTAGAGGAGAATCACAACCTTTGTCGTGTTGGAAAATAACCTATAAACATAAGTTTTATAGTCTCTTCTCACAATTTCTAAATTATATATATATATATAAGTTTCATAGTCTCTTCTCACAATTCCTAAATCTTATAAATATAAGTTACATAGTTTATTCCTTCTCACGATTCTTAAATCTTAATACATATAGTAAATTTCTCTTTTATTCAGCAAAATGTCTTCGTACGGAGAGAGCAAAGAAGTTAGACTTCCATCCGACAACAATAACTATAGTGATTCAGAGGAACATTTTACACACTTTGTCATAGGTTTTGAAATATAGGTTTTTGATTTTGACCTTTTAAGAGCCTTAGTCTTTCGGACCGAGATTGGACCTTAGCAGAGATTGGCTTTGGCCGAGAATGGTCTTTCCGCACCCGCGGGCATGACTGCCGCCCCTGCGGGTTTCCGCCCCTGCGGGCATGACTGCCGCCCCTGCGGCTCAAGGAACCGCCCCTGTGGTTTCCGGCGGCTGCAACCGGTTTTGTTGACTCCTTTGACCCGTGCTTTACCCTTTGCTTACTTCTTTCTTTCCCTTGACTGATCAAGGGTTTCTTCTTTACTTCTCTTCCTCAGTTCCTACGTCCTTCTTGCTTCTTCATCCCTTCTTTTGATCTTGTTCTTGTTCTCCTTGGAGTTTTGCTTGAAAGTTCTGTTTTGTGGTTGTTGTTGATGTTGGAGGTGTGTATGTTGAGCTTGGAAGCCAGCTGCTGATGTGTGTGACCTCTCCCTGCAGTCTAGGACCTTCAGTAGTGGTGAGTTCTTGCTTCTTCTCTTTCTTTTCTTCTTTTATTCCATCTCTTTAGCTTAGGATTAGATGTTTGGACATAGGATGATGTTGGAATGTGTATGTTGTTGCATGTGTGTGAATTTGGATGAGAGAAGACGTGATTTGATCACGTGAAGGGCCAAAGAGAAGCGCGGGTTCACGTTCTGCACAGACGCCGCCCCCGCGCCTAAAAGCCGCCGCCCCTGCGGAAGCCGTGTCGCAGCTCCCGCGCCAGCGCCAGCGCCTTGCCTGCGTTGCCTGCGTCCCGTGTCACCGCGCCTGCGGCTGATCCCTGCCGCGCCTGCGGGTTGTCTACTCCGCTCATGCGTCCCTTGATCACGCAGGTGCGTCTTGTCCCGGGACTACCCATAGATGGGTAGCTCCTTTTCTTTCCTAGTATGAGGGAACTAGTACCATGCTAGGTATCGGTTTATGATGAGTATGATGTATATATGCCGGTTACGACTTTGAGGTTTACAAGTTGGACATGATCCTTATGGATCCCTTGGGTCTAGGTGTGACCCTTTGTGTGATAGGAGTTTGATATATATATATATATGTATGTCTTGTATAGGCCGTGTTGTCCTCCAGTTTGGAGTGGACCTGAGTGAGAGCTGATCGTAGTGATACGACTTCTGAGATTGAGGTAAGTCCATAGGACTTACTTAGCTACTATCCATATATGGATGTATGCTTGAGTGGTGTTTGTTATATGTGTTTTATAGCATGCGATATGATTCATTACCGACTTATATTATATTGACCGCCCATTGTAGTGGCCGTGATAACCTTTCCCTTTCATCCCGTAGAGGATTCTGGGAGGTTCTTTGTAGTCAGGCCAGATCTGGTATACGGGAAGGACTCTCACCACTCCCATAGGGTACACGGGAGGTGTGCTGATACTACTCCAACTGGCTATAGCACTCAGAGGCGAGGATTATATTCCTCGTGTCACATATCTTCATATACATCTATTTATACGATTGAGTGATTTGACTTATTAAAGATAATAAACCGGGTAAATGTGTGATATCATGATGAGGTGTTAATATTATTGATGTGTGTTTGTGATCTAGCATCTTCTTATATATGTGTATAGTTAGCTAACGGTTTTATACCGTGTTGTAGATCCTTTGCAGGTTAGGAGAGCTGCAGAGTGATCCAGAGGGGTGATTTGCTGAGGGTTCCGTACATTGGGCTATATCGTGGGATTTTGGGTTATTATTATTGTATGGATTTCTGTTTGACTTTGTACTCAGCAGTACTATGTATCATCCTTTTGATATGTATACATATATCAGTTTTATGTTTTGTTTTAATCTATTGGTGCCTTGTTGTAAGATTCAGTGAACTTGTTGTCAGGCTAGGGTCATGATCCATTGTGAGATCCTAACCCAGTAGCACCTCGAGTCCTACGGATTCGGGGTGTTACAGACCTTATGTTCTTTGTTAAATATGCATACTTTTTAATATGTAAGTTTTGTATTAAAGTTTTTATTTTTACCGAATTTAATAATCATAATATTATCATGCATATCTTTATTATCATGAGCTTGTAGTTATTTAATATGTTATTATGCATACTTTTTAATATGTTATTATGTGTATTTGTTGTTATTATGTGATTTTGTTGTTCTTAGAAATGATTTATTGAATTCATTTTGAAAATATTGGGATAACCGAATCATTTGTGCTCTATTAGCATAAACTATTTGTCTATGTTTCAGACCCGCAAATTCTTCACGATCTACAAACTTTGTAGGGATGGGCTTTGTTTGTGCGACAGGGAAAAAATGGTGTTGATCACCAATAGATCGTGGTAAAACATTATTGGATTTTGTACACTTCGCGGGTGTGTGAAGGATATGGACACACGAAGAGGAAGAAGAAGAGGAGGAGGAGAATGTGGATCCCGAGTTCATGTCCTCAAGTAGTTGAGAGTTGAGACACGAGGTCGAAGAAAGACGGGTGTAAGTTTGAGATCAAGGTGTTGCAAGGAAAGGAATAGAAATGAACTGTGAGGGTCATATGCGGAATTCATAACAACACTTTCCAACACTTGGAGGGGCATGGGTATGCAGGTCGATTGATGCCCACACAATACCGAAGGTTAGAGCGTGAAGTAGATGCCGAAATTAAACCGAGAAACTCGGTAATGTGTGGACCAACAATGCCGAAGGGATCGTTGACATTTTCATTAAGATCATCACCCAATGGACTAGATGAAGACAGACCGCTAGAAGGAGGTGTATGGACATATGAAGTAGGGGCATTATGAACGGCAATATATGCAAGGCATGTGGAGTAGGGTGAGCTACTATAGGAACATCCAGATCAAATTTGTCCCTCCTTGAAAACATTCAAAGGCATCATAGATACGTGTTGTAAGAGCTCGTTGTCATCGGACTCAGGCTCATCTTTAAGTACATGCTCGGGATGAGGACTACTCACCAAAACCGGAAAAAGAGCTACAATGGATAGAAAATGTGCGTATTGACTTGAGGTGGGACCTTCTAGGATGGAGTCATTGACTCAGTGAGAAGAGCAACAATGGGCATGGTTTGCTCCTTGTACACGACATCTCGGCGAGACTGTTGGCCGTATCACACTGGATTTCCTTCTCACATAATCTTGTGAAAAGAAAATTTTAATATATAAATAAATAACTTACATAGTTTATAATATGATACGGGGAACCGATGCAGATGGCTTCACTACAATGAAATGTTCTTATCTTCTTATACCGAAGTCCGTTTGAGATGATTCAAGATGGTTTAGAACGATAACTTCAATCTCTAAAACTGTTATTTTAAGTGTTTCATCTAATGAAAACTTAAACATGCTCAAAATTGAAGTTGTTCAACACATATTTCCCCCGAATCCTCTTTAGTCGACCCTTCAGTATTTTGGACATAAAGAATGCTACGTTTATCCAATGAAGGTCCATAATACTTGTTTGAAATCTGATTTAAAGGATACAATATTGATGAAGACTATAAGAGCAGATTCGTCCAAAAGATGGGTCGTAAATGCAGTTCTTCCAAAGGTCGGATTTAGGGCCACAATGTGAGAGTCCCAAACCAATGCCTCATTATGTGGATCTTTAAGGCCTATGTTTTAATATGACTTTTGGCCTTGTTTTTGATCTTTTAGCTAGCCTTATTTTCCCTATTTAAAGGCTTGATTGTTGCATAGAAAAATAAGTGAGAGTTGATAATTTTTTGAAAAGTGTTTGGTTCCTTAGGTTTTTGGTGAGATGCCGAAACCTCCTCCTTGGTGAGATGCCGGGTGGGTTGCCTTTGTGAGATGCGAGGGCGAAGGCATTAGTTCTCATAGGTGAGAGGCTTGTGAGAATTGATGCGAGTATTGTAGAGTGGATGGTGAGATGCTTGAAGCTCTAGCAATACATATCTTGTACTTTTCATTTTCATTATCACAAATCCAATAAAACACATGTGTATGTTTGTTTTAGTTTTATGTTTGTCTTGCATCGTTGGATCCTTAAGATGGGGCGTATCAGTTTAGTTTAAAAAAGTATAACTTATATAAATATTAAATAAATAAATAAATAAAACTTATTCAAAAAGTTGTGAAAATATTTAGATTTTCTAAATAAATCAGTGTAAGAGCCTTAGTCTTTTGGCCTTAGCCGCCCCCGCGGGTTCAGGGAGCCGCCCCTGCGGCTCAGGGAACCGCCCCTGCGGTTTCTTGCGGTTGCAGCCGGCTTTGTTAACCGGTTGACTCGTGCTTTACTCTCTTCCTTACCTCTTCTTACCTTGGGAGCAAGGGTTTCTTCTTCACTTCTTCCTTTCCCACCTTCATTACGTCCTTCTTGCTTCTCCCTTCCTCTTTCTTGATCTTGATCTTGGATTCCTTAGAGTTTGGAAGAGTTGTTGTGTGGATGATGATGTTGATGTTGATGGATGTTGTTGCTGAGCTTAAGAGCCAGCTGGTAGTGTTGTTCTGATCTTCCTTGCAGCCTAGGCCCACAAGTGTGGTAAGTCTTCTTCTTCTTCTTCTTCTCTTCTTTCTTTCTTTGATTCCTCTTCCTTATCTTAAGATTAGATGTATGGAATGTAGGTTGATGTTAGAATGTGTATGTGCATGTATATGTGTGGCTTTGGAATGGAGAAGACGTGATTTGATCACGTGAAGAGTGAAAGAGAAGTCGGGACTCTACATCCTGCAGAGTCGCCGCCCCCGCGCCTGGAAGCCGCCGCCCCTGCGGGAGCCTTGTCACAGCGCCAACGTCGTGCCTGCGTTTGCCTGCGGCCACTGTCACCGCGCCTGCGGCCGAGCGTCGCCGCGCCTGCGGTTTGCCCTGTTCCGTCCCTGCTTCTTTCGTTCCGCAGGTGCGTCTTGTACAAGATCTACCTAGAGTAGTATGATCCTTTCCTTTCCTAGTATGAGCGGTTTAGTAGCATGCTAGGTATGTGTATGAGGATAGAATGATGATGAGTATGATATCTTTATATGCCGGTTAGGGCTTTGAGGTTTATAAGTTGGATACGATCCTTATGGATCCCTTGGGTCTAGGTGTGACCCTTTGATGGATAGAAGTTTGATATCTTGTTATGCCTTGTTATTAGGCAGTGTTGTTCTCCAGAGTTGGAGCTGATCGGGTTTGAGACTACTTTTGAGGTTGAGGTAAGTCCATAGGACTTACTTAGCTACCATCCCTATATTGGATATGTGCATGAGTGGTGTGTGATATATGCTTGATAGCATGCGTTGTGATGATTACCGACCTATGTTTTAGTGACTGCCCATTGTAGGGTTGTGACAACCTTCCCTTTCATCCCTTTGAGGAGTCTGGGAGGTTCTCTGCGGACAGGATAGACTTGGTTCAGTGGGACGGGCTTTCTCCACTCCCATAGGGTACACGGGGACAGTGACCGTATCCCCACTCCAGCTGGCAACATCCCCGAGAGGCGAGGATTATATTCCTCGCGTCACATATATTCATATACATCTATATATATACGATTTGAGTGTTGGACGTTATAAAGATAATAAACCGGGTAAATGTGTGAAATCATGATGAGGTGTTTATTATTCCCTGATGTGTGATTGTGCTTATGCATCTTCTATATATATGTGTATGGTTAGCTAACGGTTTTATACCGTGTGGTAGATCCTTTGCAGGTTAGGAGAGCTGCAGAGTGATCCAGAGTAGGTGATCCGCTGAGGGCTCCGTACACTAGGTCGTTATCGTGGGATATGGGGTCTTTTGTCATGTACAGTGTTATGTTTTGATTGTACTCAGCGGTACCTTGTATAAACCTTTTGATTTATATATATCAGTTTTATGTTTTGGTTTTAATCTATCTGTGTCTTGTTGTAAGATCTAGTGAACTTGTTGTCAGGTTAGGGTCAGGATCTATTGTGAGATCCTAGCCCAGTAGCACCTCAAGTCCTACGGATTTGGGGTGTTACAATAAGAATATTTAGAAAATGAAAATACTTATTCAAAAATTATAAAAATGATTAGATTTTTATAAATAAATCTAACTCAAAACTTTTTTAAAAAATAAATCTTTAAAATTCTAAATCGAAATTTAAAAACAAAATATCTAACTTTCCAAATATTTAAAACAAAAAGAATAAATAAATAATAATTGAAAAAAAATCAAATCTTCTATATTTTAAATATATATAAGGGTTTTTTTAATAATTGTCGGTGTCGGTCCTCTTCTCCGGATAAACGGTGTCTATAACGACTTTTTCAGATTTTAACCAATTTTCCACTACGATTCCGACTAATTTTCATTCCACTATACCTTCTCTAATCAAATTGTTCAAACCTAAGCAATTTCCATAATAAAAAAAATGAAAATGGAATTAAAAAGTCACCGGAGAAACGTACATCGTTGAACAAAACCGGTTTTTTTGAAATCGTCTTTTGTGGGATAGAGAAACTTGTTGGGATTCATAGTTTTCAGACGGTAGCGAGAGTTCAAAGTAGGCAACGGTGGGATGAAGAAGACGGCGACAACGTTCTTCAGTTTCGTTTTGCGGGATTCGGCGTTGGCAACTTCCAGAAGGACGGGTTTTATAACATAGAAATTAGGATGTTGGCCGCGAGTGATTGCTGTCAGCGCCCTTTACAAAATATTTAATAAAAAAAAAAAATGGTGCCGACGCTAACCACCGGCGCATATGAAATGAAAAAAAGGGTTCCGGCATAAGAAGTCGAGTTTTGAAAAGATTGATTGCCGGTGGGTGTCACTCGCGTTAAATGAGCATCGTCGGGGTGCGAAGTTTTTTTTCGTCCGTCAGTAAACCGAAGTCCGTATATATAGTACTTTCGTTTAGTTATTTGTATTGATGTAAATTTTCTTCCGCCCATCATTTGTTGCTTGGTAAACAAGATGCGGTGCAGTTTTCATTTTTAAAAATAATTCGTGCATTTGATCTTATAGAATGACATTGATGTGTGGTGTACCTTGCATCCAAGCTTTTGTGATTTAAGGTCTTTACATCCCGAAAATTCCCCAAATGAACGCGTCCCTTCGAGGCCTCCCAACAGACCAAAGTAACTCAAGAACCCACAAAAAAACCCTAATCGCCACCTAGCAAGATCTGGGATTTGTCATGCTTCTTGTCTTAATCCAACTTCAAATAGTTCTAATCCTTTTCATTAAACAATCTCAAAATCAATCTCTTCTAGTGTATAACTCTCATATCGAAGAGAAATGGAGCTCTGCTCTCCAAAGAACATCCTCAAGAAGAAGAAGAAGAAAGAGAAGCTTGTCTCCTCCTCGAACGGAGAAAGAAAAAGACAACTCGACGTTACCTTCCATCTCCCCTTCTTCTATGTTTTGCTTCTTCAAAGCTCTATAAGAAGGCAAGATCCCGAAGAACGTTCATCATTTGGTAACTACAAAAGCCCTAAATAGGTGGTGTCGACCCCGAAGAATGTCCATCATCCCGAAGAACATCCATCATTTTGGACCAAGAGAAACCTGATGTTTTAGCATAAAAATAAGGGAAAATAAGAAGAAAGAAGAGAAGGAAAAAAAACGAGAGAGATTCCTCTGCAGTAACATCTCAAAAAGAGATATAGTGAGGGTGTTTTTATGGTGTAAATATTCTTTATTATATCTCCAATCTAGATTTCTTCCATTGACGAATGTCCTGGTCTAGATAGTCATGTTGACAACCTTGAAATATGATATGGCATATGCTTGAACCAAAGAGGGATTCTCCTTAATAGAAGACCCCTCTCTACACAAATCAACCACACGAAACATGTATGTCTCTTCGTATACAGACCTAGAAAGAAAGAAAATGCAATAATAAGTCCGACCAAGAATTCCAGAAATCGGAAGCACCATACAAATGCTAACAACTAGAGATTAATTCTCGAATATGCTCGATTTCGTTGTTATATATTGCAGTTGAATAAACATAGCAAAACAACCATTTACATAACTTCCATCCTTATAACAAGGAGAATATGTGGGATCAAAACATGAAATTGAATCTCAAAATCAATGGGAGATCTCAAAATCAAAATTTTACTGGACAAACTCCTCTGGTGTCTCAACTCTTGAAATTAGAATTTATAATCAACGAGAGTGTCTTTCGGTGACACATATATATGAGAATATATGCAGCTGTTGTGGTATCCTCATACAAATTCGGGTTTTTAAATTTAGAACAATCTGGTTAAACTCAGAGTAGCTCATTTCTAGAATGACTCGTGATGATGAGCAAGGGATTGATAAAAATTTTCTGGTTGAAGAGAAGGTTGTTTGACCTTCTTTTAACTCGGATTTTCTCACACCGGAAAGTTGATAAGCTAGATAATCTCGCTTTAACACTACTCGCACCTAACAAAAGTGAAAATGTGAAAAAGAATGCTAAACTAAGTATCATGAACAATCAACTCCTTGTAATATTTAGGAAAAAATTAAGTATCATTAAAAACAAGGAAAAATCACAAACACTTACATGTTGTTGAATATATGGATTAATTTTTATGATTTCTCATCTAAACTATGTTATCTTGAAACCGCCTTCAATGGTACTAAATTGAATCTATCTTTATACATCCTTCTATATGGACTTTCTTCAACCAAGAACCTACGAAGTACTTGGAACAAATCAAATATATAACAAAGTAATAGGTCTCTGATGACTAACCTCCAATTGGAACACACACACACGCACGCACGCACGCACGCACGCACGCACGCAAACACACACCTCCTTTTTTTTTAAAGCGTGAATAAATATGTCCTTCTACCAAAATACATGAATAAGTATGTCCTTATACCAAAATACAATTTGTTTGGTTAGCAAACAAAAACTCTACATAAACAAACTAATAAACTTGATAATTTGAATGATTGTAAATCTGGACTCTAAATATAACAAGAAGTTTATGTTGTTTGTCGGAATTTGTCTAAAAGTTTGACTTTCCTTGTGAAGTTGGTTTCGGAATTTTAAGCAATGTTGGTTTTAACAGTGCTTAATTAGTTGGAATGAGTATCTATTTGAAGTGGTTCCTCGAGTATGACTTTAACCAATATTCCGGAAGATGCCGTAGTCACATGTCCCTATTGATCGTGTTTTGATCGTGGTGGTGTTCTAGATCTCTGAAGATCCTCTAGGGAACGTCAAAGGATCCACATATCCGCAGGAGGTATGCTTTCCTGTGTAAAGGGTTTCTGCTATCCTACTTCCCGACAGCGAGACATCGTGCTAGTTAAGTTATCCCGTGCCCTCTCCATGTTTTTGTCAGGCTCGAGTGTTCCTCGCCTTCTCGTGTGGTTTGTTTGTTCCGCCTGATTTTGTCTTTGTTGACCTTTTTCAGACTTTTTGTGGTGTTGTGCTTTGTTTCGCGTTTTGCATGACAATTAGTGCGTTTGCCGATTTTCGGCCTCTCGATACACCAAGTATGTTTGGTGTTTGTCGAGCTCCTTAACTTCTTTTGTCAAAAAAAAGGGTCTTTATATCCCTATTTGCTTACTACATCATCATTTAAAATGATGTAGTAACTAGTAAGTACGGAATGTATAAAAATAATTTGTGAACCAGAAAATTGCCGGCTCATGTATTGGCAATTCTCTCCTCCTTACCACCCTAATATCAACAAGACAATTTGGATCTCACGATATATTTTTTCCATGAAATTATAAATATACGTTAATTATGATACTTAAATTCTTTTCTTGTACACTCAGTTTCTTGTACAAGAGTTATTGTAACTAGATTTCGTGTACACGCTTATTGTATCGTATAAAATAACTCAAAAACATTAAAAATATTATTAGATTATTTTTCTTGTACACAAATTATTTGACTATTTTTTGTACCCGAAACTCATATACAAGAATTAAAATACAGAATCTTAAGTGTAAATTAGTTCATTCATCAATAAAGATGCTAAATACTTAATTATTTATCATTGAGAGACATCCCCAACTAATTATTCTCCCCTAACTAATTAATTATGATGAGATTAGGTTACATAACAAATTCACCCAAAATCTAAAGGGTTCGACGAAATTTAAAATTGAAAAGCTTAAGTGGTCTATATAATTTCGATCTAGTTCACATATATCAAAAAGAGACTTATCTGTAGCAAAAATGATTGGCTTAATTGATCATTAACTGAAGGAGGGATCGAGTGACATTAATGTATTAATAAAAATCACTAACTACTGTTAATAAATATATGATTCTTTTAGAAGGGTATTATTTCCACCCAATTTCATATATAACCAATTAGTCACATCAGTCAAATCATCTTTTTCTTTTTACCCACAACTTTCTAGAATTTATATTAGAGATACCTAGTTTATAATAAGTTGCATTTATATCCTTGTTTGTATTTTAAGTCGTATTTTGTACTTTTTGTGTATTTCTGTGTGATCCTGTCATTTGGTATCAGAGCCTATTCAAGATTTACCCATCATGATAGGAGGCTATCCATGTTTAATTCCTATAATTTGGGCTATAGAGCAAACATCACATGACATGATAACAGGAAATAACTTTCAAAGACTATATTCTCCATGCACTCAAAGTTTACATGAGATGATATTTACTATTAATGGGGAAAAAGCTCAGGTAAAAAAGATGAAAGAAGCCTATACTCATCAAAATATTGAATTTACGCGCAGTAAGCGTGGTGAGGAATATATTGTTCCTACTCAAAAAGAATTTGCACTTGCTATAAATGAAGTAACTCTTAAAGAACAAATCTTAGATCAACAAAAAGAATTGTGCAAATAGTTATATTTTAAGAACCTTTAAAATTTTGGGACAAGGATAAATCATTTGCTACAATAGAGTTAAAAGAACCAAAGACGGTCATTAGAGTTAAGCAGATGGTTTATACCTATAAAGGCCAACAAGAATTTAAGGAACAAATAGATGAATTACTTAAGAAAAATCTGATTAGAGAAAGTAAGAGTCCTCATTCTAGTCTTGCATTTATGGTTAGAAATCATGCTGAGGAAAAAAGAGGTAAAGGTAGAATGGTGATCAACTATAAAAAGTTGAACGATAATACTGTCTTTGATGGCTATTATATCCCTAATAAAACAGTCTTATTTAATAGAATACAAGCAGCCACTTGGCTCTCTAAAATGGACTGCAAAAGTGGATATTGGCAAGTTAAGATGGATAAAGATAGTATTCCGTTAACAGCATTTAGTGCACCTCTGGGACATTATGAATGGTTAGTTATGTCATTTGGACTAAAAATGCACCTCAGATATTTCAAAGGAGAATGGATAAGATATTTAAAAACCTAAAACATTATTGTTTGGTTTATATAGATGATATCTTAATTTTCTCTAAAACACTAGAACAACACATGTATGACCTTAAGGTTGTAACGCGGAAATGCATTAATCATGGCATCATCTTAGGTCAAAAGAAATGCATCTACGCAGAACAAGAAATAGAGTTTCTTGGGTTAAAAATAAAATGTGGAGAAATAGTATTGCAAGAACATGTTCTAGAAAAGATAGAAAAATTCCCAGATAAAATAGAAGATAGAAAGCAACTAGAGAGGTTTCTAGGATGTCTCACATATGCTTCAGACTTTATCAAGGATTTAGCTAAGCTTAGAAAACCTCTACAAGTTAAGCTTAAGAAGGAACAAACTTGGACTTGGACCAATCTGGACACTCATATAATTCAAGATCTTAAAAAACGTTGTAAGAAGTTACCAGTATTAATCTTACCCAATGCGGATGATGATCTAGTACTTGAAACTGATGCAAGTAACTATCATTGGGGAGCTATCTTAAAAATCAAAAAAGATAATAAACTCTGCAGGTATTAGGGGTGATCATAGGTCCAAAACCGAACCGAACCGCAATAAACCGAACCGAACCTAAAACCGATTTTCCTGAAACCTTGGACCGAAAACCGAACCTAAAAAATTAGGTTCGGTTTCGGTTTGGACCTAAAACCTAAATTTTGAAATATTAGAACCTAAAACCGAACCTATTAGGTCGGTTTCGGTTCGGTTTAGGTCTTGGACCTAAACCGACCTAAAAAGTAAACACTACAACTATCGATAGATATATATAAGAAATATGAATCATCCAAATCCAATAACGTAAAATTCGTATTCGCGAATACAATAAAACGATAAAGTTAAATTGCTAACAATTTTGAAGCCTAGAAAAATAGTAATCCCATTTGAGCATCAAGTAGGCAAATCCACCAATCTACCGCTTTATTCGATGTCGATGCTTCACATCTACCAATCTACATGATAAGAAAATTATAGAAACAAATTAGATAATGTAAACTCATTTACTTATTCATAATACTTATCACCAATTCAGCATACACATAAAGTTTATGACTAAACTCATTCATATTCTCGTAGTTTCTAACAAAAAATAGGTTTTCGGTTTTAATGTCGGTTTTTCGGTTTTTAACCGAACCGAACCGAAACCGATTTCTTAAAAAAACACAGACCGAAGACCGAACCTAAATTGTCGGTTTCGGGTTCGGTCTGGACCGATATTGTCTGTTTCAGCTCGGTTCGGTAAACCGAACCGAACTTGCTCACCCCTAGCAAGTATAGTAGTGGAAGTTTCAATAAAGCCGAATGCAATTACACCACTATGGAGAAAGAAATACTTGCTATCATAAAAGGGATAGATAAGTTTATAATTTTTCTTGCTCCAAAACATTTCACTATCAAAACTGATTGCAAAGGAATTTTAGGTTTTGTTCGTAATAATCTGAGTAAGATGAAAGCGCAAGGGAGGCTCCTGCGTTGGCAACTCACACTTAATCAATACTCCTTTGACATGTGTAGGGATCAAAGAACTCTCTGGCAGATAGCCTAACTCGAGAGCTTGCGTATGAGTCTTCCCAAGCAATTGATGGCATCTTCCAGCAGGCTGAAAAGAAAAACGATAATTGGAAAACTATATCAGTCCCCATGGACTACAGTTGAAAAAGACGAACTGGACGAAATGGTACAGTCTACCCTCTTGATGCCAATAGAGGAGGCAGACAAGCAAAAATATAAAGAAGAAACTGATTATCATCTAAGATGGGTTTCTCCTCTTAGTTATTATTATGTTAATCTTATGCAAAAATTTTCAGAAAAAAGATCTCGAAATGGTTTGATCCTATCTTGCGACATAATGACTCGGAGAATTCTAGAGCTGGAGATAGTTAAGTTCATGCTTTGCCTTCCTTTTGATGTTCAAGAAAAGATGAGAGGCTACTGGAAGTACAAAGAGTTTCCTAGCTGGTATACTTATGTGATGAGCAGTATTGAATGTCCATACTACGATATTTACCATGAATAGTGGACCTTGGCAAACGGATTCAATAGATCTGGGATGAAGGCATTAAGTTTACCATCAAACCCAACTAGAGAAGAAGGCATTTTATATGCTTGGAATTATGGGATGTGTCATGGTCTATTCAGAGGCCTTCCAACACCGTGGAGTCCACTTAGAAAACATTTTACAAAATTTCAAAACTATGTGTTCAACAAGGCCAAGAAATGGGAATGATCTGGGAACCTATTGTATTATATTCACCCAGCAGCTATGGAGATTGAAGGAGGAAGATCAAGGGCACCACATTACTTAATCATATTCAGAACAATTACAGATCAGTTCTCTCGAGATCCAATCTTTGTAACTCAACCTACCATTAAAGATCATATCCAATCCAGAGAAACCGGGTTTTTCTACATCTATGAATTTATCAAGCAACACATGAAAGACAATAATAGTATTATATTCAAGATCGGTTTTACTACGCTGGTAATTCCTGAAGTTTTACGACCATATTTCTCAGAAGCCATCGAGTCCTCAAATTCAATTTCAGACTACATAAAGGACTTAGAGTTGGGAACATTCATGTCTTCAGAATGTCAAGATGCTTTCTACGACACCCTCTTAAGTTGGGATGAAGAATATGCTAAGAACATTTATGATGCCATTAATGAGGATTGCGATAGTGATTACGAAAACAACATCGGAGAAGAAGGAATGTACAATATCAATAATTGCATGGATTAGTCAGAAACATCATCATCACAAGCCTGAAGGAATCTCGTGAGTGTTGTGTCAGAGTCTGTCACTTTCTTTCAGCTTTTCTTTTTGAATTATTGAACGTTGGCACTGTTAGCCATGTGAGTGAGTCAGAGTCACTAGTGTGTGTCGGGGGTAAAATGGTAATAGAGCAAAGGCATCCAATGCCTCTCCGCCTCTATAAATAGACCCCTTGTGAGTCATTGTAAGGCATAAAAAGCCATAGAGTCTAAGAGTGAGAAACACCAAAAACTAGAAAGAGAAAGAGAAACGAGTTTGAGCTTACAGAGAAGTGGTTCCTCCTCTCTCTAAGATCAAAACACTTCGATGGATCTTTCTAGCTTGAAGTGTTTGAAGTGAGTCGAGTCTTTAATTTCCAAAGTGCTTGAGTGCTTGTAATCCTCTTTCAAATTCAATAAAAGTTTGTTTTTAAGTCAGGGAAAGCTACTTACTTGAAAGCTATGTTTTGAATAATCGATTTTATTGATTATATTTCTTCCATCCTCATAAAAGAGAGATTTGAGTGAGAGACTACGGTCTGAGGTAGGAAACGAAACAGATATGTGTTGTACTTGGGCTAAGGTAGTCCTGGTTGAGGATTAGCAACCCCTAGAAAGCCGGAAGCTACAAGAACACCGGAGGTTCAGTGATATTACGTCCAGGTAACGGTCAAAACTCTCTCATTTTAATTTCTTAATTATGGAGCATGGTGGGCATGTGATCATATAAAATTTATTATTCTTAATATAGTTAGTAGATTATGGTAGCAAGTACCACGTAAAGTCCATAAATTAAATTAAGTGTGTCAGTTTGGATAAGTTTATGCAATATATAAAATTGTGGGTAAAATATATGATTTGGCTAAAAGTAGGAATAAAAAGCTAAAAAACAAAAAGCTAGCACTATTCATTGATAGTGACTATTTAGAGACGTAAATAGGAAAATTCTTCTTTTAACTAATATAAAAAAGTAAACAACAAAATCTAATTATATTACACTAATATGCATAGCAATCAACAATTTAAACCTAAATCAAAACATGATATATAAATCAGTACAAAATAAGATAAAATGCAACTATTGATGTATAGTCATATATCATAGTGTAATAACTGATAACTATTTGGTTAAATAAGTATAGCTAGTTAGCTACCACTTACCAGTTAGTTACCTTCACTTGGACAATAACTGGCCATAGTTTCTAAACGTGGCAAAAATCACTTTTTGTCACTATAACTACGTAGACAAAAATCACTTTTTGTCACTATAACTACGCACGTGTGCATAGTTGAGAACGAATATGGTGACATGTAGTGATTTTCGTCGGTACGTCTATCAATAATGAAATATACACGTTTTGATCTCATTCTAATTATCGATCGGAGAAGGGAAAGGATGAATACTCCGCCACCACAGCCAAACCATTACCCTACGAAAAAGATAAGCTAGAAAACATATAACAAAGTAGTTATGCCGAAAACACGCATAGTCCATTAAAAGGCAACAAAATTTGAGTCTGCAAATGGTGAACTTCCAGTCACCACCAAGCACGGAGTAATTCTAAGAGTTGAATAATACATCAAACCCTAACAAAAGAGTCAGATATCGACAGTTTCCATCTCTAGCCTCTAAACATTGGATGATATGAACACAAGAAAACTGAATTCAGGAAACCCTCACAAGCACCAACACCCCTCACCTGGTTTCCTCGAATCAACACCTAAGTTTTACTCGTATAGTACACCCAACCAACAAACCGATATGAATATGCAATTACATATACCAAGAACAAAGCTTGGTTTCTTCAAGGCCGCCTTCATCGTTCAAATAGATAAATGAACTAAATCAGTCTTCTTTTTCCGTTCTTCCTATAGACGCATCAGTCGTTGCTTCACTGGGATATATTGTAGATTAGATTATTAGGGCAAAAACGACAAAAGTGTCTACTTCCAGGGAAAGCACTTCGCCCGTCTACGAGTCTAACATCTCATCTTGTATATCACTGGGTGCAATAAGACCTGGAATTCTTAGTTTTTGTTCACGGTCCCTCTGTTGTTGAAGGGCAGCTTCTTCTGCATAAAGATCCTTGTTATCCTGCATATACAATTTGTCCACAAATTGGTAAGATATCCACAATAGTTCACTTACATAAGTGATACTCCCTCCACAAATATTAAAGATTATCAAAAAGGAAATTAGTTGTGATATTACACAGAATTTGTAAATCGAGTAAGCCACACATGGAGCTCCAACTACAAGAAAACTCACATGCAAAAAGGAGAGAAAGAATATACTTTTTATTTAAATTCTAACTGCCAATACCTGAGCCGAAAATTCTTTTGACTGCACCAAGAAGTCCCTTATGTGATCTTTGAAAGTAGAAAGATCATTTGTCGATTCAACGAGTCCATTCACGAATTGTTTCACCTGAAAAGCCCCAAAGCTTTTAGTGGGTATCTGAAGAAAAGGATACTCCCCTACCCGCAATCAATACATTTATATTAAAATAGAATGCAGCAGATATACCTCAACAGTTGTCATATTGGGAAATGATGTGCTGAGGAGTTTTATAGTACATTCACGAACATACACGTCATTATTGGGATATTGATAAGAAACAGAAGCTGCGTCCCATAAAGGCTCCGTCAAAGCACCAGATTGCACCTACAAATCAAGGTTAGATTTCAACACATTCCTTGAAAGCATGATAAAAATAAGATAATTCAAAAAAAGACAACTTCCATTACCAGACAAAATAAATGCTGCAACACCAAAACATGCAGCTTGAAACCAGGTTTGTGGAATGTATCAGTCAGTACGGCAAATATTTCTTGCTCAATGGTCAAGAAATATGTCCTATAGAACTGGTTGCAGAACTCTGAAGTCTGATTAACAGCCAACAATTCAATTTTAAGGGCAGCACATACACACGTAAATCTTAAGATGGTATTCCGCAAAGCCAAGAGTCTCATACCTGAAAGTTCTTCAGCATTTCTACTAGAAGGTTCAACCCAGTTTCAGCAATATTCTTTTCTGTGTGACGGAAAGCCCAGATAATGGAGTCCATGACAAGTTTCAATTGCTGAAATACCAGGCCATTTTATCACGTAATAATTCAGTGTTTGGTAAGGTTAGTAAAAGCATCAAAAGACAATAACATTAGGTAGCCAAGTTGTAAATTAAGGCATATGAACACTTATTAGAGATCCAAAGGTATTGAAAGTAAATGAAGAGTCAACATGATTGAACAGGGAAATTTTTTTACAGTGGTCAGAGGTTGGTCACAGTTTCAGAAAACAGTGTCCATGAAGACAAACAACCATAAATATAAACTTATCTTTCATATATATCATATATGCACCATTATAATATAACTGTGTAACTAACACCAAAATTGAAACAACTGGTTTGAAGATCGGATTACTAGTTGCTTGTTGGTTGGTAAAACAAAAAGGTGAAATATAGTCATGCGTATGAGACATTTGAAAATATTCTCCTCATCAAAGAAACATATAATCGAAACTATGGTGCACTTCGGTGACAATAGATTATTGAAGACGATGCTAGTATGCAACAGCACATCATTGAACCCCATACCGAAAGAGGCAATAGATTTCAAATACAAACCTGAGGAGACAAACGGATCAAAGCAGGGAAACAATGAGTAGCTATGGCTCGAAGTAGTGAAAAGAACTTCAACCGATGCTCAGGGTAATCTTCAAAATTCTTTGTAATCATCTGCTTGATACAACCAAAGACAACTCAGATAACAAATTAGAGGTTGATATACGTGCACACATGAACAAGAAGAGAGATTATGCACAGAAGCAAAAGAACCCGGTGATATTCACTTGCAAAATTTTGTAATGAACCACCAAACGATCACCAATTTAATCAGTTATTGAAAAAAAATGTCATAAAGAAAGAAACTCCACTATAGCCTTCAGTAAAATAATAAAGAGTTTTTTTTTTACCTCTAATGTGCATTGGAACACGGCCTCAAATATGCGAGGGACGTCCTCTATCATTGCAGCTTTGTACCTAAACAAAGATGAGAGGACAATGAAAAAACAATTTAAAGTGTACACCATGTGATGCTGACAGATAACCAATTTTACTTCCGTCTAAAATTTAAAAGAGACCAGGATCTTAACTTTGGTTTCCCCATCATACAAATCAATTAATGATATTACATGGAAAAGAAGGCATCATATTGCATCACACATGAAGACTAGCAGACACAGTAGCAGTGTAGTTCTAATGAATTGTGAAGGCAACAAAACATCAAAGCACTTGCTGAAAGCAAAGATAATCGAAATTACTTGTTAATAATTGTTGCAAAAAGTGACAGCACTTCTGATTCTCTAGCATCAGGCACATTTCTTGCATAGTCACCGAGCACGGGATCCAGCATTGGAGGGACAAATTGTGTCCCTATATGCGGCTGGTCTTCAGCCCTTTCTAGAAAGGTGTCAACAAGCTTAAGTGTTTCCCTTTTCACTGATCTGTTATGCGGTACATAATTGATTCAGGAAAAAAAAAATTAAAAAAACTCTCGACCCATACAGCAATAAAAACAGGAGCAAAGAGGTTTCTAAAAGTCGGTAGCTCGCCTACCGCAAAAGCTTTACAAAGGAAGTCTTTGAAGCATAGGGTCCCCCTTGAGCAATATTACTTGATATGAGTTCACTATACATCCTGTCACAGATAACACACACAAAACAGGGGAAAGGGGAAGACAAGGAAATGTGCATGAGAAATGTCACCAGTAATGTGAAGTAATAAAACAAGGACCAAAAAGCTCGGTTTAAAATGATATATAGAAATTACTTGTAAACATTCAACATATCCAGAAAAATCAATTGGATTTGCGGAAAGAAGAATGTTCCCAATGAAGTTGCAGCACTTGTGTTTGTCTGTTAAGAAACAATATAGAATAGAAGTAGCCCGTGTCAAAAATATATCATAAAACATCAATTGTTCAAAGACAATAAAAGACAGCATACTGAGTGTTACAAAGAAAGAAAATGGGAATACTGTAAAGCGGTACAAAAGAAACTCTCACAAAAAATGGGGAATAAAAAACAAACTGCTACCAGAACAATGCTTTCTCAGTACATTTCAACATAAAAATTTACAACAGACTCAGTTACAATTGTAATACCAATTACCTGTAATATATTAAGTACAGCTTTGATGACATCTGGGTTCTTCAGAACATCCACACTTAGACGTGCTTCCCCAATTATTTCAGCCCATCTCTGCGTAGCAAGAAAAAGGCACAAATCAGAAGTTGCTCAAGTACAGTCAATATGCTTATGTTCATGTGACATAATCTCCACTGAGAAGATAAGCACCTGATTTGGTAGCTCCATCAATCTCCTCAGATAATCATCCCTCTTTTGAGGGTCAGACTCTGCATGAATCATATGACCAACCTATAATGGCGAACAAATTAGTCAGGAAATAACACAGCTTTCATGTAGGACATCATGTTTTAAAGAAACAGAAGGCATTACAGATTCATAAAATGTATGAATTTGATGTGGTTCAAGATCTCCGACTGTTGTTGGAAGACCTGTTAGAAGTTCAGATACAAATGGTTCGTTTTCTCCAACCTGTAAAACAAATCAGAAATTTGACCAAATTAATAGCCATCAATCTCTTATCAACAACCGCTTACAACCCTAGCTGACAATAACAATTTTCCACGGTTTCCATCCTCCAAACATGAATGCAAATGTAAGAACTCAGACGAAGGACATATTGCATCTTAGCAATAAGGCCATCACCTCCCACAAACAAAATTTATAAATTACCTGAACAATCACAAATTTACGCTTGCATTTTTGAACAATTTTGAGGAAAGTATCACATGCCATGTCCTGCAACAAAAGAAGACAATGATCAACTCTCACAAGAAAACGCAGACGATGTAAAAAACACCAACATAGTCCAGATGCAATATCCTAGGTCTTAAGATGAGAAATTTAATTAATCAAGAAAACAAACCTGAACTCCTGGATGCGTTTCATGCATGAACTCAAACAACTTATTGACAACAGTCTTCAGGAACTTCCAATGAGCTCTCAAAAACCTTGGATACTGCCCAACAACATACCTGCAAACAGGGTATGTCATTAGCTGAAAATTCAAAGATGAAAATAGCAATTGCAAATAAAAAAAATTAAAATGAATCGGACGAAACTCATAGTATTTGTAAAATCAAATTCCTATAAAACTAAAATCTTGTATGAACTAGAGACAGCTATGTTACGAGGGAATTTGATGTAAAACTAAAGAACGGAACTAAACAGGCAGAAATGACTCGCAATCACAGCCTTGTTATCCATCCAAAATGAGAATACTTACATAATGTTATCCATCCAAAATGAGATAAGAATACTTACATAATGTTACTAGCAATCACAGCCTTGTTATCTTTTCCCTTGGTAATTTCACATAAATTCAGCAAGTCACGTATGACCATCACCAAAAACCTATTTTCCTGCACAATCATAACATCACAATTACTAAAAAGAAACAGAAAACAACAAAGAGACAAAAGGTGCCTGGAACAGGACCAGGACCAGGACCGAGGACACAAAGCCCACAATCTTCAGGAATGACGATATTCCTTTCTAACATATCTGTATATGTATATCAAGAAACCAGGTCATCCGCATCATCTTTTTTAAAGAAAATAATCCATTAATCTCTATATAATTATATCTAATTACTTATTTAGAACTAATTAGGATAATTTTAAATGTAATTAGATATTCTATCTTAAGAGAAAAATAATTAGGAGATTTATGTACCAAACTTTTACAACATTATCCATTCGAAGAAAATACTAATATGATAGAGAATATTACTTGAACTACACTATTGTAACCCATAAATTAAGAAAACTAGTAAAGGTGATATGTATAAATGAAAATTATACAGAATCATCCATCCTTGTGATTTAGTTTTGTGAAAGATTATTTTATTTTATTTTTTATTGAAGGGTTATATAGTAGATACAGAGTGGTTCTTAAAAATAAAAACCCAAGAATTTGGTATTTTAGATAGTTTGCGGTTGAAATTAAATAATTTACGAACAGTTTGCAAATTTACATGAAATGAAAAAGGGATTAAAAGTGGGAAAATGACAAGATAACAAATGAAATCAACATGAATTATCACAAATGTCTCTACACATTAATTATTTCTGACAAAAAGTGCAAGGGGTTAAGAAGTGGAAAAATGACAAGGATACTATAACAACAATCACTAACCAACATGTAATAGAAAAAGGGTTCAGTGCCATCTTTTCAGAAAACATTTTAGGTGTAGTACGTTGCAAACATTACTGAATAATAAATCAGAATCTTACATAACTTTGCTAAGGCTAATCAAAGCCACAACAGAAGTACCCAAGAGAGTCAAGGCAAAGAGTTTCCACATTTTGAAAGGAAATATATATATATATATAGAGAGAGAGAGAGACAGAGAATGACAACAATGTATTCTATCAGAAAGCTGCATGCCCAAAAAAAAGAGACTGTAATGAATGAAAAAGATACATACGTTAACAGTATGCAACTGAGGAGTCGTAGGATAAGAAAGATAAATTCTACTTCAGAAAAAGTACCTGCTCCTCCATCATGGACCCAGATATAGATCCTATTGCCCAGCACAGTGTATTCAAATTATTCCATGACCAATCCTCTCCATTCAGCTGCTTAGTCAACTTTCTCAACATCTGATTCATAAAAAGAGAAAAAAAAAATCACAATAGATACACAAGTGATGTGATTTAACCATGACAAATCGAAAAGTATTGACAAAATTTAATTATAAATGACTGCCAAATTAGTCCCAGGAAACATCTAACCAAAATTTGTTTTCTTTTGGTGGCAAGAATATGTTGGAACAATACAGTAATTAGCAATGGCTTGTAATAGATAAGGAATAAACTATGCAGATTCCCGGTTTTAATAGCTTGGAGGATAAAAACAAACAGGGACACAAAAGGACATCACCAAGGGGCAGGGGGGTGGAAAATCAAACAAATTAAAATTCAAGGGGGACAACCTAATCACCGATAAATGCTCTGGAAAAAAATAGAACACAAAGTGGGAAGCTAATATGATAGCTCCGTTTCACTCCTCGTACATCATAAAGATCTTGTTTTTTTTTAGCAGAAAGGGATTCAATACACAAAACATGCCTAGTGTATCAAAAGTCTTATAAAGATCTTGTTATTTGTTCAACGTGAAATTCTTTATTCATTATATTTATCAAAATGAAATTTAAGGAAAACAACTTAAGTCCAATACTACTAACGAAAGGTAGAATGCAGCTAGCAGCAGAACCATGTCATTTGATTTGATATTCACACAAGTACAGATTTACACATCGAGCACAATAATGACTATGTATAGAATCGTGCAAGGTAGGAACTGCATGTAAACAAAGTAACAAGAAGACAAAAAAGATGGCATACACAAATACCTGTTTTTCAGTGTCTTCATGGTCCAAGTGTGACAGATAGATGAGTGTTTCCCTCATAATCTGCAACAAAAAATTTATAAGAGAACAAGAAAAATTGACGATTAAAACAATTATAAGAGATAACTCAAATCTCTCGCTCATGATCTACCAGAAAAAAATAACATAATTCAGTGACACCAACATTTAGCCTTCTGCACTTTGTTTATGCCAACCATCATTGTATGGATGGGACAGTGATTTGTTTTCCTTTTCATAGTTGTTTGGTTGGCTGGATCTTTCTCAATAGCTATAATAGCTAGGTATTAATTATAGCAGGAATGGTGAGGTTGAGCACGAGAAGTACACAGACACACCTTCAACAAGTCTACTTACACAAGGATCACGATCCTGATTTCCAGATCACAGTATACATAAAGTCACCAATACTAACCAACCTTTCATTAAACTCGTAACTCCTAAGATTAACGGCATTGTGAGTGAACACAACATGTACCCGCAAATGCAATTGTTGACAACATTTTATATTTGCACAAAAATCAAAAACATAATGGTTAAAAAACTACCATAGTACCACTTTCCATATCCCTACATAATCTTACAAAAGGTTCAGCTATACTGTATGTTGAAGATACAGGGATCAAATGAAAATACAAACAAACACATAATTCACTCATAATGAAACACGTCACCTTATATTGCACAAGAACGTCATTATCCTTCATTGTCTCCCGGACAATATTCCCATTTTCATCTTCAACAATCAAAACCTCCTCTGGCTTTGCCATTCGGCATATCATAAGCATACGTAGCTTTGACATTGTAGTAGCAAATAGCTGCCTTCGTTGCAGCAAATGTGTCCCAGTGCTACCAACCATTTCTGGAAGAAAGGGTGTCTGCTAACAAAGATAAAAAGGAAGAGAACGTTACAATTGCAAATACCTGCACAAATAAGGGGTGAAATAATTGTACCAAAAAGATTTCAAACACGTTAACTTAGTAAGATCTCAACCAACCAGATAGAACACCTCAAACTGAATGCACAATGCTGAAAGAGAGGATATCAGCAACCAGAGAACAAATCAATTTCTATCAGAAGATGGCATTAAATCACCTTTTAACAGGAAAATTTAAGCTAACCTTACCATGTGATTGATTGGGCTCTAATTCTACCCTTACGGGAAGTAAACAAATAGGGGGTGAAATAATATGTACCAAAAAGAAACCAAAGATACTTAATTAGTAACATCTCATCCAACCAGACTAGAACACCTCAAACTGGATGCAAAATACTGAAAGAAAGAGGAAATTTCAGCATCCAGAGAACAAATCATATTCTATCAGAAGACGAACATTAGATCACCTTTAACAGGAAATTTCCAGCTAACCTGGCAGCATTAGTGATTGGGCTTTTTTAAGTTTATCCCGATGGGAAGCAACCACTAAGTTTTGTAGATAGAAATTTTAATTGAACAAAAAAAAACCAATAAACTCAAGATATTAAAATCCCTAATTTCCTGGAGTTCAAGCACAATATAAATCTTCAAGGCAGCAGAGAGTATAGCACACACCTGCAGTCCCATCATGTTTGCAGTTACAGCAGGATTGTCTGCATTTTGATGAGCCTCAAACAATTCCAAAACCAGAGCATTCCAGTAGTCCAGGCAAACCTGTTGATATAAAGAACTTAAACACCTTGAGGTATATAAAAAAGCAATATCTAGTCATAACAAAAGTGGAAATACCATCTAACCTTAAAAACTTCAATGTCATCTACATACGAGATGTTAATTAGATACTCAAGACCCGTCAAGAGAGCAGCTACATTTTCTTGACTAGATTCAAGTATTCGGATGTGAGCCTGTGGGTAAAAGCAAGAAGAGTCCCATCAAGTTAAGCTCAACAATCAGCATTGCCAAGAAACCCAACAGAAAGTACTTCAATAATAAAGAGATGACTCACGTAAAATACAGAAAGAATTTAGTAATAGAATCTTCTATAATGTTAAAAAATATTACAAATAGAAATGAATCAAGAAGACGTGGGAGCCAAATGAAAGCTCGAGTTCTTCTGAGAGCAGAATGATTACCTTGAAAAATGCAGTGAAAAAAAGTGCCAAGTTCTGAATAAAAGACTGCAGGAAAGAGAATGTGATTAGAAAAATACAACTGGCATTGAATCCATGTAAATCAAGCAAAAATTTTTGCAGAAATACCTGCTCATCTGTTGATCCCTGTGCATATGCTTCAGGTATGTTTGTATTTGAAGGAAGGATGGTCTGTATGACATAGTAGCCCAAAGTACAGTCCAATTTTAATTAGAAAAGCTCAAGAAGAGGAAACAATATAACAAGCAGAAGATGACCCAAAGATAAAATACAAGACATGTATACGGTAATTGACAAAGAATATGTAAAGGCCCTCCGAAATCATTAGAATATGTAGTCACCTGGAGCTGAACCATAAATATGTTATACATCTTCACATACTGAATATTGAAGTAATCACCAAAAGTCAATGCCGCCACCTGTTGAGGATGCACAATCAAAACAACAATTTCATAGATTCAAACGAAGAGTAGGAAAAAAAATACCAACAATAGTCAGAGAAAGATACCTCAGTTAAGCACTGCAGGGTCAGATTCCGGTATGCCGGTGCAGGAAAGAACTTCAAAAGAATTTCCAACTGCAAAATGAATATGACAATAAGTCTTTGAATCAAGTAAACCATAGAAGTACAACTAAAAACTGCATTAGGAAGACAAGCAGTAAATCATAGAAGGAATATAGCAGCTGGGACTGAACTGACCAGTATTGATTCAAATATATAGCCCACAGGAATCCAAGAGAGGAATGCGTGCAATGTGGCTAAAGTGGCTCGAATTAACTCTGCACGCTGAGATGCTGATAGTACATAGAGGCACAACTCATGAATAAGTTGAAATTCGCTGCAAGCATAGCAAAGGCAATTTTGGATGTCAATAGTGATCATTTATCCTTACTCCATCAACACAACAAAGAAAAAATATTATGCTGTACAGTAAAGTTAGAGCCAGGCATAACGGCAATTGCAAGGTATGCAACTCTTAATTAGGAAGAAGATTGTCAGTGGAAAGAAGAAACTTGAACGGTGTTCATATGTCTAGGATATAAACTAGCATGGGATCAACAATAAATCGTATTTATATGCAGGAAAATTAAGAATAGGATCAAACAACTTCGAAAACAAATTAAAAGAACAGTGCCAGGCACTACAAAAAAAAAGTAATGAATTATTTCATGGCTATAGGTGAGAATTTCGCAAAAACGAGGTGCAACTTCTCTTTCTACCATTTCTTTTGGATAATGCATCATGTAAGTTAACCACAAACACCTATCACTGCTACCAAGCCAAAAAACAGAGCAATAATAAGGGACATTCAGCAAATTCAAGTTTATATTACCTATTTAATGACTGCTTAAGCTCTTTGATCTTTAGTTGAGTCATTTTTCCTCTCGAGAAATCAAATACCTCTTCACTTAGTAACTGCACAGCAATATGTAGTGTTACACGCACTCGAAATAGGTGAAATTCATTGAGAAATAGTTTTTTTTCTCTAAGAGGACAGAAAGAAACTAAGGAGGAGCATTGAGTAATACTTTCAGTATAACCATGCAATTTTCACAAACAGTTTCGCTTGATTTAGCAGCTGTAACAAGGTCGGGGATAAAGCTCTGCCACCTTGCTGGCCAGTCATGCTTCAAGATCTGGTAGTTTAAAAATATCAATGAGAGCATGTCTTGAAAACATCATAAATAAAGATAAGACATTATACTTCTAAGCTAGAACACCCCAAGGAAGAAAAAATACACCACTACCATCAAAAGACTGTTCCAGACTAAACACATTATAAGAGTGATTAGATTACGGTTGAAATATAAATCTACTCCTACAGCCACCAATGCTAGTATGTTACTTTTCGAAACAGAAAATCCCTTTTGCACAAATATATTAACTTCGTTAATGAAATAAGTACTTATTTCCAAAGATGAAAGAAGCCCATACTTGAAATAAAGGGTAATCAAAAATTACTCAGTAATATCCCAGTCAATTGTATAATGCTGAATGCAGAGGCTGCAACTATCTTTTATTTTGGTACCAAAATATTTACACCACCAGCAGCTGATTATCTTACACCTTCTAAAATGAAGAATATCTTGCATTAAAGACGTAAATATGGAATGATTTAACATACCTGGACGAGTATAACATTTAGTTTGTTGACATAAAGCCTTTCCTTCCTGAATGAAGTCTCGTCTCTTGATAGCTATGCAAATGTTACAAAGTAACTAAGCTTAGAAAAGCAAAAAATTAACACACTGCAACAAGAGAACAGGGTGCCACACCACAAGCAGAATACATGTTTGCTAGAATAATTGGTATGCCCAAACCTGTACAATGACCTCGGAGATATAATTCTTCATTCCATCTCTTTGGGCAATAGGCAGTGCATTCCACCGATACTTAATGACACCTTCTAAAACCTAAGTAAAAGTAATAAACAAAGAATTTCAATAGGAAAGGTATTGTAAAAGTAGTTACAGGAGAAAATGGATATAACTTCCAAGTAGCAGCTACACTCAACATCTATCCATTACCTGATTACTTTACTGAGCAGGCTATGTCAAATAATATTAACTCGAACCAACTCATTTACACATTTTGCAACCAAAATTACAACTAACTATTATGGTTTATTGTTGTACAATTTCTCATTGAGACTATGTATGGTGTTGCATCATTATGATATGTAACATTCGATACAACAAGAACCCAGCATGAGTGCTTTGTCTACATTGATATGTTTTTTCTTATATTATGAGACTAAAGAAGAGAAGATACCTACATAAGATCTATTAACATGTGGTTTTAATCAGATTTTTTCCTACTACAATAATCCTATTGATACTTTTTACCTGAATTATCCTACCCTCTGAGGATTCTATCCTCTGTATCTCTCGTGTTGCATAATCACACAGAACCAATGCACTCCAAAGTTGGATCCTATAATTATGTCATTTTAACTATAACAATCTTGAGCAAGGGCCAAGGAGACCCTATCTTCAAGAATATTGAACAATGAGAACCTTGTCTTCAAATAACTTTTACAAAGCAAAGAATAGAAAGACACCAAACTGATTTAGACCTAATAATCTAAAATGTTGACACTAACCTGCAAAGCGAAAAATTTAGTGTTCAGGTTCTGCGTATTCTGTAAAATGTGTACTACTTGGAGCCACATGTCCGGATTACTTTGCAAGTCCCTCAAAATCTGGTCTGCTGCTGCCCTCTGCATCAACAAAACAGGAAAAAAAGATGGAAAAAAAACATTTTAAGCGAATACTAAGCAGCAAAATGATCAACCATCATGGTTTTTAAAAAAAAATGAAATTTACACTCTATATCCCGATTGATAAATGCCAACATCAGGAGCAGAGAAGGTCTAACAGAAATTTCCATTTGCTCAGCAGCAAACCATGTAGTTCGGGCTAAATACTGCAATTCTTAGTCATATATATGACTGTAGGAATACAACGTCCAAGAAACTAATCTATTCACCTGTATGTATGCCCTATGTAGCATTTTGTTTCTAAAAACAACTAAAAACAACCTTAGGGGTCCAAATTTCCGGACTGCAGTATGTTAAGGGAATGATGAGCTCCATAATCAGCTTATTGCTCAGATAATTCTTTAATGTACGCTTTTGTATCTTACAAATAGATTTATTTTTTCTAACCCCTGAAGCAAATCATTCTGGTGTAAGCCAACTATAGAAGCAACAGCTTTTATGTCTCATTTAACAGTCTTAATCAAACTTTATGAAATATTTTAACAAGATTTTGATGGCTTCAAATTCACGCCACAAGCTCAAAAATACAATTGATCAATACAGCCTCTAGAGGCTCCTTGGAACGAAATCAACTAAAACAGGGAAAGGCACAAACAAATCTGCTACGAAAATCAAATGTTACCCCCTCCCCGAACAAAAAACCAAGACCGAGAGAACCAAGATAAAACAGCAAAAAACCCTAACGGAACAGTCAAGTTTACTCATTCGTAACCAAATCATCAACAGAGCAAACACGGTTGCTAAGTAGAAATCAGGAAAAGGATGCTCATACTTAAACTAAACACTCTGGCTAACTTTCTCTCTTACAAAAACAAAGACAGGCATAAACACGTCCACTCTAACGCAGTGTAGAACAACTAGAGTGAACCGTGACAAACCGAGGAAGAAATCACCTCTTCTCTAGATCCCGTGCCGTAGAAAGCAGCGACGGTGGCGTCAAGAAGCGACACATCAATAGGCTGGCTCAAATCCCTGAGCCTCTCGGCCGCCATAGCTGATCGAAGAAAGGAGAAATCACACGAAAAGAGCTCAGGGAGTTTGCGGAAGGGGTGAAAGACGAAGAAAGCTGGGTGACGCAAAAACCCTACAATGTACGGAGCAACCACAACCAGCGAGAAAAAACCTAGATTTCTCGGCTGATTTAGCGGGATAGAAGATTGAGAAAGGAGGAGAGGAGACACGAAATACAAATATATTTATGAATATATATAATAAAGGTAAAAGAAAAAAGAAAACGAAAGACAGCTTCAAACTAAAGCACAGTTTGATAGAGTTTTTTATTTTGAATTTTGAATTTTATTTTATATTTTGGTGTAATTCTGGAGCGTAGGCGGAGCTCCCTCCCTCAATTAAGAGGACGTTCAAGAGTAGAGATTTTTTTTTACTTAAGATAGAGATTTTGTGTAAATTGCATAAAAACGCCCACAAATTGGTACTTTTTTCTACAAAAGCCAATCGATTGATTAAAAATGGGAGAATCGAATACTTTTTTCGGCGGTGAATTGGCGGGGAGGTATAACTACTTTGTTAATAAATCATGAAAAGCTCTATTAGGTATTATAACTAAGATATAATATAATTTAGAAAAAGAAGTTAACTAGATTATAAAAAGGTCTACTTTGTCGTCATATATATACACAAAATGTTCACTCCATTAACGGGGGAGTGCACATTTTTTGAGAAAACGAGTAGTGGATTAATTATAATAAGATATGTTTTATAATAATGATAATGTATTTTTTGAACAAATGAGCAATGTATTATGTTTTCGAAGAATTATTGATATTTTTATAATTTTCAATGAGTGAAATGGGCCCATTTCAAGGAGCGAATTGGAGGGAGGTCTAACTACTTTGTTAACGGATAAATTATATCCTTAATACAATAGAAGCAAAATAACGTATAATCGTATCCATCGAGATTTTATTAACCCCCTTTTTCCAAGTATTTTAGCGCATGCATGTCTAGTATACCTTCCAAATTCAACCATGTGTTTACATATCTTACTCAAGTTTGAATCCTCTAAATTTTCTATGGTAACAAATAATAAGCCACAAATCAGAAGATTACAGGTGCACACTAATTAAGTAAATTAGAAATTAAATAAAGGCATTAATCTTACTCTTTTGTTATTGTTAAATTTTCAATCGACATCCATGAAAAAAGAAGCATAACAAAGGCTTTTATCTATTAAATGCTCATAAGAAATTGTTTATGAAGAAAGTATTTGTTGCTCTTGCATTCGGGAGATCGGAGTTACTTTGACACTTCGAGAGAGTGGTGTTGATTTTATCTATCAAAAGCTCATAAGAAATCAATCTTTTGTTAAAAGCTCCATGAATACAACGATTCAAAACAAGTTTGAAGACTCAATAATCAAATCAAATTATAACCAACTCTCTTTTTGAACTAGGAATCCAATTAGGATTTTAAATTAGGGAAACATACTTACATACATACACAATTAGCAACATTGAGAAAGCATAAGGGATCTTAATAGATGTCAAAGATCGAAAGAACGCTTAGATTAGTGTCTAAAATTCGATTGTAAGCGATTGAAATCAAAATTCCTTCATATATTGTAAACCTTTGCTTGTTGTTATGGAAGAAGAAACATTTTGCTATTACAAATTAGGGGAAAGAGAGAGCCAATCAGTTATTTTCTTTCCAATTTAAACAATAATAATGGAGTAAGATTAATGTTTTTATTTAAACTTTAATTGACTTAATCGGTGCACATGTGTCATATTTTGAGTGGTGGCTCAATATATGTTATAATTTCAAGGGTGAGAATGGTAAGGGTGTATTTTTTTTATCAAGGAAACAAAGTGTGTAGGCAAAATTTTATAGAAACACTAACTATGCACTTTCAATTTGTGAAGGTACCCATTGTTACTCAACCCTGTTACCCAACCCTGTTACCCAACGTTGTTACCCAACCTTGTTACCCAACTTTGTTACCCAACCCTGTTACCAAACCCTGTTACCCAACCCTGTTACTCAACGTTGTTACCCAACCTTGTTACCCAACGTTATACTCTGTTACCAAACTTTGTTACCCAAATTCACTTATGTTACCCAACTTCGTTGTTACCCGATTTTAATACCCAACGTTCTACATCCAAATTCAATTATGTTACCCAACTTCGTTGTTACCCGATTTTAATACCCAACGTTCTACATCCAAATTCACTTATGTTACCCAACTTCGTTGTTAACCGATTTTAATACCCAACGTTCTACATCCAAATTCACTTATGTTACCCAACTTTGTTGTTACCCGATTTTAATACCCAACGTTACATAATTAGCCAAATAACTTTGAGAAACTAAACTTGATGTGAGCAACGTGAGAAATAAAACTCGAGTTGAGATATAGTCGCATGATCGAGTTGAGTGACCTGACGTGATTGAGCATACAAGAGTTGATGTTGGTTGGATATTTTAAAAAATCAATTATTTGGTAGAGTGTTTGAAGTAGTATTTTATAGTTTAAACTAGCAATTAAAGTAGCATTTTCCACTACTATTATAGGAAGTGGTTCAAAATTCTACTGCTATCTATTCCTTGATAAGCCAAATAGGCCCTAATCTTACATGTACTAAAATGCCTATGTGCTCTAGTGAGTTACAGTGTGTACTAAATTTTCAACTTCCTGGAATCAATATTCCATCTTGTTGTATATTGTGATATCAAGCAGAGCGTGGAAACACTTGATAAATCAATTTCTTCTACTTTGGGCAGAAGTGATGGCATCTCGGGCAAGGCACCTGAAATTGTAAGTGAATTTGTGGATCTTTTCTATAAGATCCATAAGGAATAGTATCTATGAAAGCAAATTAATTTGCTTCTTTGTTAATACACCATAATAACAATATGGGATCTGCTGGTTTAGACATCTTGATCTGGCCTTTAAGCTCAAATCCAAATACAAGGTAAAATATAAAGTTGTTACTGCACTATGACTTTCATGCATTGCATCCAAAAGAAGAGAATATGTTAAGCTTAGAAAGAGAGGTACAGTTAAAGTGGGTTTTAAAAGTGAATTTTCATGTTAATGGATACAGTAAGGTGTAGTGCAGTTGTACATAACTACTACCAAGATTGCAATCAGTACACACAACAAGGTAGGGCGTGAGTGAAAGAATATGATTTTACATACAATCACTCTATTTGTATTTGTTGAGGCACCTCGTCTTCTTGTTCTCTGCTATCAGCATTTATGTCCTCTTCCGTTACACCAGATGCTTCGACAGTCCTCTGAAGCCATTCCTTGAGGGGATCATCGTTTAAGTCCAGCTTCAAAAGACCCGCAAACATACCTCCCAGGAAAGCAATCGGTTCCTGCCAATAATAAGCTACAAAAGAAGCACGGATAAATAAGCAACATACTTGATGTGCTTACCAGGCCTCACAAAAATAGAGTGAAAGTCAGTAGATCACCACACAACATATTAAATCCTCATGGCAGGGATCTACTACAGTTGTTGTTCATCACAATGCAAAGTCCAACAGTGACTATCAAAATATAAAAATCAGGTCAGGCCCGTCAGGGTACATAAATACATTATGCTACACCCTCAGATGGAAAAATCATAAGCACCTTTAATGCATTCCAAATAATGGTGATTTGATCCAAAGCTCTTCAACTTAGAACTATCTGATACTCGAACCTATAAGAAAAATCATAAGCATTCCCTCATGACATTCAAATATTTCCCAGTCGTTAAAATTGTTCCGGAAACTTCTGCAAGGAAGCTAGGAATGCTAGCTATCCTTAAGATTGTATCGTTGTTGCCAATATTTAGCATCATAGTCTTGAGTGAGACATAAGAAAAAAAATGAACGTTCTTTTCAAAGGTGTGGCATGGAGATTTCAGTACCTTCTGAAGAGATTTGTTTTCTGCGATGAAAAATTCATCGTAAGGATCTTCAATCACCCCTTCATATACCCACCTAAACAAGGGATTGAGCAGGATTAATCTCAAACATTAGGGTAGTAATCAAAAAATAATGAAATAGATGTATATTGTATATAGAAGGAAGTGATTCGTATGCAAAGGAATTTTGCAGCACACATTATTGCAGGGACAAACAGAAAGTCCAGGTTGCAGATCCATTTCATAATGAAATCTATTGACTTCTGGAAGGCTAGAAGTTACCAAGTCAAACTACAGTTTAATGAATCCATAGTGTAATGAGCTAGAGGACACTGCAAAATCTCAAACTACATTTTCTATGAGCAAATATTATAGCTAAGATGAGCTGAGATGGAGTTATAATTACCAATGCAACACTAAGAGAGTGGCAGTCCAAGGCTGCAACAACAAACTACTCGTATAATGTCCATACTATAACAAGAAAAGGAGTCAAAACGTTAACAAAGCACATTGCTTGATGCAAATAAGTAAATTGCTTCGTGTTAATTGTGAAATAATGAACGAAAATTGTCAATATGCTATTTTTCTTATATCCCTTAAAATTCGATGGCTCCAAACTCACCCTAATTGTGCAAACTGGCAACTCAAAAAACATGTTCCCTCAAAATTTGTGTGATGTAAGTGAACTTCAAGCTAATCTACGAGCTCAAAAGTAATTAATCAAAAAGATTCTAAATTGCAACCCTAAGTTTCAAAGCAATCGAATTGGAAATACCATATACAAACGAATATTGAATCAAATTGGGTTTAGAGAATAAGAAATAGATCGAATAAATGGACCTTCGTCACCGAGAGCAGATCGCTTCTTAGGATTGTTGACAGTAATTTGTTTGGAAACAAATTTCGAAAATGACTCAAGGAGATAAGAAAAGGCAGAGAAATTGTAATAGTTAGCGGGTTGATGTCGAGGCTTGATTTCGTCAGCCGGCGCTGGAGAAAAGCCTGAGATTGGAGACGGCGGCGCGACGGTGGTCGTCTCCGAGAGCGAAGAAGAGACGACGGCAATTGTGTGAGGATTGACTAGACCGGGAGGGGGCAAAGAGCCAGAGAAGCGAAGAAGAATCAGAATCGCCGTCGTCCAGAGAGAGAAGGAAGAGAGAGGAAGAGACATTAAAAAAAAATAAAAAAAATCTATTTATACCTACATACTTAATACTCTATAAAATTTTGCCATACACACTTAATACACTCCATAAAAAAAACGCATTTATAGCCCATTTATCTCTAATTTCAAAGGATCCAAACTTATCTTACTCGTCTTTATTTTAAGAGTGTCGTATGCAACTTGAAAGAAAGAAGTTCCAATCGACTATATTAACTTTTAATTTGTTCTTTGTTCGCTCAAATTTTATTGGTTTCAATATTCTTGGGTATTTCTTCAATTATGATTTTCTTATATGATGACTTTCTTATATTGTTCCTCAACAATTTAGAGCCTCGGTTTCATTTTTATTTACTTCATTGTGAATTATTTCCAATCTTCTGGCCGGCACTTTTCTTCATGTCAAAGTGAAAGTTATGTATTTTAGTTTTGTGGTTGTCGTTTTTATAGTTGATTTTGGTATTTACATTACATCTTTGATTTGTGAATTGTGATTTTCCATCTATATGTGGGTTTCATCCATTATCTTCGATATGTTGAATTTTTATTTTTATTTTTTGGGGAGCAATTTTTTGTAGCTCGTATTTTGTTTTGTATGTGCTCAAATCCTATTGTAATCATTTGTTCCAATCCTTTGTACTTGGGAAATAGTTGATTGGTTTTAGCCTTTTAGGATTGGAGAATTAGTTGTGATTGTAATTTATTTGTGTGGTTGAGATTTGAACATTTGCAGTTTGAGAACTCTTAAAACTTAGAGGTCGGTTATAAATTATTAGTGCACTTAAGATGTTTGATAAAGAGACTATGAAAACTCCTACATTGTGTTGTGTATTTTTATATGTTTTTCTTGGTGTTTCATCTCTTTGAACTCTTTTGTAACACAATGATCTTATTTCTAGAACAATGATGGTTTATATAATATAAAGTTAAAGTATATATAGGGTCATGTTCTAGAGAAAACCACAATTACGAAGAGAAATAAGAACCGTTAGATTGTTAGATGAACGGTTCATGATCAATATATTGATATGGTAAGTAATAAATCAAAATCACACAATTAATATATCCATGTTCATGATTTAGGAAACTATGAACACACCTTCCTCTTTACTCTTACTCACACGAGAAGTTCACATATTCCACGTTCATATGAACATATAGGTCTTAAGTTTGAATTGGGATGTGTTTATTACTAGCAGTGGATGTGTGAGTGATTATAAGTTTGGACTGGGACGTGTTAATGAGTAGCATTGGACGTGTACATGAGTGTAAATTTGAATTTGGACGTGTTCATGAGTAGTAGTGGACGTGTGATGAGTGTGACGTCGGTTCTTAGGCGTGTGCACGTGGTGTGCATTGCAATGCAATTAAATGTAACATATTCCATAAGCTATACACACGTCATAATTTTGAAAAACTAATCTAGCAAACCCATTAAGCTTTAACGAAACTTTAACATATGCACAACACATTCAGTTGTACATCAAGAAACACGAGCTTTATAATGAAAATAAAGGCACAAATACTCAATAAACACACAACACGTTCATTACATTCCTTTACTTATTATTTGTTTCTTCTCGTGCTCACGCCGGTAACATTAATAGGAATATTGAAATTACTACATTCGAACTATGGTAATTGAGCGTCTAATCATTAAAAGTATAGGATGTATATAATCTTTTAAAAAAAGGAAGTTAATAAAACGTATGAATTTAATAAAAACAAGGTTTAGCTTAGCCATTTGTATCTTTTAATCCAACGATCGTAAGAGGTTCACATTCTTCTCCGTAAAACTAGTTCTCACCCAAACCATTTTTTTCTCTCTCTATGTATGTGTATATATATGTATGTATGTAAGTACACATATGCCATTATTTGTTGAATATGAGAAAGAACGGCAATTTAACAAAAAGAAGAGAAACGGTCCTATGGTTTATAGTGGTCGACTCACCCAATATTAGTTATTTTCACTTAGAAAGATTTTATTGAGAAGTTTGGATTACAAATAAATAGATGATTAAGAGGAAAGGGGAACAATACAATATATAGTAATGGAACCCTAAAGATGATAATCGATGTTCAAGTATCAAACTAAGTAAAATAGACGATGGATGGTCCAAACTATACGAATATCATTCAAGGTATATCAACTATAACGACCCGAGTTTTTAATAACTCGAGACGTCACTAGGCTAGGGACCACATGGTGGGTCCCATCAGTGAGCCTAACAACAACTTCACAAATAGGACCTTGCAACAAGAAGCACGATAAAATAAAGAAAACATTCAACCTGTCATATAGAAACATTTCCATAAGACTATCATGCATGTATTTAGTATTATCCCAAAACGACACTTCAAACATAACAGATGAACAATTATCTTAAAACATCAGCCTGAAAACAACACTTTAACACAGTTGCACACATGCAACAAAAGACTCACTTGCAAGCGATTAGTTTCAAAAAAATTTCAATCAAACATTGGGTTAACACTGCCCCGGCTGTCCACATCCTACAACTGACGTCCTTGTAGCGTTCCTATGATCAGCATTACCTAAAAAGAATCGGTTTAAAACCGTTAGCCACCGATCATAATCTATCCACGAGAGAATCCAACAAAACAAATAGCATATCAAATTCATATCTCAATATCACATTGTCATATAATGACATAATCACACAATCACATAATACATAATCACATTATCATATCAATTTCCAATTCCCTGTAATTTCTGCTATAACCAATAAACTACTGATAACATATTAGGCCTTTAATGAGAAAATGTCTCCTAAGATTAACTTACTATTATATCCTTTTATGGAACATTACTCAATAAAATAGTTAAGCAACCTTTATAAGAGTAGACTCTAAGTAATAGGGAGCTGCCATTATAGCCAAACTCTTTACATAACAAGCCGTCTTGCGGTCCGGGCTTTCAAATAACAAGTTGCCTTGCGGGCCGAGCTTTCAAATAACAAGCCGCCTTGCAGGCCGGGCTTTGAAATAACAAGCCGCCATAAAAGCCGGGTTTTGACATAATAAGCCGCCATATAAGCCGCACTTTGAAATAATAAAGCCGCCATATAAGCCGAGCTTTTAACATTAACAATTGTGAGCTTTCTTAAAATCACTTTACCAATATACCATATTTACTAACTCATGCATGCTCATCATTATAACATTTCCATTTCACCCTATTAACTTGTTATCATGCTCATGACTCGTCAAGAGATTCTTAACTTTATCAAGTCGGGTAATATTAAATAAGACTATGTCAGATTATACCAGTCAAGCATATCATATCACACTAATCTCTCGGGTATGAGAGTTCTGCAGATCGAAGATAAGTAAGTCCGAAGACTTATCTGGATACGCTCACACGGCATACTAAGCTACTTTTAGATCAAAGCCTTCCACAACACCTGTCAGGAATATCAGATTCCTCGTATTAAACTTCTCGCTTCAAACATCAATTAAATTCATTCCTTTGAATTTAATTAGCTTTACGACATTTCCCGAATCTTAATTTAATTAATTAATCCTTTAATTAATTAATTAAAATTCGGCAGCGTTACATTTTGTCCGAAGGCAATTTCCGAACCAACCTGTTATCAGATCTCAACAAGTAAATAGCCAAAGTTCACCAGAATAATATAACGAGCATAATGGAATTTCCATTTATCCATTTTGACAAGCCTAAGGTCATATTAGAGCAACCCTCAATACGGAAAAACGAATAAATTCATAACTTATTCGTTACTAACACGATTGACGAAACGAAAGAAGATTCGGAATCACAGGGACGAAGGCTACGCTCGGACACCACCAAATTCACCGGAAATTGAGCGACGGAACCGGCCAGGTAAGGGATATGCACGACATGGCCTTAACTTTGACGAAAACACGAAACGTTGGTACCGAAATGAAAGAATGAAGAGAGGAATCCGAAACTTCAAACGGAATTGAAATCGAATTACAAACGAAGAGTAGATCTGATTTTGAAGGTTGAGAGAAATTAGAGCTTTTACGAAGAAAATTGAAATAAAATGAATTAATAAATGAATTCCGCTAAAAATAGAGAAGACGATAATTATCCTTTAGCGAAGACGATAATTATCCTTTTACCGTTCCGAAGGCGGTTTGAGCCCCTTCTCTAAATTTCTCGAAATTGGAGTAATAAATCCGGAATATTGTGTGGATAATTATTCCACAACTTTCTCGAAAACGCGTATTCCTAAGCCGCCTTTCTTAGCTGCTAAGAAACGAAGTAGCGACTCTTTTGGCCGTTTTGTGTTTTCATGTTATTTCATATCTAGGACATATCCAATGTCTTGATCATTTCTCTCAACTGCAATTTTACTAATTGGAGCTCCCATATGCTCCAAATAACACCGGAGGGTAAAAATTATTCCCCGGAGGAAAAAATGAAAATTTCCTCATAAGTCCAAAATTACACCACAAACATAACGATGAAATTCATACTCGTCATTTACGCATTATTCGCGAGTTATAAGTCAATTATTATCGATGATTAATTTTAATTTGTCTTAATCATCATTAATTAGGATTCGAAACTCCTAACGTTTACATCTCATATCCCTTAAGAAAAGTTTCGTCCCGAAACATTAGTACACGGCTCATCGCAGGACTGAACCTATCAGTTAGTCAATTATTATATCTCTGCATTTTATGCAAGCATAGATTATTACCACATTAGCGGGGTCATCGTGGTCATACTAGGAAAGTATATCACTTCCTATGTTAGCAAACACAAATCAATGCACAACAAACACATAATCCACTTAAGCACATAAGTTAGAGGAAAAGTTAGATGTCACTCTTCACCTCTTTCCCAGTTATCGAGCAGAAAGTTAACTACTTCTAGATAATTCCTCTCCATGTGTTCAACTATTTTTCATGTACCTCTTACATTTCTCTTTGGGATTACTGAATCTTTACTAATTGTTATTCTTTATTCCTTAACTTCTTTATCATTTTTTCCAACACAACCAAAGGAAACTCGGCATAGGTCTGATCAGGTTCTATCTCAATAGGACGGATATCGTCCCTTGCATTCACTTTAGCCGAACTTATACGGATACAACAACTCCTTCAAGAATTGAGCATCACCATCTCATCGCGTCCAATTCTCCTGTGTGATAATCTCAGTGCAACATACATGTCATCCAATCCCATTCCCCATCAACGATCCAAACACATCAAGATTGACTATTACTTTGTTCGAGAACAAGTCACGGATGACTCACAACTGGTTCGACACATTCGCGCTATTGACCAAACAACCGACATCTTCACCAAAGCAGTCGGGTCTGCTCACTTCAAGACGTTGTGCTCCAAGCTCCATGGGGGGGGGGGGGGGGGGGGGGTTATGATTTTATGTATTTTAGTCAAACAATATATTCTAGGTGATATTAGAATATCTTAACAGTTTCCTACCTCTGTGTTATATATACTCACTTTGATCAATGAAAATGTTAGACATTCATCTATCTTATAACGTCACATGTCATTGTCTCATAAATTTAATGACGCACATTCACAATTTACTAATTATTTGCGTTCTAATAGGATGTCTTTTACATCTATCTTTTTTTAATCAAATTATGATCTTTCTATCATATAAGTTATAATATAATACCACTAACTAGAAAATGACAAACATCCAATATCAATTGACATTTGAACCTTCTATCGACATCATAATTTTAATTAAAAAATCCCACATTTATATGTTTCCTGATAGAAAAAATAACCCAAAATATATTCTAGGTGATATTAGAATATCTTAACAGTTTCCTACCTCTGTGTTATATATTACTCACCTTGAACAATGAAAATGTTAAACATTCATCTATCTTATAACGTCACATGTCATTCTCTCATAAATTTAATGACGCACATTCACAATTTACTAATTATTTACGTTCTAATAGGATGTCTTTTACATCTATCTTTTTTTAATCAAATTATGATCTTTCTATCATATAAGTTATAATATAATACCACTAACTAGAAAATGACAAAGATCCAATATCAATTGACATTTGAACCTTCTATCGGCATCATAATTTTAATTAAAAAATCCCAAATTTATATGTTTCCTGAGAGAAAAAATAACCCAAAATAATATCAACTATCAACATTGAACCCAAAATAATACCAACTTTGTAAATTAGTAGGAGTGATACAAATTGTCAACTTATTTAACAAAAATAATATGTCTTGCTTTTCCGGAAAAATTCTTTAACTCCGGCCATGACGTGTCAAAAATATATATATATATATTCTACATGTCATCAAATATTTTGGATGAGGTATTGAGGTGTGTTATGTGGACTTTATTTATTAAAAAAATCAATTAATATTATTAAATATGCTAAAACTCTAAATGAAATACTTTTTAATAATTAAAAATAATTTTTTATAAAAATTGGAAACTTTTTTTGATTTTTTTAATCATTTTTTTTCCAGAATTTTGTATATTTATGAAAACAATATTCAATTTTTTTAATCTATTCCTAATTTTTTTTTTCTTCTCCTATGTTAAAAACAAACTTTTTTTAAAAATAAAAAATAGTTTTAAAAAAATCTATAAAATTTTCTCAAAAAAAAATTTCATAAAAAAAAGTTCAATTTAATTTTTTTTAAAAAACTTATTTCTAATCTTTTAAAAATATATTTTATTTTTTTTTATTCATAAAAATATTTTTATAAAAAAATAATTTAAAAATTTTAACCTATTAAATGATATTAATTTGATTCAAAAAAAAAAATCCCTCTTATGCAATTAATCCCATTTTTTTTATAACAAGTAATAATTTGATTGCCAGCTATAATATATGCCGGAAAAGTAAAACGTATTTTTTGTAATAAATATGTTGATAGTTTGTACCACTCATACATTATTTTGGATTCAATGTTGATAGTTCTGTTGGGTTATTTTTCAATCCTAATATAATAGAACTTAAACTTTTAATTGATCAAAAATTAGAATAAATAATATTTTATTTTAGAGAAATTCCGGTTGGTATCATTGTGGTTTTGGGTATTCCGGAATTTGTCCAACACTTTTTTTATAGTTCGGTTAATATCCCTGTGTTTTTTACAATTCCGGAATTTGTCTTATGCCGTCCAAAAGTGTAACAACCGTTAGCCTCTTTGTAAAAAATTTAAAAAGAAAAAAAAAAAGAAAATCCGTAACTCTCTACCGGATATTCCGGTTCACCTCCATTCTCCCGCCCTTCTCCTCTCGCTTTGGTGCAATCAAACCTAGTGGTACTTCATCGATCGAGATTAAAAGCGAGCCCAACGAGTTGTCGCTTCTAGCTTCCTCCTCCATGGCTTACAAGCGAAACCAAAGGGATGCAATTTGTCTTCGATTTCTCCTCTAGCTGCAGATGGGAGCACTTCGATTTCTCTCCCCTATTATTTATTCCAGTTTGCCTTCAATACAGTTCGGTTGGTTACTAGTACGGCCGTTTGCACGATTGAATCAATTCGAAGAAGGGTTTACCCTGCGAAAAGTTGTTGACATAGCCTCTAGGTTTTCATGGGGCAAAATGAAGGTGAGACTTGTCAAACTTGTTCAAATCCAAATCCAAATCATCTCAATGTTCAAATCCAAATTATAAGGATGAAAGTTGAGATGCTCAAACTAACAAAATGGATTAAGCTCTTGCTCTAGTCTCTTCTGTAATATATCAACCTGCATAAAGCCTCTGTGCAACATTTGAAACCAATCTTATTCTCAAATTGAAATTATCCCTTTTTAATCCTTTCTCTATACATGTATTGCCCTCTATATCTCTATATTAACAGTTCCAAAATCTCTCTTTCAAAATGAAAAACAAATTAGTGTGCACAAACGTATGGTAACCAATTGAGCAAAGAAATCAATCTGCAATATTGTACATTAACTGATGAGATCACTTCAATTGCTTGAACAACTGGTTTGATGAGATATGGACCAGTGTACTCCTGCATTCGAATTGTCGTCAATTTAAAATGGTCTCTTGGCAATGACTTGTGGCTTGTGCTATTCAAGGATTATAAGAATCATCTCTTGTAAGGTTGGTACTTGATTGCGCAAGGCAAATTTATTTTATTTTATTTTATTTATTTTTTATTTTTGTACTAACGGAGGGGCGAACGGAAAGGTGTTAAGAATAGGGCAAATATTTATTTTTTATTTTTGTACTAACGGAGAGGCGAACGGAAAGGTGTTAAGAATAGGGCAAATTTCGGAATTGTAAAAAACACAGAAGTACTAACCGAACTGTTAAAAAAAATGTTGGGCAAATTCCGGAATACCCCAGACCACAGGGGTACCAACCGAAATTTCCCTTTATTTTATAGAAAGGTATGATAAAAAAAATTCAAACGCACTAAAATTACACTAAGTTATTTATGGCAATGTGCTCAGGTGCTCGTTGGACACTTTTACATGAGAACAAGCGTCGTAAAACAGATTACCAGAGGTTGCTGCATCGTTGCACTGCGATGCTAGGAAAATGTCGGCCGAAGGATTTTCAGGGCATTCACAAAGAATTATTCTACATGTCTATTGTTACTCAATGGTGATGCATTAAAATGGGCATTCACAAAGAATTATTCTACATGGCCAGAAGATTACAACCATTTCATCCAAAGTCATATCAGCTCTGCTACTTGCCTATCAAATCAAGATCTGTCGCTAAATTTATTGCAAGCTCTAATGAGACTATTCATCCAAGTTAAACACTTGTAACTTACTCAACAAAATCACCCTGTCAAAATGGGTACTAAATGCAACAACAAATATAACAATTAAAATTTCAATTACGCAGACCATGAAATCCAGTACAAGATTTGGGTGAAATGCTCCTTACCAAAATCTGAAGAACTCATTTCAATCACTTCCCTCCCCACCCGAGAGCTTTCTTCGTTGTTGATGCTCTGCAACTTTGTAATCCACGACTTCCCGGAAAAGCTGGGGATCGAGCGTGCAATCTTGGCTACCGTAGACAGCAGCTTGAACACTGGCCATAAGTTTTGCAATCTCACGCCCTGAAAATCCTTCGGTTTTGGCAGCTGCTTCCCTTAGTAAGTCATCAGTAAGGCCTTTGATCTCTATCTGCTGTTGGTTTGTCTTTTTGAATAAGCTTTTCAAAAAGCCAGATTTGCCCTTTCCAGCTTGTGCTATGTACTTGTCCAGGTAGAGTTTCAGTAGTTTGAACCTTTCTTCTTCTCCAGGCAACGGAAACTCGAGAACCTCATCAATACGATCAGCTACGGCTGAATCGAGATCCCCTGGTCGGTTGGTAGCAAGTGCAAGTACAATGTCTTTAGACTGATCACCGGTGCGGAATAGTAGTGCATTCAGAGCACTCCTCTGTGCTTCACTCATATAGGTTTTATTACGCCTGCAAAATAAGTGTTTTATAAGACAAGTATTATGACTTGAAATGTCTAAATAATAAATGTGTTGTTTGGATGCTTTACAAACACCAAATCAGACAGTCTTTAAGCCAAAACACCAAAGTCACAAAATTTATGTGCAACAGGCTCCAACTCTCTAAGCAACGATACTGAATTGAAAACTTACTCGCATAGGAAGGCGTCGGCTTCATCAATGAACAGCAGCAATCCCCTATTGGACTTCTTTGCCCAGTCAAACAATTGGTGGATTTTAGTAACAGCTTGTGATCCTAGTGGTGCTACATCTCCACCGGTCATCAAAGCGTAATCTAATCCCTGATAGAGGAAAACAGCGAGTAAGAAGATCATGAACAAATAAACAAAACATTTTTAAAATGCTTATAACCGGAAGGACCGCCAGAAGACTGGATACTAAGTTTAACATGATTTGCAAAATTAGCACCCTAAGGGCCGTTACGGTTTCAACTCCGGAAACAGAAACGGATCTAGTCCATATGTGCACCCTTATTCAAGAAGTTTTTTGGAATCATTCCTAGCGGTTTCAAGTATTGTAGTAGAATTTGATTAGTTTTGATACCCTATAGAGAAACAAAATGGGGGAAACAAGTACATTTTGCATAGAACTACAAGGAATGATTCCAAAAAACCTTCATGAACAAGGGTACATATATATGGACTAGATGCATTTCATTCTGTTTCCGTTTTCGGAGTTACAACCAAACGGGGGCTAAAAGTCTTGTTTCCGAGAACATAAATGATTGTTAGGTGGATAAGGGCTGATACAAAATTTTAGCAAATCTTGAACATTGATGCAGATGTGTCAAGATGGCATAAGAAAAGCACAGGTTAAGATTGAGAGGGACAGAATCTTACAGATTTTCGAGCCAGTTCTCTTGCAGCCATTGTTTTCCCAGTTCCTGGAGGACCATAGAAGAGCATATTCCTGAAGGGAGCTTGATGTGCTTTTGTATTTGCAGTTGCAGAGGACAGCTGTTGAATCCTCTTCTGCAGTGAAGGATGTAAAACTACATCTCCGAACCCATTTCCATTTTTAGAGGTGGATGCTCCAACAGAGCCTTTCAGCTTGCTCAAATAACGCGAGGAAAGGCCCGACCACGGGTACTTCCCCAGTGAGGACTCTCTTATCAGGGATGGCTGTCCTAGTATTCTGTCAACATAACTCCATATCACCTTGGCACCCTCTCTGCACAATTCGAGCACAATCTTTTATGACCTCCATAGTTGCATGCAAATTAGTATAACAGTTGCTAGATTCCTCACATTTATGACATGAAACAATTGTACAAACAACAATAGCAATATTTAAAATTATATACAAAACTCCAAGCTAAAAAGGAAATGTTAGCTAGGCACAACATAGACAAGAAGAATTAGATAAGTCATCACCACTCAAACTATCAATGTAAGAATAGTGTATTGCATCATGACAAAAGCCAATACCAACAGCATCCTTCAATACACATTTAAGGCACCCCGCAAAGTTCTAATCCTCAACCAAATGACTCTAGGACCACAGATGTCCATTCCAAGAGTACATTCAAGTTGGCAGGATCAGAATCTCCATATAAGCAACTCAATTGCTCGAAGACAACTATTCAAGACATCCTCACACTCACTATGATTCAGATATTATTACACAAATTTTGAGACTACTCAACCAGCTTCATATTTGACCTCGTGTAACCTAAAGCATCAGCAGATACACTGAATGTATACAAGAAACACTCAGTTATTATGTTCATGCCCCCAACTTCAAAAGTTTGCCCCAACTCAAAAGCTAAAGCACATACTCTCGCATGAGAGATGTCACTAAACACTAGAACTTTTACTAGTTGTTACTGACAACACATCGTTATTACCAACAGAGGCATACAACAGGTGGGAAGAAAAACAATATCTCCATAATCATCTGAAATATATATAACAAATGCTTGTCAAAAGCATTTTTTGGCACCAAACGGCCAACGCTATGGCCTATGCATTCTTCTATGTGAAGGGCACTAGTCTACCTTAATCTTAAAAAATAAAGACCATAACACAACATCCGTATCACTAGGTGCTGAGTAACATATCATATCAGAGGACTCATCTTGCACAAAATGAGATCAGAAAGAGAGGGGAAAAAAAGTGTCAACAGACAAAAGGTAAAAACTACAAATTGTCCAGACTATGCTTGTAAATACGGAAGAAATTTTTTTTTTCTGGCACCCAACTTGAAAGGGACTATGTTATCATCTAAGTATCCCCGAAACAGAAACGGGAAACGCGAATCCTATTTTTTAAGGAATCGTAACGCCGAGAAAACATTCACATAATATGCATATAATTTTAAAGGTCTAAATAAAATATATATATATAACGATCAAATATAATTAAAAAAACAACTATGTTTGAGGCATAAAGTTGATTATAATACGATAACAATAAAATATTAAAACAAATTCAAAAGAATAAAAACAGTAACAAAAAAATCTGTATTTCAGTTATGGAACTAATCTCGAATCTCATCTCACATTCTGAAATTTAATAGGAATAGGAGAGAGACTAAACTTTTAGAGAATAAGAGAAGGAGACAGGAGTAGAAAAGGGTAGAGGGCTCAGGGAAACCTTTTAACAAACTGAAAAGGGCAGAGGACTCAGGGAGACGGGAATAGAGAACTAAGAGAAGGAGACAAGAGACTGTGACTGAGGAAGACGAAGTGACAAGGCGGGGACTGAGGAAGACGAAGTGAGAAGGCGGGGACTGAGGAAGACGAAGTGAGAAGGCGGTGAGAAGGTGGACGCCAGCCAGTTAGCCACAAACAGGCGTTGGGTTCTTCTCAGGTGTGGGTGAAGCTTGGTCACTTGAGGGATTCATGGAAAGAGCCAAAGAGGGAAGAGAAAGGGACTCAGGGGACAGGAATAGAGAAGAAATCCGGATGGCAAACCCTAAAATCCCTAAAAAAACGTTTTCTTTCATGTTTCTTAAATTCAATAGTCAATGAAACGTTGGCCGTTTCTGACGTTACCAAGATATTTCACATTTCATCTCGTGTCAGAAACGTGATACACTTGTCCAAATGCATTTCTGGGTAACATAGGTTATCATCACATCATGAAATATATGTCCTTACCTAATGAGCATGAAGTTCATAACAGATTACACAGCTAATACAAAAATAGTATAAGCATGTTATTATGATAAGAATGGTCTGTATACACCAATATATCAAACCAAGAAATTGTTCAAGTGATGTCATTGAGAGGGCAAAGTAGCAGATGAGAAAAACAAATGCCAAACAATCAAAAGACCAGTTTCTAGTTTTAATTAAGTATTATCTCACATACCTTGTTGTATAAATCCCTGCAGCAAGTGCAGTGACTCCACCAACTACAACAACCAACTTATTTTGATCTGTCAGGATAGCTTGTAAACCACCTACAGAACGTAAACAGCCTTTCTTAGTAAAAAAATAATAATAACCATATATGTTTCAATAATTTTACTCGACTTCTACAGACTCTCGTCTATACATCTCCATTTTATATTCAAGGATTGCCATTCACTCACAAATCATAACATCAAACAAACAGCCACCATCCAACCAAATCATGAAGCATATGTTTCATTTCAAAGGAAAGATTAATGCTCCATCTCTAAATCATAATGATGATTAGTAAAATGAATTCAGAGTAAAACTACATAATGATCAGGATACCTCCTATATGGTTAAAGGTCGTGTTTATGGCAGAAAGCCATTTCTCCTTTTCAGCTTCTGCCAAAGCAATAATCTCACGTCTTCTCACATCTTCGGACAACTTTTTTTCGAGGGCTTTCCCTTCAGCTTCAGCAATGGATTTCAATCTGATAGTTTCACGCTCAATCTGAGCCTTCTCTTTTTCGGTTTGAAGGCGCTGTTCTTGGATCTGCTTCTCTGTTGCACGTCTCAACTGTTCCTGCTTCATTGATGACTCCTCTTGCATTTTTACAAGATTCTGATTTCTTTGCCTTTGATACTCGTTGTCAGTCTGTGGATCTAGAACAGTTAAGACCTAACCAGTATAAAACCTCAGTATGAGACTATTCATAGGAGAGCACATACCACCATCCTTTTTCTGGCTAATTCATCTTCGTACTGAAGTAATTTGGATTTTATATCTGCTTGCATCTGGGTCAGCTTCTTTTGTTCTTCGTATGTCACCCTTTGTTTATCCTGCACAAGGACAAACAATCTACCTATAATCACCAACAACCAAAGTAGAAGAGGCATTACACACTCTTGTAATGGCAATGCAATATTGACTACATTACAACAGCTATCAAGCAACAACTAGTCCATTCCCAAGCCAAATCAATTTCCAGGACATAGTGTAAGAAACGAACAGGATAAAACATATCAGTCTACTTACAAGTTCAGCGTCATATTGCATTTTCTTAAACTCTTGCACCTTCAATGCCATCTCCTGCTGCTTCGTCTCTTCCTGCTTCTTTATGATCTCAAACAACTACAATCAGAATACCACATTAGCAACTTGGATGTTTCACTAAAATCTGTAACGCGTTACAAAATGCCAGACAACCCAAAATACACATCTGGAATCATTAGCTCGAAAAACACAAACTACTATCCTTTATTCCTAAAACAGCACTATGCTTAGGGATTTCGTATAACAATCATACGAAAAGCATAAAGATGATAAAGAGGGGGGAAAACAGGAACACCTTCTTGGCATGAGAGGAGCTAGTGATCTCCTTAAGAGCTTTGACTCCCCTCTCCAATGCTTCAGGGTCAAATCCAGCAGAAGACGTCCTGGGGTGATCATTACGAGGCTTTGGCGGAGGCGGGGGCTCAGCAGCATTGGAAGGCTCAGCAGCCGGAGATTTGGCCGGAAGCTGAGACGAGGGCATCGGAATATTTAATGGCGGCGCCGACGGGGAGGAAGAAGAGAAAGATGGGAAATTGAAGGGACCGGCGGCGTGGGCAGAGTCGACACCTAGCGACGCCGAGGCTATCGCTGAGAGCAGCGCAGCCGCACCAGCTTTAGCAGCCGCCATGGAAAGAGTAAATGCTTGGAATTGGAAGTTCAGAAAGGAATTGAAGATTTGAGATTTGATTTTATGGAAATGAGAGATGAAGGGTGATGTTTGACGGAGAATTTGGATTGGTAAACAAGTTATCGTAAAGGGCAACAACGGGAAGCAAAAGAAGGGTTTTAGTAGGGTTTCTGCGTTTCAATAGTGCATCTTGAGGTTTTGGTAAACCGTCTTGGCGTCTTCTACCGAATTCTAAGTATTTTTAAGACACTTCTTCTCCTCTCCCACCACTCATGTAAATCTCTAATCCTCTTTGTAGCATTTTTGTAAAAAAAAAGAAAAAGGTTATTGTATAACGAAGAGAAATTTAATATAATTAATAATAACAAATCATAATAACGTTACACGAATATAATGTTGTTTGAAGAAAAGAAGATAAAATACAGACAAACAAAAACATAACATATAATTATACGAGAGCTTAATCACAAACATCATCAATTGAAAAGCACACGGCAAAAGTTAGGTAATTAGAGGATGAAACAATGAAAGTGTGTCAGTCAAGAAGTACACATGAGAACTCTACCACTAATGAAAACCTCGCATTTGGATTCTCTCTTAAACGTTTAAAATTCAATCACACGTTAACAATCCCTCCAATGAACAAACTCAACCCACCTTACAAAAATGCTCAAATCACCAAGACATGCATCCAACCAAATTGAATCACTATGAGTCAAACAAAAACACTCGAGTGATTTTGAAGTTTGTCAACTAGTTCACTGTATTGTTTGTTCACTTTGTTGTTTGCTTAGTATTCATTGATAGTGTTAAATGAGGGAGGAAAATTTTCTAAAACCAAATGTCCTTTTTTTTAAAAAAAAAACTTCGGGTCTGTTGCCAATAAATTACTAGATTTGAATTAGCTAGGGCCTAAGGATAATTTTTTCAATGAAACCCTTGTTAGGGTGAAGTTTATGACAAAGAAATAAATAAAGAAATTTGTTGGGTTTTTGAATTAGAGATAAGTGGAGCTATAAGAGGTTTCATAAATGGTGGTTGACTTGGATGAAGTGGAAGACAAAGTTGAGTACATCACTCAAGTTTGTACATTAGAAGATTTGATGAACTTTAGAAATTTCTTAGAACATGCTTCATTTGACAATTGCATATCTAGTTCTACTTGATGTTTTTGCGAGACTATGCTTTTTTTCAAGACAATTCTTTATGTCTTAGTTGTTGAATTGTATAATACTAGTTGAGTTTTTATCTATTAGATAATGAATTGTGTAATACTTGTTGAATTTTGTACTAGTATGTTGGCTTGTGTAATATTTGCAAAGAGTTGTGTACTATTTCATTGAGTTTTATGTGTTAGAATCTGAATTTTGTACTAATTAGGATGAACAATTTAAGTGACACTAGTGGACGTGAGGAAAACAAGAGACAATTGAGTTTGTAAGTAGAAGAAGTTTTGGATTGTGCTTTGAAACTAAAAGGTGATCCAAAATGGAAATGTAAATGTGGCTTTAAGAATAGATTTTGTCAAGATTTAGAGCAAATCACTGAAGTTAAGTATCTAGAAAATGAATTGAATATTAATGGGGGTATATTCGATTAAGATTTTACAGAAATTTTTTGGAGTTAAAAAATCTATGGCTATTCAATATAGATTTTTAAAAGTCCATATAAATCTTTTGGTATTCAATTAGGATTTTAAATTTTCCATAAAATTCCTATGGTATTTAAAAGTTTCTTGATTTTAAAAGAATCTATTATTTCATTGATTTTGTAGGATTTTTTATTACTTATAAATCCTATAGAAGTCTTCTCCCAACACATAAGATTTTCACGCCAAACTACAACACTGAAAAACCCTAACGGCCAAATGAACGTTTTTGAGCGTTTTCGAGTTCTTGGACTCGGTGCATCGTCGGAGCTTAGTTCTTTCTCGTATTTTCCGTCATGTTTATTGTATTGACTTCGAGTACTTGGGTTCGTCTTACTAGGACTGTTCACAGGTCCGGACCTGAACAGAGTGGACCGGAATTGGACCGAATTTTCCGGTCCACGTTCGGATGGACCGGAATAATTTAATTTTTGTAATATATATATATGACTAGGACCGGATTTTTTATATTTATAAAATTAACTTTTTTTTATAATAAAAAAATTAACTTTTTTTAATAAAAAATTTGTTTAAGAAAAAATCAGGTCTAGACCGGACTGATTGGGGACCGGACCGGACCGATTGGGGACTGAAATGAATGGACCGAAGACCGGACCTGTTCTGTTTCGGTCCGGTCCGGTCCAAAACCAGGACCGGACCGGAATTTGCACACTCCTACGTCTTACTTATCTTTCATAAGAAACGTGTGAGCGTTCCTCTCAGTTTTCTCTTTTCATTTTACGACTTCTACGGTTTCGGAAACAGCACTGTACCGTATGGACTTCGAGTGATTGAGTTCGTCTTACTAATTAAAGTATCTTATGTGTTCTGCAGTGCAATTGTACTTTTCCATATGCTTTAATATATTATATATATAACACTTGCGGTGGATGACATAAAGAATATGTATATATATATTAATACGGGTTACCTTTTTGTATATCTGTTGTGTATATTTTGTCAACGGAGCCGTTTGGTTTTGGGTTGATTTTGAATAATTGTATGTTATTAAAATGTTGATGTTGGTTGTGAATTTTAATAGATTGGTAATTGTATGTTATTTTTCTAGATGATTTCTTTTGTCCATGTATTAATCTGATAAAATCTGACAAAATCTATATTAACTCTATATAGAATTAAAATATCCCACAAAATCAGCAAATTTTATGGATTATTAAATTCAGTCAAAATCTTTAAAAGTCTGGATTGAATACACCCCCCTAAGTCAAAGATAAAATTTCTAAATGAGAAACATACCATAATTAATGTGATTATCAGATTATCTAGATTCACATGAGATGATCAAACCAATATAATCAATTGCGAAATACAATCTCATGAAGACTTTTATAAAATATTTTTCGGGATTTTCATACTAGCTTATGATGACTTTTGTAAGGTATTTTCATCTCAATTATTGCAAATCACTTTGTAGCTATATATATATTTACATCCCATGGCTAGAGTATTATGGAAACTGCATTTCCATTATTCAACAAGTTATAACTTATCATTGGTCTGAGGGCATTTTTGAGGATGTGGAGGATACACGGATAATAAGTATGTTGATCTAGACAGAGACTCGAGACAACCACTATCAAATAAGCAAAAGGGTAGGCAAAATTCATATTGGTCTAACTCGAAACAACAATAATGAACCTGAAATAAATGAAATCAAAGATCATTTGAGGAGCATAACAAGCACCATATTGAAGTCTCAAAATCGTGATTTAGAAGTGGTGCAACAAACGAAAATGTTGCTTTCCAAAATATCTATGTTACCGATAAAGATGCTATTGTTGCTGCCTGAATCCTTTCAGGCTCCTCAAATGAGCTTGATGCTTTCTATAGTTGCCCTTTGATGAGTGGAAGAAGATTTATACGAAACTAATTATAGACCAAGTTCGAGATTCTTCCGGTGCAAGTCAAGACTAAGAATACTCTTTGTTTGCAGCGCAAATCGTATGTCCCATTACATGTCCCAACTTCATGTTCATTCTTCTGATTGACTCACCATTAATTTAAATTACAGAAATATACCAAGCAAAGAAAATAATTTAAGGATGGAGCAAGTCAACCATGAGTAAGACATGGTGATTTTACTTTGGTTGTTTCGTTTCTTGATGTTTTAGAGAGATGACTGCAATACATTGTCGATGGTGTCATTTTTTGGAGCAATACCCTAAATATTTATCGCACTTGCAAAACATGTTCACGTTTAATGGAAGTCTTGTAGTAGTTATTATAATATCTTTTGATTGGTTTCTTAATTTTTTCTTATTGGACAATATTGATTCAACTAATAAACAAATTATTGTATAACAAATATGATTTGATATTTAATGTAAAAAAAATCATACAAAACATATATCAGATTTTAATCTCATACTCATATCTTGAATTTGATATACCTCATATTGTCAAAAATAAATATCAATATCAGTCTCATACTCATCTTGAATTTGATATATTGAGATATGGATGCCAAACATGTACTAAATGTGTCACCTTGTTATGGCGTGATGACACCTTGTTATCATGAGGTGACAACTTGTTACGATGTGGTGATACCTTGTTACAATGTGATGACATCGTTGTTGCTTAAACCTCTTTAAAGTGTTTAAATCACAAAGATATCATATACAACTAGGATTTTGTTCACAGGTCCAGACCTAAATCAGACCGGACCGGACCTGAACAGAACGAACCGGAAATGGACGAAAAAATCTTGTTAAACTATTAATTATTTATTTTATTTATTTGATTTTTTATTTATTTTCGCACTAAGCCTATTGTAGACACTAAGCCTATTGTAGACCGGACCTGACTGTTAGTTACTTAATTTTAATTTTTTCTGCACTAAAATTTTAATTAATTTAATTAATTTCCATAAACTTTATTTTTGTAAAAAATATAGCTCCGGATCGAACCAGACCGGTTGTGGACCGAACTGTTTGGACCGAAGACCGGACTTATTTGTTTCGGTCCGGTCCAGAACCCGGACCAAACCGAAAACTGAACAGTCCTATATACAACCATTAGTTCTTCTAGATAGATTGAAGAAATATAATTTGTATACTTGAATTTACAATTACTACCAACGGATCAAATTGAAATCAAAATCAAACCGCAAGTTGGATTATATTGTGAAAACAATTGAAATTGTTACAAATATGTATAAGAAATTCGACGCAAAGTGAATGCATCCAAACACAAAAAATCCGTGAAGAAGAGATAAACAAATGTGTCAACGAGTTGAGAAGGAACAGTGAAAATATAGGATCCAAATCTAAAATAGCTCTAACCAGTAATATACACTGCTTAATTTGTTAATAGAATAACTTGTTGATTAATGATTTAAATTTCAAAGTGTAGACAAATAGATCACCCAATATCCAAAATACTTAAAACCTCAAATGATCCGACTGCAATCCTATCTAAAACCCAACATGCTTGAATATGGATGCAAGTAGTTAGTAAATGGGAGTAGGGTACTGTTTCCTCTAAGACGAATAAGAAGAAATTATCCACATACTACTGAATTAACTCCATCTTTTAAACCTTTCAGAACTCATATATATGAATATGACATCAAACTTGCTACTTTGCTGGATTTCCTCAAACACAGGACAAACTTGAATATGGATGCAAGTAGTTAGTAAATGGGAGTAGGGTACTGTTTCCTCAAACACAGAACAAACTTGCTACTTTGCTGGATTTCTGACCGGCTCTATAATAAATTACCATAAATAAACATATAAAACCAAGATCACAACTATGCCTGTTAAAAACTCCGTTTCCCCACCAAAAGGCAACGGCAAAGCTCCAGCACTACTTGGGCGGGTACCCGTATCACCTGGCCCTGGTGCGATAGCCTGCGTCCAGTTAACCGGAGGTGGAGGAGCCGGAAACGGTGGAGGCAGTGCCAAAGTAGGTGGAGGCAGAGGCTGAGGAACATCTGGAGGAGCTTCAAAAGGAGGAGGAGACGGAGGAACTGAAACGGGACTAGAACTAGAAGAGCAAGAAAACGGGCTGGTTTCTACCAAAACACCGTCTATCCCATGGCATCTAACAGAGGAACCATTAACGCATATATTCGGGCTTATAAGCTTAACATTGTTCAAGAAATAGCTCCTCCTGCCATTGTTAAGGATCCTAATCATGTAGTCTGAATATGAAGAGGGGAGTATGGAGTTTGATGGGAAATGCTGAAGGTGATCAAAGAGTAGAGCAGAAGGGATGGAGTGCCTAAGTAAGAAGTCAGACACAGCGTTCTCTGGGATGGCGATTTTTGATAACATTCGGTCATTTGGCATCAAGAAGGTGACGTTGGGAGGGATTTTATCTGGCGGAGACATGTTGATAAGCAACACGAAGGTGAAATAATTGGCTCGTTGCATTTCCTCAGTGGCTATGAGAAGATCATTTCTGCTTGTGCAGATGACTGATGGTGAGATAAGCAGGAGCACAAGAAGAAGAAATGATAAACTTGGGGATTGGAATTTTGTCTCCATTTTACGGACTTTGTTCAGGATTTTGATCTTATGATAGGGTTCTTATTAGGGCATCTTACAGTAAAAACTGGTTTAGTTTTCGGTTTGGTTTTAGTTAAGGAGAGGGAAGAGTGGAGTTAGATGGGGCATGCAACTGGGAGTGGTGCTTCAACAGCTGTTAAGTTCACAAGTTTAGTGTGATTTAGGAGCAGATACACTTTTTTGAATCTTATATTCTGGAGAGCAATTGCTTATACGTGTGAAATACAGTAATTACTGCAGATTTTCAGGACACGGGCACATAATTAACAGATTATATACAAAGAAAGAATAACCTCAAGAAACTGTGTTTTGCATTGGTTTTGCTCCTTCCTGGGGGTTGCACAAAGCATGACCTAACTGCACGATAACCACAAGAACGGCATTAATGCATATATATTTCAACTTGATTTCTTTAGTGAAAAGGATCATACAGTACAGGTCTCCTTACGCTAAATTTTTGATTGCCAACAGAATAAGTAATCGATGTATACATGTAAAACAGAATAAATTCTCAAAAGAGAGCATACTGATGGCAAAGATATCGACAGTGTTGCACCGTTTAGTGATTGTCACAGTCCCTGCAACAGTGGGCTTATGGTGATTTTTATAGCTGGGGAAAACAGATACAGCAAAATTTCTAAACACAAACTACTCTGATGATTACACACAAGAATATCTTCAGTAAGACGTTGAAAAGAACACAAATTATTCTGTTCTGTACATGTATCTGCGTATGTATATGAACAAAATTCTTATTTAACAGTAAAAAAAAAAGACAAAGATAACAGCATATTAGTAACAGAGTCTTGAACTTTGAATAGATAAAAATTGTGATCATGCCGCCACCACTATAATCACAATAAGCAGGATGATCCCGAAAATCACCAGCAGCAAACATACCTGCAATTTATGGCATTACAAAAAAGTACTTCAGCACCTCCTAATGGCATCATAAGCTGAATCAAAACATAAGCATTCCCATAACAAAACTGGCCATCAGTTAACCGTTGTAGATTTGTCAAAGGAAGTTCTACTCAAGGAAAAATGTAAGAGGGGGAGGACATTTTTTAAATTTCACACAATAATCATTACTCTCGAAGGAAATTTAAATATTCCTTCACTGTTATAAAATACTTCTTTTTCTTAAGGATAGACATTGTTATTGAGGACTGAGGAGGGGCTTTGATGGCTGATTACAAAGTTTCTTTATGTTACTGAACATTTCCAACTTCTATATAAACAAAATAGAGAATTTCAAACGCTTGTTTGCAAAATAAATCTAGTCTGCTCCTAGGATTATTACCAACACCTTATTCAGAAAAAGTACTAACTTTAAAATGAAAGAAACATTTACCAAGGAGGAACTTGATTTTTGCAACTTTGAAGCTTTCACAAGTTGAGAAGCTCCTTGTTTAGTAGCAGCATGAGATCTCTCAATGTTTGAACTTATATCATCTGAATGTAAACAGCAGCTTCCAAACAGTTATTCTTGCAAGTATGGGAAATTCTTATGATAAAGAAAAGCACAGAGAGGATAAAGCGAGCAGCTTACCAATCAAAACTCCTTGGTCATGAACTAATACAGCTAGATCTTTAAAAATCTCATTCACTTCACCTATCTGCTTTTGAATTTCCTGTATACCTTGTTCTCTTTCTTCAATAATAGCTTCATTAAAGACAATCTCACTGTCTATCTGTACAACCTCTTGCCTGTGCAACATACAGAAGGATACATGTCCAAGAAATTTCAGAAAATGACAAATAACATTTTCAGAAGTAAAGCAGCTGATCAGCTAAGGACAAACAAACAAGTACACAATATGTTGTCAAAGAGTTCCCCATCAAAAACAAATGGCAAGGTGCATAGATTATCTGGCTGGATGATAATAACAATAATGAAATCACCTTCGAGATTCCAGAAGAAGAGACTGTTGTTGCTCATGCATACGGGATGACTTTGTCTCACGATCCTCCTTCCTGTCATCATAGCTGTAGGACAAGTTAAGGTTGCAGTAAGTTCCAATTAAAGAAACATAAATTCCCAGAAACACATGAAAGGAAAGCCTAAATTACAAAGTAAGCATGTTACCATTTATTAAAAAAAAAGTCAGTAAATTCAGCATGTGCAACAGTCAACGAATTAGTTGAGAACTCTTATAAACTTCCATAATCTTTAGTAAAGGTTTATTATCATATAGGATGCCAAAAGGGAAAGGGAACTGTTAGGCCTGCATCATGATGGAAAAAAAAAAAGAAAAGTCTGCTTCCATGGTGTCAGAGACCGGAGGGTGTAATCTGGTTCCAGCTGCATGAACATTCAAGAACTGTTGGGCGATTGGGGGTAGGCTAAATAAGGGTGAGCATTTACTAAGGTTAGAAAAATGTATATATAAGAGTATAAGACAACGGACGTCAATGGGGGATCACCCTGAAAATTGTAATTGTGAGAGAAAATTGTCCCATTGGGCTGTTGCTTGGGTCCTTGGGCAAGGAGTACATCCCCTAGTATTGAGATTCATCCTAGCATTTTTGTAGAAACTCCTAAAAAAGATTTCCATTCTCAACATAATGATATTCATGTGCTCTCCAGCAAAACATATCAAAATAATTGTTGAGTCTTAAATAAAGAAATATAAAGGCAAAAAAAATACTAAACCATGGAGCTAATAGCAGATGATTTTACAATCCATTGTCATAGTAATAGTATGGTGCAATATACCTTTGAGCTTCCTTGGGAACAAAAGGAGCATAAGCAGTTTCTCTCTGAGCTGCAAGTCGTTGCGCCTTCTGGAATTCCTTGAGAACTAATTGGAAGTCCTTAGCAAGTTTAGCATCAGCGATCTTTTTGCTAGCCTGTATCAGAGAAGTGAAATTTCAAAAATCAGTAACAAGATAAGTAGCATGGGAGTTGAAAAGATACCAGAGAACTGATTTATACTTACACTGACTTCAGAATGGAAGTCTGTTTCACTAGCTTCCCTGAGCTTTGCAGAGGTATCTTTTACCAACTGGCCAATATTTAACCTTGTTTTATGCCTGTTGATGGTCCATCACGCAGATATTAGAACCCATTAATATTGATATTTAGTATTTCGTTGACATATATCCCAAATCAAATTGACTACAAGAGCCTACAGACTTCAGAACTTTGATTTATTTCAAAATTGAGCAAACATCTACTTTGTATCTTATGGTCTCCACTGAATCTGCATTGGGTTCTTCAATTGCAAAATAAAGGTGAAATCTCAGGGCTACATATTTGCACTTACTATGATCTGATCCCTACAAATTTGGTAAGATGATACTTCACGTTGCATACAACATGACTTCAATTACAATTTACAACGTATCATTAATTCAATTTCAACGCCCTAAAAAACCCTAAAAGCATAGAACCCAACCCAGTAATTCAACCAAGATTCTCGGAAATTCGCTCAATTAACGTCAAAACTTTGGATGTTACAGCAGAAACGGAGTTGACGATTGCCCATTATCCTCAAAAACCATGGAGTCCCCAATGACCCAAAGTACGATTTCCAAACACTTACACCAAAAAAGGAAAAACTCACAATCTTTCACGGAGGTCGAGCGTGTCCTTAGGAGTGCCAAGGGTATTAACAAGGCGTTGGAAGGTGGAGACGGCTGTGTTGATCTGGAAAATTCCGGTTGCCACAGCTTGAGATGGATCTTGCATCTTCCTTACGGCAGCCAAAGGCTTGCCTGACTCCAAATCCTCGAAACTCATTCCACTCACTCTCTGTGTGATTGTATGATGAGGAGGAGCCAAAAATTGGAAGATCGAGACAGAAGAGCACGTATGGCTATGAGGTGGGTCGTTGATCGAGAAGGAGAGAAGTCTTGCGTTTGTCAAGCACGCGAAGTTTCTTCACTTGCCAAGCTTCTTTGTCCGCAACTCCGCATCGAATTTTTAAAGTCCTAAAAGAAGCGTAGAGAAGACCCAACCCAATCTACATAAATAAATTTAAAAAGGATAATTTTTATATTATTTTATTTTTTGAGAATAACTTCTTTTTGTTATGTTCTGTATATTGGACTTTGGGTTGTTGTTTTTTTAATGTTGGATCAACATTTTATATTTGATGTTTTGTTTCATTTTATGGGTAGTAAGTTCATGCCTTGTTTAATGTGAAAATCAGTTTTTTTTTTCCAACATAAAAGTTATTAGGTTATTTTTATCATATCTTTTACAAGTAGATTTGTCGATGGTTGTAGATGAGTCAAACGGTCAACTACACAATTAATTGTTGGATTTTTTTTCCGTTTGGTATCCTCAAGGTTTATTCTTTTTCTGCTTGTGACCATTGGTTTTGTTTATTCCGTTTGATATCATTCAAGTTTGGTCTTTTCCGTTTGATGTTGTTCACGTTTGGCCTTTTCCGTTTAATGCCATCCACGTTTGCAAGTATAATTAGAAAAAAAAAATCATATTATGTTTTTCATAACTATAATAACGATTTTATTTGTTTAAATTATTTCATTGAGACCTTAGTAACTTTATTTACCTCGAGTTAGAAGGTAGGCGGGCAACAAGTTGCGCCGCTACCCCTTTAGGATAGCAAAACCGATCCTCCTAAAAACTACGTCCGAAGATCCGGGAGACACAACAATAACATGTAAGGCCAGCTGCACCCTCTTGAAAATCTCGACGGCATCGGTGCAAGAAACCCAAACGTGTCAAAAGTGAACGGAAGAAACACATATTGATTTTCAATGCAAGCCTTTTCATGATTAGCCACTTTCGCAAAGGCCGCGTTGAGAGTCGTTTTATCCACAACAAAAGGCCCGCTACCCAAACTAATTACCAGAGGAGACCCCGTCAAATCAATACAAGCATATTTTCCACCGACCCATCCAAACTAGGCTTGGGTCCAGTTTGGGGCAAACCGCCGAACCGACGGTTTTCAAACCTGCTCAAACCGCCAGTTTGGCCAAACTGGCGGTTTAGGCTTGTAGGTTTAGGTTTCATAAATGAAAAGAAAATGAACCGGCGGTTTGAACTGCTCTAAACCGTCGATTAACTGCCGGTTTATGCTTTTTTTTTAAATTAAAAAAAAGCCTCCAAACCGGCAAACCATCGGTTTGGCTGCTGAGTGCAAAGGTTATAATGACGTTGTGCTTTGCCCGTCAACGACTATATTGATATAGCCGTGGGCGGGCTCCACTCCAACGGTCATATGGCCGTTGAAAGTGGGTTTTTTAATAAATAAATAAAATCTATCTAATCTAATCTAACCATTCCTAATTTCCTATAAATATACCCAACTCCTCTTTCTCTAAATCTCACACTATCTTCATCTCATCTTTCTCGACTCTCCTCTCATCTTTCTCGAATCATCTCTTGACTCTCCTCTTTCTCGAATTCATCTATCATATTCTCAATTTCTCGTAATGGCAAACCCAAGTGACCACTTCTCTTCTCAATTCTTCCATAGCACCCAAGAAAGTAAAACTCAACTGCCCGACAATCCCGAAAATACCGAAATGTCAACAACGACGTCTCCCCCACCGAAAATGCTTTCATCCGATATTTTTACGAAGCATTTCAAGAAGGGGGAGGCGGTGAACAAGTATTATCAAATTTCATGCAACTATTGTCCAAAGGTGTACAAGTGGAGGATCAAGGGTGGCTACGTGACCTTGCAAACGCACATGCAAAACATCCATCCCGAAAAGCTAGGAATATCACGGGGACAATCACAATTGTCCCACAGGTTTCCATCTTCTTCCTCTCAATCTGAATCTCCTTTATTTATATATAACCATAGTAAAGAAAGTTTAGGATTAGACGATGTTATATGTTCTCATGCATTTCCATTTTCTTATTCTGAACATAATGAAGTTAGGGCATATACCACTAATATCTTCAACCTTCTTTTAAACCAACTCCTCAGAACACCATTTCTAAACTAGTTGCTAATCTTATCTACAAAAGAAATAAAAAAAAATTCCGACTTTGGCATCTTTTGAGTATCAAGTATCTATTTGTACTGATATTTGAATTACACAATCGCAAAAACATTTTTACATGGGCATTACTTTACATTTTTTTTGATAACGATATGTTTTTTTGCATAAATATGTTATTGGATTTCGGCATTTCAACGCAAGACATGATGCACCAAGCATGCAAGCTTGATAATTACACTTTTACAATAAATTAATTTACAACATTGAATTTTTCATATATTTTTGATAATGTATCCGCAAACACCGCCGCCATAAACCATTTGGTTGAGGGGGCGGGACAATATTTGCGAACTCCTTATACTCATCAAAGATGTGAATGTCATATTTTAAACTTATGTGTTCAAGATGGACTTAAGATTTTAGCGAATATGCTACCCCATCACCAACGTTATTGATCATATTTCGCACAACTCCGATTTGAGAAAAAAATGGAGAAATTTATGTTTAACTAGTAATGTTCATCCAATTACTTTTTCAAAAGACATTGGAAAATTGTTGAAACTCTATTTACAAATTACTTAGTGAAGCCGTTCGTTACAAAGTTTTTTTTACAAGAGTTTTCTTCTTGTAGATTTTTAGAGATAGCCGTAAACGTTTCTGAGACTTTTCTAAATTGTTTAGATATACCAACCCTTGTAGATGATATGGATGAAATGAAAATCAAATGGCTAAAATATTACAAAAAAAGTTCCCATGATTTATCTTGTAACCGTCATTTTTGATCATAGACTTAAACTTGATGGTGTTTGCGATTTGTTGAATGCTTATTTTGATTGTTTGTGTTTAGATGATCACATCAATATTTCTACCATTATGCAAAATATTAGTACCTAAATTGGAAACTTGCTTAATAAATTTGAATCAAGTGCTAGCTCTTCTTCTACCGCACCTACTCCTTCTCCCTTTAATTCTTCGTCTTCTTTTCTTTCAAAGCACAAGAAATTTTAGCCAAAATGAAAAAAACACCAAGACATTCATCCTCAAATGCGGAATATCAAGATTATCTAAACACATGTTTTAGTTTTGATATTGATTCTTTTAATATTTTGGATTGGTGGAATAAACTAGCCCCAAATATCCAACATTAGTGAGAATTGTACAACAACTCATGACCGTGCCCGCATCAATGGTTGTCGTGGAGCAAACATTTAGCCAAGGCGGGAACATAATCGGTTACAAGAGAACTCAACTGAAGCCCGAAAAGTTGGAGATGTAAGTTCGTATTCAAGATTGGATAAGGGCGGCGAAACGTAAACAACGGGATGCCCCGGTGTATGACTCAAAATCGGATACCAACTCCGAAGACGGCGACACTACTTCTGAGTCCGAGGCCGAAAGGTAAGCGGGATACAAAAAAACTCGGAAGTCCGAAAAAGTAAGTCAAGGTAAGAGAACTACGTGGGCTTTGATTCCTCTTAACCTCGAGAGGATACATAGGCAACCGGGAAACCGGTTCAAGCCCTTTATTTAAAAAAAAAATCAACTCTGCTTTTATTTATTTTAAATTTCAATTCTGGTTTTAATATTTTTAAAAAACAAGCGGCGGTTTGCCGGTTTAGCAAACCGGCGGTTTAGGCTCAACCTAAGCTGCCAATTTTTGTTCAGTCGGTTTGGGTTTAGGTTTGACCAAACCTAAACCGACGGTTTCGCAAACCTAAACTAGCGGTTTAGGTTTGCGACTCATGACTAATCCAAACACTAACACGTATGCCGGCCTCAAAGTAAATTCCCCTTCCCATGGGTCAGTTAAGAAGGTCACATACGCCTCCTTCTTAGCCGAAACTCACTCTTCTAAACACGTCACATAAAACATCACGAACCATATCATGCCTATATTTGCTATATTTGATGTCATAGAGTTCTTTACAATGAACTGCATGCTCCCCAAAAGCATCAAAGCCCTATGACAATTAGACATAGGACAAATCGCATCAGCCGGGAATAAAGGAATCATAAGACGATACTTAAGGATCGTGCGGTACTCAACTGGAGACATACATTGTCCAAGACCCTCAATGAGTATGGCGAGAAGGAATTCTTGGTATATACGCTAGATATTATATGCCCGCGACATATAATATCAAATACACCGGATCTTTAGGAAACCAAATTTTACTATAGAAGTATACCGTGATTGTGGATTTGGAACGTCCGGGATTCATACATTTGAGGATTCTCACTTGAAAGATTGGACAAACACAAGCAAAGTCAAGAGTTCTACCCTTGATTCACATAAAAAAAGAGTATAAATTTGTCCTTTTATATCAAGTTCTAGTGCGAAACAAGGAACTAAGTTAAAAAATCTAAAATCGTATTAATGATGTATATATAATATATTATTTGTATGTAGTTTAAAGCGGGGGAATGCGGGATGAATGAGTGAGTAGGTGGATACGAAACGAACGAGTGACCAGGTGATGGTTGAGCGACATATGGATGAAACAATCACCCAAATCATATCGGATCTACCACCCACCTCACTGGTTTGTACCTCATTTTTTAATCGGGTTTGTCCTTTTAAAGAATCGGGTGGTCGGTTGTCCGTCGAATAAGGCTGTCAAAATTTGACCCGACCCGTGAAATCGACCCGAGGAACCTAAGCCCGACCTGTTCCCGAAAAATTTGAAACGAGAATATTCGAACCGACCCGCATGAAACCGATTTAAACCGAAGTAACCCGGCCCGAATAACCCGATAGCCCGAAGTAAACCGACCTGATAGATTAGAGTAACCCGACACGATAAATGTAATGTAACGATGATTTTAACTCATTAAAATAACTTTTGATTTCAACTTATGGTTTACTACTTACATATTAAAAATATTTTCTAACTTTAACCCGAGTACCCGACATGATAAATGTAATCTAACAATGATTTTAAGTATTATCTTTTTGCAGTGTTAGAGATAAGATATGTGTTAAAGTTTAAAAATAAGATTCTTTAAAAAATTTGTATCAATACATTTTTCACTTTCATTTGGATTAAGTTATGTGACTAATTTGACTATGATATATTTTATTTTACATTTTATAACAAAAAAAAAGGAAAAATATATATGGATCAAATGGATCAATCACATTTAGATTTTTGATCAAACGGATATTCAAATCCGGTTAAAATCATTTTCAATCAAACAGATCAACCAAATATCCACAGATTATTATCTGATTCGGTGAAAAGTGATAAATAGTTACAGTCGAATAAAGTGTTACATACATATAAAGTGTCAAATACTTTATATTGTGTTTCCCATTAGTTTAAGAAAGTAATAGTTGATTAATATAAAATTAAATAAACGATATGACGGGACATTGATCATAATCAAATTAATTAACTAAAAATAAGGATTTGTTAGTAACGTTCAAAGATTCGAAATAAATTTATAAGAACCCCGTTTATTAGTTCGTATCCTAAAGTATTTATCTCATATTTATAACCCATATTCCAAAGTAATCAATTATTTTTTGGAGGACCCAGTAAATTTGGATGAAATAAATGGGTAGTCTATTAGTGTCGGTGAGAAAAAGTAAATAAGAGGTGGGTTTATGAAGTTTATTATAAATAAGAGGTGGTTTTATGTAGTTTGTTACAAATTGCCCGACCCAAAACCGACGCGAATTAATATGTTAGGCAACCTGACCCGGATTCGACCCAACATGGACATAACTTGACTCGACTCAAACCCGATTGACCCGCCTCAATTGACACCTCTACCGAATCCATTAAAAATAGAAGTAATCCAAACCGAATGACCCGAGAACCAAACTAAATTATAATCCAAGAACCGAGACTATATGATAACCCATATTAACCCCGAACAATTGATATCTGATCCAAAATGACCCGGCCCGAAACAAACCACTTAAAAAAAGCTTGTTTTGACACGACCCGTTTGAACCCGAGCATGTTGTGACCGACCCGAATAGACCCGTCGGTCCCATTTGACACCGTTACAAGAACCGAACTACACCGAGCCGTTATGACCCGAGAATCAAAACTACCTGATAAACTGAACAATTGATACCCGACCAAAACTGACCCTACTCGCAACAAACCGATTATTAACCAAATATTTTTTTTGACTCACCCGTTTCAAACCGAGCACGTGACCCGACACGATGGCCTCATTTGAGGCCTCTACCATTGAATATGGTGAAATTGTTACTCCGCGTGACACGAAAGTGCGGATATGATATATGATTACGATTCACGAAGGGTAGATTGAGTAAACAAACGAAAATAAGGTGGTTAATTTAAAGTCTCACTTTCTCTTCCCTTCCAGTCTTTCTCGCAGTTCAGACATACCTGGGCGTTGAAAGCGAGCACAGGAATACAACTTCTTTATTTACAATCGTCGCAGTTCGGGTTTCGTTGGGCCTGATTTCCTCTTCTTCAGCCGCCCTTTCTTTGCGGTGAGTCTTAATCTGAATTCCACTTTCCGGTTTTAGTTTTGTTTTTTCTTCGCTTCTACGTTGCCTGTCAACCAATCTAGGGTTTTTGTTGATTTCCTGAGAAATTCTTATCCACGGCCCTAATTTTACTGCAGAAATTCCAAATAATTAGGGTTTTCGTTTCTTTCAAAAATTGTAAATGCTGTTTGACGGCTAGCATGCCATTGCATAGCACTAGTGCAAAGCATCTTAATTGTTGTAGAAATGACATACAATGTTGACTCGCTAATTAGGGAAGATAATGGAGATGTCTTGTTGCACTGTGCTGTATTGGATATACATTGTCATCAAGTGGAATTTATGTTATGTTGATCGTGAGATGTGGATGTGAATCGAGGATATTTGATCTGCACTGCATCTTTGACCACGTTATATTTTTTTAACTGCAGTCTGTATCCTTCAATAAACGCCATGGTCAAATGTAGATATATAGAGCTAAAAGGGAGTCTGGCTGTGGCTAACAGATTTTGAGACTTCAACTTTGTAGCTGTGTGCATCTAATTTCCATTTTTCAGCTCCCCAAAAGTCAGGCCTGTAGAGTCCTAGGTTAATATACCTACTTGGTTCTTTTTTTGGTTTGTTCTCTTAGAGAGGATTTAGAGCTGAGGGAAGTGGGCTGTGGCCTTGTTGGCCTTGGGTGGTAGATTTGGTAGCTGTTGAGATCAAACTCCCGTGTGCATCCCATTATTCACTTTTCAGCTTTCGAAGTTCGTTTCTTTAATGCTTTAGGCTTATATGGAGGACTTTGTTCTTTTGGTTAATGGTTATCCTTACAAAGGAAATAAACAAAACGGAGAAAGCAACGTTCTGAACAGTAAACTGTGTAACAATGATGGGCTTCTGTTCAAATATTTTTTGGATGCTTGGTGTTCTGTGTGTTTCTTGTATCTAGATTAGCCCACTAAGTTACCAAATGGAATTTTCATTTTATTTTTGTTCTATTCTGTTGTGAAATTCAGTGAGTTGTCAAGATGTCAGTGAAAAGGAAGAAGGATGGTGGGTAAGGGCGAGCCCATGGCTTCTAACTATGCATTTGGCCCTCAGGAAGATGACATTATTATCAAACACAGGGCTTCTCACCAGAACTACTACAACAAGAGGGGAACCCCCTCTCAAGAAATTGCAGAAGAAGTTTACTTCTTTTGTTCTTGAGGTTGAGAAGGATGCAGACAACTATAATGACTGTGAGAGGCTTGCAAAAGCATTTGTGCAGGAGCTCACTACTTTCGAGATTCCATTGCTCAAGACGAAAGCAGTAATAGACGCCAACTTAAGGGAGAAGGAAAACTTTAATGAGTTAAAAGATGAGATAAATAGGCAAATTTCTCACGTTCAAGTTGAAGATTGAAGACCTAAAGAAGCAACTAGAAGAAAGTAAGATTGAGAGACAGCATAAGGAGGAATGTGAGGCCATCAGGAAATTAATTGCTATGCAGCCACCGAGATCTGAGACACAAAATGCAATAACGGAGTTGGAGAAAGAAATTGCTGCTTTGGAAGAAGAAAATATATCTGGTTCAAGGATTGCTAGAGGCTAAGGAAGAAACAGTTTTGCTCTCTTATTGCACGTGGTACGCCTTAATCTTCCATTTTCCTTCCCTGTTCTATTTTGTTATTGTTGGCATCTCTTGATTAACGCTGTGGTGGACTGGTTATTATACATTACTAACCACTCAAATTTTCATCATATGTGAAACTTCAAAAAAAAGAGCATATTGATATAGACCCTTTCTAGGAAGGATACTTGTCCTTATGAACTAATTTATTGCCTCAACATATATTCAAAAACTGTATCTCTATATACATATCACTCATAAAGCTTGGTTCTTTTTTAACATGTCTACTTTTACTTACTAATGTCTACTTTTACCTGCCTACCTTGTAAGTGCCGTCTGGACATTCACACAACTTGATTCAATCTTTATAAATAACTTGCCAAACAACACCTTATACCTTCCTGTTCAACCGAGTAGAGTGAGACGTCTCCGCTCTTTTCTTCGTCAGCTTTGAAACTTGCTGTCACACTATTACTCAAAGGTCTTTGCATCTTTTTGTTTGGTATGCTATAGTGATGCCTAACCTGTACCTATCTGGGATTGATTGATTGTGAAACGAATATCGTGACTATGGTGTTGAATTTCTATAGGTTGACGAATTGCAGGCTACTATAGAGGATGAGCAGAGGAGTTTGATCGAGGAGATGAGAATGAATAATACTGAAGATACTAAGATCAGTGCTGAAGATACTAATAGCAGTGCAGAAGCCATGGCTGTTGATTAGTGAGTTCATGTGTTTGTTACATGAGATCCTGCATTTTTCTTTTCCTTTGCTTGAGATCAAACATGCTTAGATCATAGCAGTTATAGACTTATAGCTACTCCAGTCGCAGGATTATGTAAACTATGAAATATGGAATAACTTTCTTTTCGAATTGCCAAAATTTTCTGTTAAAAAATATATTCTACTATTTGACCTCTGATGCAAACCGAGGAGTGAATGTGATGGTACTAAATGTGATGGTACTAATGTCAAGATCTTCTGTATCCCTCCCCTTGTGTATCCTTTGTCCCTATCACATGATTGGTTGAATTTATATTGTTTATTATTTTTTCTCGTAAAGCAATAAAAATTTTAATTCCTGTTTATTTAGCCTCAGCCAATACCTCCTGAGATCTCAACTACAACACACAATTTAGCTTCGGATTTTGGTTGTTAGTTCCAAGAGTAGGTTTGGCTATTGTCTGTTACCAAAACTAAACTACTCAGCAATCACCTGTATATACAAATTTTGAGAAACAATTTGGAAAACAATATACAGATGACAATTGACAAACCACACTAAAACAACATATATAGATTGAAATTTGAACTTGGAAACCCTTTGATGTAACAAAGCTATGTTTTCCATTTTATATGATTAGTTCTAAGCTTGAATCATAATTCATCCATCCTAAGAGCAATTAGACAAGTCAAACCAACCAAAAAACATCAGGTAACGTAAAAAGGTCTGGATATGCAACTAGCTGTTATTTCCATCATTTTCTTCATCCTCATCCTCCTTCCCATTAACAACATCCAACAAGAAATCAGTTAACATTTTCTCAAAACCAGGGACCTTAGCGTATCCAGGAAAGTAGTTGATATCTATTATCAGATACTGGCTCTCATTCCTCGAATCCCTGATCATGTCGAAGTTGAACAAGCGAAGTCCCAGCGCCTTCCTCATTCCACTGGCCACATCCATCACGAACTCCATGGGAGGCAACTCCGCTGCCTCCACCTGCTCCATTATCCCGTCAGGGCATTCATAATCCTTCCTGTGCAAATTCGAGATCTGAGAGAAGGTCAAAATACTCTTCGATCCCCGCAATTCGTCCTCGGTAACATCCGCAACGATCTCCTCTTGACACACTTGACATAGCGACCTGCGACGTAAACCTTGAAGATCACCCCACCATGGTTGACAAACTCTTGTAAGACAACAGGAGCCTTGAGTTCCTTCAATCCATCGGCGCTGAACACAAGCGACATATCATGGGAGTCAGAACTCCCATCCGCAGACACAGACTTAGCAATCAGAGGAAGTTCAAGCCCTAACGATCGCAACAGCTCCGAATCCTCCACAACAACCTGTTTCGGAATCCCTATTGTTAAGCATTTTGAAGAATTGACGAGAGCAATCCGATTGACCACTTCGAGCATGGAGATTCGGTTGTGAAGCGGCTCGATCAAGTGCGGGGGTCAACGATTGGAGATTAGGGTTGAGGGAGATGAAATGTTGCAATTGCGAGGTCCAATCTGGAGATCGGAGCTTGTGGAGAATGCAATGGAAGGGACCTTGAGAGGTGAGAGGAGCATGAGGATCGATGGCAACGAGGTCGACACCATGATCGGTGGCGTAAGAAACCAGGGAAGGTTGGATGAAGGTCTCGATCTTTCTCGGCGACAGAGCGTAGCCGACTTTGATCCTGGTAAGACTGGATTCAGGTGGCGATGAAAATGACATCGTTTTGAAGGACGGTGGAGAAGGGAGTCACGATGCCGGCTGGTAACTCTGCGGAGCTTACTAGTCGATCGTGATGCCCAAGGAAGAATAACAATTACCTAGTAGGGGAGAACTGATTCTTATTCTATTATTTGGAAAATTCAGAACAATGTCTTTTTACTTTTCAGATTATATCCAAAAATCTTTGAATTTTTCGGTTCTTTGAATTTTGGACTTTTTGCTTTATACCTCCTATCAATCAAATTTTTAAAGAGAAAAAAGATAGATATTATTTGGGGTAAAATTTATTGGTGATTCTTAACCTTTTGAAGTTAGTATAAGTAGGTCACTAATCTTCTATATTTATATGATTTATTAAAGTTTATAATTTTTATATAAATATAATTATTATTTTTTAAACAGTTGTTAAATGACTGTCAACTCAAGTTATATGTAGCTAGGATTGTTTATAGGTCCGGACATGACCTTAACTGAACATATATATAAACATGTGTTATGTGTTTGTGCTATCATGTTGCACCGTTAACCTCCAACGAATTAAACTTGTGACACAACACCGTTCACCTCCAACAAATCAAACTTGTGACAACAATTTTTTTTGACAACAAATTTTCGTGACAATAATCAAACAAAAACATTACTATTGAATCTCTAAACGTAATGGCGAAAAGCATTATTTGCCACCAAAACTACGCACTTCGCGTGCGTAGTTTTCGTTTTTTCCCCTTTGGATTCCAATTACGTGTTTGACGTGCATAGTTGGAGCCGAGGTGAAGCCGGTATCAACCGATAAACTACGCTTATGAAAATCGTAATTGGAGTTGTTTCTTTAAAAAAACAAACAACTACTTATACAACGCTTGCCAAACACGTAGTAGTAGTGCATTAAAAAAAACTACTACTACTCTTACCACAAGCGTAGTATAGTAGTAGTAGTAGTAGTAGTGATCTTGCAAAAAAAAAAAAGAAAACTCTACGCCTTTGACAGCTAAAGCCGTAGCTTTCGTCTTCAACCTCCGACATCACGGCGATTCCATGTATGTGTTCACACGTTCGTTTTCCATTCCGTTCTTCGCCTACAACTTGATTCGGTTTAGTTTTCGTCTTCTCTCCCAGTTTCCTTTCCTCAGTATCCGTCCCTCAGTTTCCCGTTGCTGAGGCCTTCCAACGATTTGGTTCATTTGGCGATTCCGATGAGTCAATTGTCGATTCTGGCGATTCCGACGCATGACTGAAAATCCAAAGTGTCAAAAGGTACGCATTTCTGGGTATTTTGTATTTCCAACATGGATGATTTCCGGGTATTTTTGTCGAGCTCAGTTGTCGAGTTTTTAAACCCTAATTCGAACTGATTATAATTTCCGATATTTGTGTTTGATTATTCATGTACATTTCGGGATTGTCGTCCTATGATTGTGTTTGATAATTGTTTATGTTGTATGTATAATTCTTCATTTTATAACTTAAGTATGTTGCACCCAAGCGTGTGGCTGAAATGCCTAAGAGAAATTTGTACAGAAAATGTCTTATTTTTTCCTCGTTTGTGTTTGATGATTAATTAGTTTCGTTTTGTATATGAATTGTGCACTCGTGTTCATTCTTACGGTGTTTCTTGATAAAGAGAAATGAACTTAATTGTTGTACTTAAACATTGATATCATGTTTATTTATGGAATATATGTATTTTAGATTGAAATAAATATTTCGAGTAGACCTGTAACAGCGTTAGGCCGTGATAGAGCAGTTCGTCTTCGCTTTGTTGTTGCCCCTTCGACGCTCGGGCCTACAATTGATGACCCTCGGGTGTTATTACCGAGATGGTTGATGAGAAACGAGAGCATGAGGAGGAGATCCTCACGTATCCAGTGTTTGAGAGGAGGAGGAGATTCCGGATGAGGACATCAGGGTTGAGGAGGAAGTCCTCACGGATCCGGTTGTCCGAGAGGAGGAGGTTCAGGAAGAGGACCACGATAGAGACATTTTTGGAGTAGGATGAGGGGAGGTCTTAGGTGATAGTGGTATTTTAAAGGAGGATGTTGGAGGTCCTAGCTGATAGGGACATTTTAGTGGAGAGAATGGGATGAGGAGGTTCGAGACTCCCGCCCTTTAACATCTCTTGACACCTTAAAGTTCTCATGTGGTCAACGGCTAATTTCTTCGGTCTTCTTTGTTTGTTTTTTGCAAAATAGCATCCGGGTCTTTAACATCGAACACCCTGGGTTCCTCATATTTGGTAATATCGACCCATGTTTTTAATTTGGTCTGAGTGAGTTTTCCTTCCCTATAACTTATGCATTTTGTGTACAAATGATATCTTCTAGAGAAATATCATTATTGTGATTACGATATACATTAATGAAATTATATATAATATATATATATATAATATAATATATATATATATATATATATATATATATATATATATATATATATATATATACACAAGAGAAATTTGTGTACATAGATAAATAGGTGTTGGTTGGAGTCCATCTTCTTCAACATCCACCTGGTCCCACCTTATTTGCTTCTAAAATATATGTATCTCTTGCAAAGTAATTGGCCTACCAATTGGATGACATTTGTAAACTCGTGCACACAAGGAATTCCATAAGTGTATATCCAATACCAATCGTGACATTCAACTTGTGTTGTCCCTTCAATGCTTTTTAGTGTTCTTAATGAGGTATTCTGATGGTGATCGAATCAACTATCACAAAGACATAGTTTAAGCATGTTTTCGTCATATTATGGTATATGGTGTTATCTATGTGAATCAAGTTTAAGGAACAAACTTTGAAGAAATAAGGGATGTAGCAAAGATCGAGGAGTGAAGAACCAAAGAAAGATCAAGAAAGAGCCACACCCGAAAGCATTACCGCACCTGCGCCCTTGCCGCATTCGCACCTGCAGTGGAACCACACTCCACCATCATATCCGCGCACACCCGCGGGCATCATCCCAGTCAACCACGACGCTTCTTCTTCACGCACCACCTGCATGACATCAAAGCTGCACACGCACTTTCCCTCAGCCGAAGACGAAGATTTGTAGCCGTTTCAAGTTGGTTTGCCTATCCCGCACCCGCGGCTACCTACATCCACACTCGCGGTGACGGCAAAGCTGAAGCATTTTCCACACTTTATCAAGTGTCTGCACCGGCGGCACCCAAAAGCCGCACCCACGGCTAGCTATCCTGAAATAAAGACAACGCTTTCAAACGTGGGTTTCAAGGCTCATTTTGAGGTTGTTTTGTCTCTTCCCTAGTTTTAATGTATATTTTAGTATAAATAGAGTGCTAGGTTGTGTTATAAATAATCTCTCATCATCCCTCAATCACATATCATCATCTCATTCTCTTATTCCATCTCTCTCTCTCTCTCTCTCACCATGAACATCTTCTTGTTTTGTTTTGTCTCCATGGAGGTTAAACACTTTAGTTGTTCTTGACACTTGAAGCTCTCGACAGGGTTTTGGTTGTAAGTTTTCTTATAATGAAGTATTGTTATTCCATACGACGTTTGTGTTATTTCCTTGTGCTTAACTTCTCGATTGTGTTTCACTCTTTTATTTAGTTTGGCCCAACTAGGTTTAAGGTCTTATACGATTTGTTAGGAATTATCGGTTATGGGTTCGAGTTTCTCTTCTAGTGGCAAAAACGTTTTACATGAGCGGGTTGCGAGTGTTCTTCGTGAATGGGACTTAGCCATATGTCTTTAGTAGCGAGTTGTTTCTAATGCATGTGTGTCTCGCTAATCTTTGTTTGAATTCTATTATTTTATCTGATTATATAGGTTTACGAGTCGGATTTAATAATAAGTAATATCGGGGTTGGTTGAACGCGATATTTACATATGATCGAGATGAGAACAAACTATGGAATAAACTTCATGAAAACAATGATCAACCTTTACCTTTGTTGAAGTGATGGTTGTCAAGTGTAACGTGTCTTCTCCAAAAGAAATCATGATTTTGATCATCAAGCATCAAGTTTGAACAACATTGTCAAATCCGCCTGTGATGACTTCAAAGTATTCTTTAACAATGCGTGTGCACTCTCAACCCTACAACAAAATATTAAATCTGTGATTATCACATGCAAGATATTGAAGTTTTAATAATGCAATCAAAATAATAAATTAATACAAGAGAGAACTTTTCTTAATATTTGTCGTTCTGTTCCAAAGTGATGATATTTATCCGTTCATCCTCGAACAAGATATTCCTTGAATATTGTCAACCAAGTATTCGCAAGATAGGTCATTAGGGTTCCACTTAACACCCCATTTCACTTTCATCTTGTGAAGCATCTCCTTATAAGTTGTGCTAGAGTGTAAAGCGAACAAACACATACAATCTTTCCTTAAACATATTTTGTTGTGCAACCGACCGTGTCTTGTCCCATCCATATTTCTTCAATGTTTTGTATTAATGGAATGTTGCAAATTATATGTTGCATTAAGGAAGAACTTTCGGATGGCGTTGAATAAGGGAAAGTTCCTGGTCCATCGTAATTATGTTTGCTAGCGATTCCCACATATTATTTTAAACACGCTTCAATGATGCCCACACATAGTGAACCGTAATTCCCTCGACATGTATACAAATGCGACGACAAAGGTTTTTTTTCCGTGCTAGTGAATCCAACCACCCCCAAACAACGGCATTTCGTACCTGATATCATATTTGAAAAATAATTATACATATTAATATTAAAGAAAATGCAATAAGATTACTAATCGGCTTGTCTTGTACGTTGTGTCCATCATGAGGACATACGGAAACATGCTCAATCAATGTCTTGACATATGGTGACTCAAGATAAGATCACTAATTGATGTTTTTCCCGGAAAGAGTCCTATAATCCGTGTAATAATTTGTGCTCACGCCAAAAAATGTAATGCTTCTTGTGATATCGTCGCGCTCGGTTCTTCTTCGATCTTTAATTATATCGAGCGTTGTACATTTTTTTGTGTCGATGTGACATTTTGTGGATATTCCTTTCGAAGCATATCCAAAATTTACCGTTTAAACGCTAGAAACGGAACTAAGTCTCACTCTTTGCATTTGTTCGCTCGTAAGCCGACCAGAAAATGAATGGCCTACTAATGATGAGAAAATTCGTGGTTGTGACTACTATGAACCACGTAATCTTCCAGCTAGTCGGCACCACTCCATTGCTCCGTTGTACTTCATCCCCACTATCTTAAATTTACGATGTCTTTTTCTTCGACTTCGATTACGCCTTTTTGAATGATCAACATCATCCATCTTCACACTCTTCCGCCTCCCAAATTTCTCACACACCAATAGAACCTTCCATATTGATGATCACTCGGCTTGTATGATTTTAAAATGATCATCTCCATATGATGTTTTCTACCTTCCACACTAACCAATAAACTAGAGAATCTTTATCCGGAAAAAGTTGTTCAACTCCAAACACATCCGAATAATCTAGTTCTTCTATTTCGGTGTGATTTTCGATTGCATTAATAAGCTATAAAATATATTAAAAACATTTAAAGATATCTATATTATGTATTTTAACCTACAATATATATTAAAAACTTGTAAATACTGAAAACTTTTAAACGCGACAAAACATACCTCATTAGGGGGTTGAAATTCATCGTCGGAAGAAATACCGCGACTTCTTCTTCTTCTTCTTCTTCTTAGTTTATCTACAATATGAGACAATTATTCAGATAAAAACGATAACTATGTATATATAGGGAAAAATCTATATTACCGTTAAAATATGACCGTTTTTTGACAGTCATATTATCAACTACGCTATGGCATGCGTAGTCGTAGCGTATTTTCAAAATATGACCGTTGACACTACTACGCTTGTGGTAAGCGCAGTAGTATTTGATTTTCTTAAAGGCAACTACTACTCTACGTATTTTGCAAGCGTAGTAGTAGTTTGTTTCTTTTTTTTTTAATAAAAAAAATCAACTACTACTAGGCATTTGGTATGCATAGTTTTTTTTATTTTTTTTATTTATTTATAAATTTTATAAAATCAACTACTACTACGCATTTGGTATGCGTAGTAGTAGTTTCTTTTTTTATTGAACCCCGATTACGCTTCCCAAAAGCATAGTTTATCGCCTCGTTCCGGCTTCACCTCGGCTCCAACTACGCACTCCAAATACGTAGTAGTTGATTACGCCTCTCTTGCGATCTCGATTCTTGTTCTTCATAACGAACTCGCTTACAATCAGTAACTAAGGCTTCCTTAGAAATCTCATCATCTTGACTCCTCATTCTCTTCTCCCCTCTTTTCTCAAAACATATGTTGGTTTCCAGATACTTGCATTGACTTACGTGCAAGTCATTTTCATTTTTTCTTAAAAGCCTCTGTCGTATTCACAATCTCTGCATTGTACCTTTTGGGCATATGCATACTCACCACTATCAAGGCATCGGATAGTGGGATTAGGTATGTCATTTTCATGTAGCCCCACTGACTCCAAAACCTCTATAATCTTGGTTCCTCGTGGCTTGACACAGATTCACAACTCATCAACAAATGCCACTAAAAATCCTCTAGGAGTCTGTCGCTTTTGAATCTTTCATTTGCCTCAGCTTGGGAGTCAACTGCCTTTCCTTCACGTGTATCATTATTCATGTTCAACGGTAATGATTGAGTTAGATATGGCGTTGTGTTTAGTCGGTTTGTGAGTTAGTGCCCTTAGTTCGTCCCGATACTCTCGTTCTTGTACTCCTTGGCATCATCATCTTCACAGTCATTCTCAATATGCCCAAGTCTTCCACATACGTAAAAAAAATTAGGGATGCGTTCGTACTGTAGCGGGAGACATATTCACTCACCATTGCTCGTAGCCAGAATCCACGCCGAAGTGGCTTGGATATATCAACCGCTACATGGATTCGGAGGGAACTACTTTTGGGGTCGGTGGTGTCATTATCCACCCCAATGAAGCCACCAAGAAGGTTTCCAATATCCTCCGTTAAAGTAGATTGAATAATTCTAATAGGGAGATCCAGGACCTTAATCTAGAAGGGGACCTAGGTGAAAATCATCTTCAACAGATGGTCATTCCAAGTTCTTTCAAGGCGAGTAGTGCCTTGTCAAAAGCCCATGGTCCATAGTTGATAACTTGTTCTTTATCCTCTTCCGACACGAACTGGAATATGAAAAAATTTCTTTGAAGTTCTCTAAAGTTAAAGCCATTTTTCAACCTCCATGCCCCTTTCATTATAGCCTTGAGTGCATACTGATTGAAAGGTATTTGTGTGAGAACTTTGCCAATCAGAAGTGTGGAAGATGTAGCCTTTTTTTCAGCCGTTGTCTTCCCACTTTGAAAAACCACACATTCCTTGTCAGTAAGATGTATCTTCTGCTTTCCCTTGTCCGTCGTTTTCTTTCTGAACCGAACTTTACTGACTCGAAGAGAAGAAGGCAACCACACTATGGTGGTAAGAATACCGCTAGCCCTCACGGCGGCACCGGAGAGAGTAGCGGATGTTTGATGTTACAATTTACGAAATTGCCGTAGAGCCGTTGTAGCTCCTATGATTTAGTTTTTGTTACTTAGGTAACTTTTTCTTATTTAATGTTCAATTAACGTTATTCATAACATTTGGGAAAAAAGTGGACTATATACAAACTTTAAGGGTACCATCAAGAATAGGAAAAAATGTTGGATATAATCCGGAATTGTAAAAAACTGAAGGGTATCAAACGGAATATCTGATTTTATTTTCTTGTAATATTTTTTCTTAAAAAAAAATATTAGGATTATGTTTTTATTTAATGAATGAATTTATTAGATTTTCGGTTGACCAAATCTAAACAAAATGGATAAAATATAATATTGTTTTTTTAGTTATTTATCTTAATAACATTATTTACATCGAGTTATAAGGTAAGCGGACAACAAGTTGCGCAACCAACCCTTTCTAAATAGCGAAATCGATCATCCTAAAAACTACGTTCGAATATCTGATGGAAAGTCTTCCTAAATAAACGATACGTGGTATTTAAATAACATGCCGGGATGATCCTTCATCAATGTCAGTTTGATGATCACTCAGATCAATGTGCGGAAGCAAGAAGAGAGAGAAACATATTGGAGAGAAGAGGAGAGAGAAAGATATTTTGTTGTATTTTGAAATTGTGAGCGTAGAACTGTATTACAGAAATACAAGAGTATTTATATGACTTTTTATTCTAATATTCCCCCTCAAGATAGGAGTCTCATTTGAACATGTTCACTACTCCTAGCTTGGTTAAGTTCCTTATGTATTGATCATATGAGATATCCTTTGTGAATACATTAGCAGGTTGCTCTTTTGTGGATATGCATCCCAATATAACTTCTTCATTGATCACTTTATCTCTCACTAGATGACAATCCCCTTCGATATGCTTTGTCCTCTCATGAAAAACTGAGTTTCTTGCAATATGCATTGCAGATTGATTATCACAATATAGCCTTACTAGTTCAGACTGAATCACATTTAAGTCTACCAAAAGTTTGACAATCCAAGTTATCTCATAGCATGTAGTGGACATAGCCCTATATTCTGACTCTTGATGACATGGCAACATATGTTTGTTTCTTGGTCCTCCAAAAGATAAGAGACTTTCCTAACAGTATACAAAATCCTGTTAATGACTTTTTTGTCATAGGGCAACTTTGTCAATCTGCATCACAAAAGGCTTTGAGACTAAGATCTGATTTGCTTGAAAGAAGCAATCCTTGTCTTGGAGCTTGTTTTAGATATCTCAACACATGAACTTCCTTCCAATGACTATCATTTGGTTGATGCAAAAATTGACTCAAGATTTGAAGTGCATAACAGATATCTGGTCGAGTAATAGTTACATATATCAACTTCTCAACTATCCTTCTATAAGAACCTGCATTTACCATTTCATCGATTCCTTCTAATGACAGTTATATCTTTGGATCAAGGGGAGTAACAACAAGTTTTGACTCTGTCATACATGCTTCTTCAAGTAACTCCAGAGCATACTTTCTCTGATTTAGGTGAAACCCTTCATTGCTTTTGTCAATCTCAATGCCCAAAGAGTACCTTATTTCACCTAGATCTTTCATCTTGAAATTTTGATTTAGATGATATTTCAATGCACTGACCTTCTTTTGACAATCACCTGTGATTATCATATCATCTACATACACAAGTAATGTAGTAAAACTATGATCTGTTTGCTTTGTAAATAAAGAATAACCAGCCTTTGACTGTGTATAACCAGCTTTCTTGACTACTTGTGAGAACTTAGCAAACCACTACCTTGAAGCTTGTTTAAGCCCATACAAAGATTTCTTAAGCTTGCACACCATTTGTGTAGGATCAGTCTTGCACTCATATTGTGTCTCCCCCTGAGTGCTATAATGGTAAGATTCAAGAGTGTGATATGCTGGTGGGAGCTCCATATACACACCTCCTCTAGATCACCATGGAGGAATGCATTGGTAACATCCAATTGAGATATTGACCAGTTCTTTGCTGTAGCAACTGAAAGAAGAGTTCTGACAGTGATCATTTTAGCTACCGGTGCAAAGGTCTCACTATAGTCAATGCCCTCCAGTTGAGAGAAACCTCGAGTAACCAACCTGGCTTTGTATCTTTCAAGAGTACCATCAGCTTTAAACTTCAATTTGAACAACCATTTGCAACTTACCACAGAGGGCACACCAAGTCCTGGAATGATAGTCCAAGTACCATTGGACTCCAAAGCCTGAAGTTCAGTGAGCATAACTTCACACCAAGCAAAAATTTTCAGAGCATCTACCACAAAGGTGGGTTCAGATAATGAGGCCACGTTGTTTATGAAGTGATGGTAGGAGGGAGAAAAAGAAGTGTATGAGAGAAAAGAAGACATAGGGTAAGGAGAAGATTTTTGCACAGGTACATTAGTGGAACCTGGGAAGCTTGAAAAACATAATCATTCATCCAAACAAAGGGTTTAGAGACTCTAGATGCGTGTCTAATCGGAGGTGAAGTAGAAGTTTGTGAAGGTTGAATAGAGGTAGGATTTGAGTCAAAACTAGGTGGAACGGGAGAAGGTGAGTAGTCTGCTAGATTATCAGTGAATGACTCATGATTCAATGAGGGTGAGTTGGGTGAGGTGACAAGATCAATAGGTTGAAAGGGTGGAAGAGGATCTGGACAGAGAAATTCATCAGACCATGGGATATGAGATGGACTAAGACTTGGTGAATGATCATCACTAAATGGTCTTTGAAAAGGAAATATATGCTCGTGAAAGATAATGTCACAATTGATGCTCATCTTATGTGTATGCAGATTGTAACCTTGTAACCTTTGAAACCATAAGGATAGCCAAAGGAAAATACAAGACTCGGATCGGGGGTCAAACTTCTTAGGATTATATGGGGTAGTAGATACAAAACACAAACAACCAAATACCCTTAGTTTGGTGTAGTTAGGTGTAGAGTGAAAGAGAATTTCATAGGGACTTTTATTGTGTAGAATAGAAGAGGGTAACGTGTTTATGAGGAAGATAGCAGTGAGAACACAATCACCCCAAAAATTGATAGGCAAACAAGCTTGAAACCTGAGGGCCCCTTGCTGTTTCCAAAATATATCTGTGTTTCCTCTCAACCCGTCCATTTTGTTGAGGAGTTGTTGTACAGGAACTTTCATGCACAATGCCTTTAGAGCTAAAATAGCTATGATTGATCCATTGAAGAACTCAGTGCCTTGATCTGTTCTGATTATTTTGACTGAAGCATCAAACTGTCTTTCAACCATGGATACAAATGTATGAAGGAGAGTAGGTGTTTCCGCTTTAGACTTCATTAGGTAGGTCCACACACTCCTACTATGATCATCAACAATGGTGAGAAAATATTTGTGACCGTTGTAAGTTGTAGACTCATAAGGCCCCCAAACATCACAGTGAATGAGTTCAAAGACATGTTTTGCCATAGATGAGTTAGAAGGAAAATTGGTACAAGTTTGCCTTGCTAAAGGACACACATAACACACAACCTCTTTATTTGTATCAAAATAAATGGAAGGTACATGTTAAACTTGCCAAAAGGAACATGGCCAAGCTTGAGATGCCACAATGCACCTTGATCAAAACTATGTTTTGAATTATGAAAAAACATAGGTAAAGAGGGGACAAAATTGCAAAAAAATGGATGAAGAAATCAGACTATCCATTTTAGACTCAGGCACCAGGTAGTATAGCCCTCCACATTCCCTACCAACTGCAACCACTTTCTTCTTTGTGTGATCCTAAATAAAGAGAATGTCAGATGAAGATATGATAATTATAGTCATGACTTAATCTGCTAAGAGAAATGAGATTGAATTTGAAGTTGAGAACATAAAGGGTTTTCTTCAAAGAGTTGAGAAGATGGACAATGCCCATAGAGGTAACTAGTCAGGAAGATGTATTTTGGTGGGACTGGGCATAGAAATAGGTGTATCGATGAAGGTAATATCACATGTCATGTGATCAGTGGCTCCACTATCAAGAATCCAGATTACTGAATTCTTTGAGGCGGTACAACATAGAATGTTACCTGCCAGATTTACTTTAGGCATTGCTTTGTGCTCCATTATTTGCAGAAGAGAGCTCATCAACTTTTGATTTTCTGTAGACAAATTCTAAAACAATTGGCCTTTAAAAGTAGGCTTTTCAACATGACTCCTAGAAGCAACATTTGCTCGTGGATGCTTATCAGATTTTCCCTTAGCATCTGCCTCTTTTATGTGCATCTTTGGCTTTTGATTATGCTTGATGTGCCATTTGGGATAACCAAACATCTCTCATCATTTGTCTGAGGAATGTTGTCCTCTACAATGAGTACAAGGATCCATTCTTGATTTATCAGTTGACTGCTTTTCCATAAGAGCAGTGATCTCGGAAAGAGTGCTTTGGTTAACCATTTTTCGACTGAACTCATCTTGAGTAAGAAGAGCATGGACTTGACTGGTTGTTGGTAATGGGGTTGTTAATAGAAACTGTCTTCTAGCAGTAGCAAATTCTTCACTTAACCCCATGAGGAACTTCATGAGTTTATCCTCTCTATCAGCAACCTCGATTTTATCAGCAATCTTGCACTCACACTTCCCATATGTACATTTGATGGGATTAACAATACCTGAGAGTTGCCAATACCCCTTCAGTCTTGTGAAGTACTTAGTGACTGATTGGCTTCATTGACTATATTCTTGAATATCTTGCTTAACTTGAAAGATTAATGGACCATTCCTTTGGCCAAAACTTTCCTCCAAGTTGTCCCACATGGCTTTGGCATAATCGAATTCATCAAGAGTGTCATAGATTTCTTTGGATACAGTATTTAGTATCCAAGAACAAACAATATCATTGCATCTTTGCCATTGCACAACATTTTTAGAGGTTTCAACAAGATATCCATCTAGAATCCCTAGTTTATTCTTGGCTGAGATGGATTTTGTGATCGCTCGTTTCCATCGTCTGAAATTGTCACCAGTAAGTTGGATTGAAGTGAGAATCAATCTTGAATTGTCTAATGGATGAATGAAAAGTGGATTTTGAAGATCCATTGTTGTTATTTGATCCCTTCTTCTGTCAGTTTTGTCACAAGATCTATCACTTCGATCTTGAGAATTCATCTTAGGCTGTCGAACGAAAGTGCTGATTTAAGAAAACTAACTTGAGCAAGAACTTCTCAAATCAGTTTTGAGAGATTTAGAATTTTGTGTAGATGAGCAGTATTATTGATCTGAGAAGATTAATTGCTTTAATACCACGATGATAACTTAGATCAATGTACGGAAGCAAGAAGATAGATAAACAGATTGGAGAGAAAAGGAGAAAGAAAGATATTATGTTGTATTTAGAAATAGTGAGCATAAAACTATATTAGAGAAATACAAGAGTATTTATATGACTTTTTATTCTAATAATACTACAAAGTTTATTTTGCTCCTAGAATAATATACTTTTCATTGTTACATTTTTTTTAGTCTAATAATACTACAAAGTTTATTTTGCATTAGAGGGAGGGATGTGTATATTAGTGGATATTGATTGGTCCCAGTTTGGCATGTGAGGGACAGGCGGTTTGGTTCGTACATTTCCATGGAAGCATGTGGGTTTATATTATTATTGCCCACATATCCATTAATATTATTATGATGTGAAGGATTTTGTTAGTAATCCATCAAGCCTTGCTGCGTTTCAATAATGGAGTGTGCACATGTTGACACTTCACTACAAGTAGGGTTGTGCATCTAGTTGATCCGTACCGGTGAATTGGAATTTTCAAAATCGTTGCGAGGAAATCGGACTGAAACCGAAAATTTTCAAAACCTTAGACCGGAGACCGGAATGAATATATATATATATAGTTACTATTCACGCAGTTAAAAATTACCAATTGCACTATGGATGCGGAATCTGCTTGCGCTTCAGGTTGGGGCGGATGTATATTCCGAATGCGCCCCAATTTAGTCTTGGTGCAGTCGGAATGCGCATCCGCCTTGTCCCGTTATTTTTATCCGCTCGGTTAACATCACTCTATGTACATATATACATCTATACAAAAGGTATATACTTTTTTTTAAATATATATGTAAAATTAAATCTATAAAAAAATTTCCGGTCCAACCCGATCCGCAGGTCTTTTCTGATCCTGGAAACCTAAAAAATAATGGACCGTAGACCCGAACAAATCCGTCCGTTCCTAGAATATATCCGATCCGTTTTGATTCGGATTTTCGATCTGGATCAAATTTGCACAGTACTAGCTGCAAGTGTATCGTCGTAATTCATGTTACCATTATTGTACACATCAACCAAATTTACTACCGTTCGTTTTTACATTAAGAAGATTAAGCTAACTCTGTGGGCATCTCAATGTTTGGTAGGTAAACGCATGCCATCACACTTTTTGTCTTAATATATGCTAATCTACAACTTGTATCATAACTTTTAAGATGTGTTTTTTTATTTTATTATTACGATATCTCATGAAAATTATTGTTTTGGGAAATGTATGGTAGTTAAGTCAAAACATTAAGGCCCTGTTTGGTTTAAACTCCGGAAACGGAAACGGAATGAAAACGAATCTAGTACATACGTACACCCTTGTTCATGAAGTTGTTGGGAATCATTCTTTGTGGTTTGAATTAATTGTAGTAGAATTTGATTAGTTTTAATATCCTATAGGGTAACAAAGTAGAGAGAAGCAAGTGCATTTTGCATGAAACCAACCAGAATGATTCCATGAACAAGGTACATATGTGGACTAGATTCGTTTTCATTCCGTTTCTGTTTCCGGAGTTACAACCAAACGGGGGTAAAAGTATTAATACGATGAACCTATATTTAAACATATAAATATAATCTATATCCCCGAGTGTATTAGTAAATTATTTGCAATAAAAGTAATAATTTGTAACCATGTGAATTTGTTATTAGCCATCAAATTAGAGTTATATAAACAGCTATATTATATAATATTATTAAACCATGAGTCCTATAGTCATTTTTAATATTTTTATAGTCCTATAGTCATTTTTAATATTTTTATAGAGTTATATATATTTTTTTTACTCAATATTCTCTTATCATTTTTTATATATAAAAAATTATATTGGTTGTATTTGACTTCATGCAAATAATGTATCAACTGCATTTTAAAAATATAATTTTTATATTTATCATACTGTATAACATTTTATTGTGTATATATACACAATAAAAGAGAGATGAACAACCAATTCTATCAATTAAAAACTCTTTTCACTCTATTCAACAACTCCATCACATCATAAATGTTATGATTGTGTGAACCCATTTGGTGTGCAATGTGTTCTTAAACTTTTGATACGCGTGATTCTTCCTAGTAATCTCACTTCTCCCACCTGAACTGGAAATGTCTAACTCCACCACTTCATGTTTAAAATTGGTAGTTTTTTGATGCACTTTGCCTATATCCTTGTACAATTCTTGCTCATTGACCACAACATCTCGACTATGAATAACCTTTTTGTTCTACTCATCCCAAAATCATCTCCGTCATATCCAAAAAATTAAATTTAATAGACTTAACATCTACCTTGCGTCTCTCAACATCAGCTACATGAACATATCCTAGACATTCAAAAATCCTAAGGAAGGACATGCTGAATGTATCTTCCCAAAACATCTTTAGAAGGCAACACTTCAATCTCATGCTTCTTGCATGTTCGTTGAGCGTCCTATTCATGAGTTTAACCACTCTATTTTGCTGAGGTGTACCTTTCAACTTCTTTTCCATTTAAATTCCGTTTCTAGCACAAAACTCCTTGAATTCGTGCAACTCACACTCTCCCTCATTACCATATCTCAAAACACTTCAATTTAAGGCCTATTTATGTTTCTACTAGGGCTTTTCATTTTATGAAGGCGTTGAAGACATCAAAATTTTGTATCAGAAAAATAAACCCATACGATTCTTGTAGAGTTGTCAACGAGTGTTATGTTGTGAGACCTATAGACATTGCATGTGTTGGACTCATAGATCGTTGTGGATCAACTCCATCTATTTCATATTTCTATCATCCTTCAAAAAACCCACCCTTTTTGTTTCTCGAGCACACAATCCTCACACAACCCAATTTCAGCTGTTTTGAGGCCTCGCAGCAAACCTTTTATACACAACACTTTCAACCCTTTCTCACTTATGTGACCCAACCAATAATGTCATAAATTTGCATTATTTGCTGCTATTGTAATAACAATATTGTCTTGGACGTTGTTGTTTGTATACAATGTTCCCTCTTTATTGTCTCGAGCCAACATCATGGCTCCTTTGTTTATTTTTCAATTCCCACAACCAAAGATTACAACATATCCTTCGTCATATAGTTGCCCGAGCGAAAACAAGTTTCTTGTAAGGATCTGTATGTTTTCTGCATTAAAATCCTCTCGCTCCTTATAAAAAAAAAAGAGCAAAATGAAGTGAAGTTAAAAAATTTCTGCCATAAACAATGTCGTCCCAATAGTAAATTAAATTAAGGTCAACTAAATATATTTAGATTACTGATCGTCAATTATTGATAAATAATTTAAAACAATTTAATTACAGTGTAATTTACAATGATGTTTTTATGGCAAGTACTCATTATAATTTACCTTCTTATCATAAAAATAACTTTTAGTGCAATATAAATATTATTGTGCATTACTAATTTATGTTATATGTAACCTGAGCCGATCATTTTAGTTTGAGGTCCGTCCGATCAGATGTGAATAAAGATAATAAGTTGTAAAAAAATTCAGGAAAAGAGGAGCAGTATACTTTGAGTAGGAATCGCAACGAAACTCACAAAAGAAAAGTACATGAAACTAGTTCCCATTATTTCAGGAAAAGAACCTTAATATTATCATTAAAATAAAAACAGATCTAAAAATATTTTTAAAAAAAAATTTAAATCTATGATTCGGAAGCTATTAGTAGTGGATTCGCAGATTATGATTCTCACTCCTCCGTTAATCAAATAATTTAATAATTAAAATAATGTGTGTGGTGTTCCACTCGTCTTTTTAATTTCCTCCCTAAACATAATTAACCAATTAACCACTCCTTCACTTTTCAATTATTTTATTTTTATTTTTATTTTTATTCGAGGATGATGTGAGCCCACTCTCCAACTATCTACTGTATACTTGTCTGCTTGCGGATAAAATCAGAAGGGCAGTGAAGGTCATTTTCACTACTCACCGCCCCATAACAACAAAACAATATCACCATTCTTATCAATTTTCGAGCTTCTCATCATTTAAAAATCACTTCAACTAACTTACCTAACCTCTTAACAATTTACAATATAATCAACAATTTTGGGTCATTTTACCTGACTGAGAGTCTGAGAATCAAATCTAAGTTAGGGTAAACAACAAGTTTTGCATCTAGCAATGGCAAAAGTGGAAACTGAAAATGTCAAGAATCAAGGGGGGCAACATTGTAATTTCAACCCTCCATGGCAGAGCTTCACAGCGACAGATCATGAAGATAGCTCAAAATGAGATGTGCCTGTCACAACACTACACTCTGTAGGTGAAGACAATAGACAACAATTAAATACTTTTTTTTTTTTTTTCTTTGGCATGGTTGATCGGAAACTCTCATCCTATAATCTCCTTCTCTTTCTACGCATAATTGTGTCTCTTTCCTCACATTTCAGTTGGTTTCTTCTGCAATGTCAGCAATTTCGCAGCTTCGGTATCTGTTTATTACTCAGTTCTTCTTCTGATCTTGGTTCTGCAGAATTGAAGTTAGGATTTTGTCAACTTCTTCTCTGATCTTCTTGTTGGGTCACCATGTCTTCCAAGTCCAAGTAACCACACGATCTCTTTTGTATTTGCTTGGATTTTGTTGCATTTGGATTGTTTTGTTGAATTAGCATGACTTATGATATGCTAGTTTCTATTTCTGTTAGATCTACTGTCTGACTGTTGGGTCAACTGGAAGAATTTGATGTTTATATCCATTTTGGTTTCCCAGAATTGGAATTTTTTTGATAAAATTGTAGATTCTGCATATGGTTACGAAATTTGGATAATTATTCTGATTCACTGTACATGTCTGTCCATGATAACATTGCTGTTCAACTGTTTGATGAAACGCCTATGTGAAAAAAACAAGTATTTTTGATCTGGAAATGGTGGATTAATGTTTTGATTTAATTGGCAGATCTGGTCTGGCTGATTCTCCGGGCAACAAATCTTCACCAGCAACCCCTAGAGTTTCTAAGTTTGGCAGGACACCTTCTAAATCTGATGCTGAGTCCCCTTCACTTCTTCCGAATCCAAGAGTGTTGGTTGAGCGGTCACCTCGAACTGTTACATCCAAGTCAGGCATTGCTCGTCCGACCCCCAGGCTTTCTATCTCACCAGAAGTAAGTAATTTGTCTTCTTGTTGAAGCTGTAGTTAGCTTAAACTGGATGGTGAATTGATATCTGTGCGATGTAGCTTAGGTGTTTGATGCATTGTACTGATTTTGAAATCATGTTATGGTTATTTCAGATACCACAGTCACGGATTCTGAAACCGTCGGAGCTTCATGCTCAATTGACTGTAGCTCTAGATGACTTGAACAAGGCAAATGAAAGGCTGCTTTTAGTTGAAAAGGAGAAAGCTCAGGCCCTTAGTGAATTAGATGAGACAAGGAAACTGGCTGATGATGCTATCCAGAGACTTGAAGAGTCTCTGGTGGTTCAAAAGCGAGCAGAGGCGAGCCCAGAGACAGAGCAGGTGGGAGGCGAGATCGATGTGTTCAGGAAGAAAGAAGAAGAGTTGAAGAAAGCTCTTCAAGAGATTAGGAGTCAACAGGCCATTGACATAGCCGCACTACTGTCCACAACCGAGGAGCTCCAAAGGGTCAAACAAGAATTGACTGTAGTTACCAATGTTAAAAACCAAGCTCTTTTTCATGCTGATGAAGCAACCAAGATTGCAGAAATTCATGCTGAGAAAATGGAGATCATGTCAGCTGAGTTGGTAAGGTTGAAGGGATTGCTTGACTCTTCGGTTGAGGCCGAAGCTAGTCAAACTAAGATTGTAATGGAGCTCAAGTCAGAGTTAGATTGTCTCAAGGAAGAGCTTGATAGATCTAAGGGCTTTGAGACGAGTCTACTACAAAAAGAGGAATCATGTGAACAGCTGAAGTTGGAGTTAGAATCTTTTAAACAAGGGCTGCAGAATACAAAAGTCTTGGAGGATAATATGTATCAGAAAGAGGAGTCCTTTGAACAGCTGAAGATGGAGTTCGAATCTATGAAGCACGAGCTTGAAAAGGCTAAAGGCTTTGAGGAGAAGCTTAGTCAAAGTGAGGAGTCATACCGACAGCTGGAGTCCGAGTTGGTATTCCTGAAGCAGGAGTTTGAAAAATCCAAAGGCTTTGAGGATAACCTTGCTGAAAAAGAGGAATCTTTGGGACAGCTGAAGTTCGAGTTTGAATCTCTTACGCAAGAGCTTGTGAAGGCCAAAGGATTCGAAGAAATGCTGTCACAGAGAGAGGAATCCTATCAACAGCTGAAGTCGAAGTCAGAATTTTTCGAGCAGGATCTTGCTCTAAAAGAGGAATCCTTACAACAGACGAAGTCATTGTTAGAATCTCTCACACAAGAGCTTGAAAAGGCCAAAGGATTCGAGGAGAAGCTGTTACAGAAAGAGGAAGCCTATCAACAACTTGTTGAGCAGGAGCTTGAAAAATCCAAAGGATTTGAGGGTGATCTTGCTGAAAAGGAGGAATCTTTGCAACAGATGAAGTCATTGTTAGAATCTCTTACCCAAGAGCTTGAAAAGGCCAAATGCTTTGAGGAGGAGCTGTCAGAAAAGAAAGAAGCGTATCAACAGCTACAGTCGAAGTCAGGCTTTCTCGAGCAGGAGCTTCAAAGAGCCAAAGGATTTGAGGAGAATCTTGCTCAAAAAGAGGAATCCTTACAACAAATGGAGTTAGAGTTAGAATCTCTCAGGCAAGAGCTTGAAAATGCCAAAGTCTTTGAAGATAAGTTGTCGCGGAGGGAAGAAGCCTATCAACAGCTGAAATTGAAGTCAGAATTCCTGGAGCAGGAGCTTGAAAGAGCCAAGGGTTTTGAGGAGGATCTTGCTCATAAAGAGGATTCCTTACAACAGACGATGATAGAGTTAGAATCTCTCAGGCAAGAGCTTGAACACGCCAAAGGCTTTGAGGAGAAACTGTCAAAGAGTGAGGAAGACTATCAACAGCTGATGTTGAAGTTAGAATTTCTAGAGCAGGAGCTTGAAAAATCCAAGGATGATCTTGCTCAAAAAGAGGAATGCTTACAACATATGATTTCACAAAATGCTAAAGAATTTGAGGAGAAGCTGTCTGAAAAAGAGGAATCCTATCAACAGTTGAAGTCAAAGTTAGAATTGGTCGAGCAGGAGCTTGAAATAGCCAAGGATACTTTTGAGGAGAATCTTGCTCAAAAGGAGGAAAGCTTAAGACAGATGATGTCTGAGTTAGCATCTCTCAAGCAAGAGCTTGAAAAGGCCAAAGTGTTTGAGGAGAAGCTATCTCAGAGAGAGGAATCCTATGAACAGCTGAATTCAAAGTCAGAATTTCTTGAGCTGGATCTTGCACAAAAAGATGCAGCATTACAACAGATGAAGTCAGAGATAGAATCCGTTGAGCAGAAGCTGTCTCAGACAGAGGAATCCTATGAACAGCTCAACATAGACCTGGAAGCTCTGAGAATTGGGGAATCTTATGCTCACAGTTTGTTGGAAGAATGGAAACACAAGATTGGGGAACTCGAGCTGCAGGTTGACGAATCCCACAAATTGGAAAGATCTGTTTCGGATTCTCTCGAGTTGGTTAAGAAACAGCTAGAGGGAAAGAACAATTTACTTCATGAGGCAGAGTGTGAGATAAACTCTTTCAAGGAAAAGGTATCATTGTTGGAGTTATCTCTTGCAACGCAAAAATTGGATCTAGAGGAATCACATCAGAATCTTGAAAAAGAGCGTGAAGCAGCTTTAGCTGCAGGTAAGGAAATCGAGTTGCTTACGTCAGAGCTAGTAGTCTTAAGAGAAGACGAAGAGAAGAGCAAGAAGGTAATGGAAAGCTTAACTTCGGCATTGCATGAAGTTTCTGCTGAGGCAAGGGAGGCCAAGGAGAAACTGCTATCAAGCCAAGCAGAACACGAAAGCTTTGAGAACCAAATAGAGGATCTGAAACTGATACTGAAAGCAACAAGCGAGAAATACGAATCCCTACTCGTTGATGCAAAAAGCGAGATTGATCGACTCACCAGTTCGATGCAGCAATCCAATTCAGATTTTGAAAATCAGTTAGAGGATATGAGGTTGGCCTTGAAGGAAACAAATGAGAAGTATGAAACCTTGCTGAATGATGCAAACAGTGAGATCGATCAGTTGATGGATGCTAATAAACGGGTAACCACTGATCATCAGAATGCTAAATCCGAGTGGGAACAAAAAGAGGAACAGCTGGTCAAATGTCTGAAAACAGCAGAAGAGGATAATCTAGGGTTAAAGTCAGGCGTTGAAAAGAATGAAATTATGCTTGCTGATGCAAAGCGTGACATTGATCATCTCACGAGAGTGATTGAAGAATCGAAGAAAGAACACGAGAGGTCAAAATCCGAGTGGCAGCAAAGAGAGGTTGAGCTGGTAAGCTCAAAATCCGACAAGTACGGAAGCATGCTTGATGATGCAAAAGACGAAATCAAACACCTCACGAATATGATCGAGAAATCGAAAATGGAGTACGAGAACGCCATAGGTGAATGGGAGGAGAAGGAGAATAAGCTGATGAACTCAGTGAAAAGATCAGAAGAAGAGAAGTCATCAATGGAGAAGGAAATAATGAGGCTAGTAAATCTGCTAAGAGAAATGGAGGAGAAAGCTCGATTTGCCAAAGAAGAAGGTTCTCAGCTAAGAAACACTGTCAAAGATGCAATAACAGAGGCTACATTATTAAGAGAAGCTCTTGAAGAAGCCAAAGCAGAGGACATGAAGCTAAAGAGTAATCTTCAAGAAAAAGAAGTTAAATTACAGAGTCTAACTCGAGAATACGAGCAGCTTCGAGGTGATGCGAATGCTGTAGCGAGTAAAGTTGACGAGACATCAAAGGAAAACGGATTGGTTGCAGAGTTTGAGTTCGAGTTTCCGGATGAGCAAATGGAGACTTCAAATACAGTAAAGGAAAAGGGAGGAAACAGCATTGGAGATTCAGAATACAAGATGTGGGAGAGCTGGAAGAGTGATGAAGGAGGATTCTCAATGGAGAGAGATGTGGGAGAGCACGAATCATTCGATGAAGATGACCTCGAATCGAAAGCTGAACCAGGAGAGAGTCTTGATCAGTTGAATGGATTGCATTCTGATAGCAGTAGAATCTCTCCATTGAGTCAGCAGCAGTCGAAGAAGAAGAAGCCTTTGTACCGTAAGTTTGGGAATCTACTGAAGAAGGGTATTAGCAATCCAAAGTAGAAGAAACTGAGGTTTCTTTGTTTCATCATTCTATCTTTTTGTGTAGTTGTAGGAATCATGGAAAGGGCTTTGTTGTATGTTTTTATTAGGCTCTTTCATTATTTTTTATGCATTCTTTATATTCTAAGTGTTTCCTCTTCCATGTTTAGGATTGAGGGTTTCAGCTCAGCTTCTATATATATATATGCAAAAAGTTGCAGGGGAGAAATTGTAACTTGGAAAACTGATTCACCATGTATCTGTATTGCAAAATAATTCATTTTAATCAAGAGGGTTTTATTCCTAGCTTCGAATTATTTTTTTACTAAATGATGCTTTGTTATGTTATTATATTGTTACTAGTTCATTGCCCGCACCTTGTGCGGGTTTTATTTGAATAATTTTTATTATAATGTTTATATATCAGGTATTGAATATTAATCTTAAAAATATAACTGTATTAAGAATATGATTTTTTATATAAAATTCATGACAAAATTTTTAACAAATAAAATATTATACTTACTTTAACCAAGCTGAAAATATTCAGTTATGAATAAAAATAACACTTGAACTTAGTATTTGTTTAGTTTTCAAATCACGATGTGGGATAGCAAAATAGTTGGTCAACGACACTTATAATGGATATTAACCCGTTATTAATAAAAATTATACTTGAACTTAACCAATATAGGCCAATAAATGTAAGATTTGTTTAATATTCAAAACTCTATTTATACATAGACTCAAATTATCAATCTTACATAAATAGTCAATATAGGCCAATAAATGTAAGATTTGTTTAATATTCAAAATCTCTATTTATACATACACTCAAACTATCAATCTTACATAAATAGTCGATGTGGGATAACAAAATCTAAAAATAGTTCAAAAAAATAGATGATTTGTTTAATCTTCAAACCTCTCTATTTATACATGTTATCAAACTATCAAAAGTTACATATAGTCGATGTGGGATAGAAAAATCTGAAAATATTTATTGACTCACAAACCAGTAGGTCAAAGACCCATGTAACGGATATTAATCCGTTATGAATAAAAATTATACTTGAACTTAACCTAAAAGGCGAAGAAATTTATAATTTTAAGTTCTCAAATTATCAGTTCTCAAGTTAACGACCTATATAACGAAATTTAACGACCCAAAATAGTAGGTCATATAACGGATATTAATCCGTTATGAATAAAAACCTATATAACGAAATTTAACGACCCAAAATAGTAGGTCATATAACGGATATTAATCCGTTATGAATAAAAACCTATATAACGAAATTTAACGACCCAAAATAGTAGGTCATATAACGGATATTAATCCGTTATGAATAAAAATTATACTTGTTTAAACTCTCTATTTATCAAAGTTCTGAAATATGGGATAGCAAAATTTAACGATCCAAACAGTAGGTCAATGACCCACATAAAGGATATTAATCCGTTATTATAAAAATTATACTTCAATTTAGTCAAAAAGCCAAGAAATAGATGATTTGTTTGATTTTCAAACCCCTCTATTTATACATGTTCTCAAACTATCAACCTTACATTTAGTCGATGTGGGATAAAAGCGTTTAAAAAAGTAACGTGAAATCGTTTAAAAAATTGTGTATTTTAAATTAAAAGCTTTGATGGATATTTTTTTAAATAAAAAATATATTAATATAAAAGGAAGGAAATAAGAAATATATAGGATGGGAATTAATGTAAAAGATTTGATGGCTAAAGATTTTACGGTTAAATTAATAATTTAGTAAAATTTTTTTTTATAGTTTATTAAATAATTTAGTAAAAAAAAAAATAGGGAAAAATCGTGAGGCCGCCACGTCAGCATTTTGATGGTTGTTTTAGTAAAATATATAGATTTAGTAAACAAAATTTAGGGGAAAAATTGTGAGGTCGCCACGTCAGCATTTTGACGGCTTAAATTAATAATTTAGTAAAAAAAAATTAGGGAAAAAATTGTGAGGCCGCCACGTCAGCATTTTGACGGCTGTTTTAGTAAAGTATATAGATTAGAACTATAATTTTCTGCTGTTAATAATTTCTTTGAAAATATCATTATTATAGTTACTGTTGCTTTCCTCCGATTGGAAATAGGAGTAGAGAATACCGATTGATCACCCTCGAACCTGATTTTCTGGCTATTTCTCTGTCTCAGATTTGAACCTTTGTAGCTGATAACGCAACTCGTACGCCTTCTTCTTAGATTCATGCTCCTCTAAAAAGCGAGATTTCGACTTCATCACAGGTTTTGTTAGACCCATCGTGCAACTTAATTGAGATTCAAGAAGTAATTGAGAAGAAAGCGAGTGAGAAAGCGAATAACAGAAACCCAAATCTATTTATAAATTTACTAATGAGGAATGACAATGCGTTACTTGCAAAACAAATGGTTAAATTACGTCATTGGTCCACAAACTTTAAAATATTTTTTTTAATGGTCTTTAAGAAAAATCTTTAAAGTTTAAACTTATTTTATGAGTTCCTAAACTAATGATGTTTTGCGTACATGTCATGCCATTCCATATTGATATGACATGTAAAAAAAACATTTTATTTTATGATTTGGTATTAATTATATTTTTGTTTTTTAATAAAATAAAGAAAAATATTTATATTGATTGACAATAAGATTTAAGAGGATAAAAAAAGAGTTAAAGGTTAACAAACTGCGATTTTGAATATTTAATGTTAATTGTTCCAAATCAATTTCATTAGAGCAATAAACATTTGATGTCATAAGCTAGTTAACACTACTTTGCTTCAAACCTAGAAAATTGATGTCATAAAAATTTAACACCATAAAAGTTGACGTTATAAATCATAAATAACTAAATATCTCTTGATCATCCTCTCACTATTGACTATCCAATCTAGCAGGCGTGACTTGTAGATAAATCAATTATGATCAATGCATCACTAATCCATAATTGTTTCCTTTTTCACTTCCTGTTCCACTAGTTTACAACACAAATCAATTAGAAATTCATAAAAATTAAAGTTAACCGAATGAACTATTCTACCTTAATCTTATCTCCTGATATTTCTACGGATGGTCTCCCCCAACTTGAACTTCTTGGTGCACTAGTTTAAGAAATAAAAAGTTTAATCATGAAATTATATAAAAGCAATAATCTTAGTAAACTTTCATATAGCTGAGGAACTTGTAAGATAGTTTTACATCTTTTTTTGTTATGACCACTCCTATCTAGGGGTATAAATGGAAAGATGATTTTCTGAAATTCACGGGTATTACTGACATTTCCTAAGTGTCAGTAATAAATGTGTAAGACAACACTTTAAATTGGAGATCACATAAACCCACAAGTGCATGACCATGTCAATATAAATATATCACATAAATGTCAAGGTCATCTCCCAAATGACCATGTTATCCCACCATGTTCGAAGAAGTCTTCTAAACAAATGCAAGTGTGCAAAAGAAAGGAAAAAAAGGATCAAGTGATCACACAAGTGTCAGGGGAAAAAGATCAATGCATATCGAGTGAATGATACATTTCAATTGAGTGTATCAGTCAACGTGGATCGAGTGACGAAACAAAACAATACAAGTGGATCGAGTAAGTAGCAGGTCAAATCACAATATCAAAATCAAGTGTGGGAAAACAATTAGGGGTTGAGAATAGTTCCTCCAAACTTTGCTAATCCACATGAAAGAGATGTTATGCCAATATAGCTAGGATATGAGAACTTAGATGATCAAGTAACAAGTCAATGCTACTAAATTATGTAGACATGTTAAACATGTGATAATCTAAGCATGAGTCATCCAACAAGTGTCACATGGTATTTTCTATTCAAATGTTGAAAACTATAAGTCACTAGTAGGCTCTAAATCAAAACATACAAGCATCACATGGTGTTTGCTATTTGCAAGTATGAATTAACCTAGTTTAACATGGATTAACACAAAACATGTATGAAAGCCATCCTTTCGGCCCTAGCTACACATACTCTCGCATGATATGCATCAAAACAAGCATCACTAACAAATGAATTACTTATAGGTATCATCCTTGATAGCCGGCCATATAAGAACATAGAAGCATGCTTGAAACTAAACAATGTGCATAAGAGGAACAATCTAGATAAAAATCTAGCATCCGACATTCATATTAGAGACAATCATGGATTTAACATTCAAAATGGCTAAGTCTCTCCTATATGCTCACTAACATGCATTGATACTCATTATTTTCTAAGGCATAACATCAATTCAAGGGACATAGCTTGGATTTGGAGTTTTCACCCCAAACCCCAATATTGAACTCACACATAACTGTGAAGCCAAATATCTCAACTCCAGAAATCATTTCCATGATATGAAAGTAGAGAAGAAATAAGGAATATAGATAGGCGAAAAAATGGAGTGATTTGGACTTACCAAACAAAAGTTATGATGAAAACAAGATTGTAAATGGACCGGACTTCACTTCCTTCAAACTTTCAGCCAAAAACACCAAGAACACCTTTGAATCCGTTGAACTAGAAAAGAGAGAGAGAGAATTTGTTGTGATCTACAATTAAAGTGTGTGAGATATCTAATTCTAAGGCAGCTATGCCCTTTATATAAGCTTATACACATTGTCAACTCATCAAAATGAATCTCTCTACCTAACTCAAGTGGGTGACCGTTACACTTTCTTCTTCGCCCGAGTTTTCCATTTTACTTGATCGACGTTGACACTTCACTCGATCGAGTAGAAAGGAAATTTTGCATGTTTTCTTTTTCGTCCGATCTTTTCAATCTACTCGATCAATGTTGAAAGTAGGTCGGCCGAGTGAATTTTCTTCCTCGCTCGAGTGGAATGGAAAACTCAAAGGACAATGTTGGCTTTGGCTTGGAAAATGCTTGGCTCACATCCACATCGATCGAGTGGTCGATCAGCTGGAAAATCTTCTTCTTACGAGTGGATCTTCACTCGATCGGTTCGTTAGAGTTCCAACTTGCATTGAGAGCCTAAGTCTTCCTGGATCGAGTGCTTCTTCTTCTTTGTGCGAATGAGATGTCTTCTTCATTCAAGTGAGCACTTCACTCAATGTAGTGGACTTGCAATCTCCTTTGATGAGTCTTTAACTTTTATTTCTTGGACTTGGGCCTTTCTTCCTTGTTGCTCTAGGGCTTTCTTCTTGCTTTCCATGGATGATGAGATGATGTTTGTTTCCTTAGCCTTGATGGGTTTAATTTCATCCTTTTAAGCTCCAATTCGGACCTAAAATACCTAAACACAAGAAACAAAAGAGAGTAGACATTATTTTGATGTATTTTAAGCACTAGCAAATATGTAAATGCCTTATCCCATGCAAAAACTAAGGAAAATACATGAAAACAACACTACAAAAGATAACATAAAAACATGCTATCAAAATACCTCATACTTAGCTTTTACTTGTCCCCAAGTAAGATTCAAACACAAAGTAAGAAAAGAAGGAAAGGAAAAACAAAAGAAAATCTTTTTGAAACATGCTTCAAAATATTTAGATCACTTTTCAAAATATTCTTAGCCATGACAAGGCATTTTATTGAAAGATATACGTGATGGAATATTTAGATATATGTTGCTTAGAATAATAAAATATTATCTATTTATTTTAGGCTAATTTACATTATTTTATTCTTACAATCTTATCCTTCCATTTCTATTCTCTTGTAATCCCTCTATAAAAGGGTCCTAATAACATTAATACATTTGTGGTTCTAATTCCACCATAAACCTATCATGGTATCAAAGCAAATCGATCCTGAACCTCAAACCCTACTACCACCGTCAATACATACGGTGTTACCAACTTATCTCATTTAGCTCAAATTTCCTCAACATAGGTTTCACTAAGTCTTACATCAAACAATAGAAATCATAAGTGTTTAACTAAATTCATCAATCATATACATTTTCTGAATGAACTAATTAACATGCTTCTAACATGCTCAAGTTCACACACTTTATAATCAAGCAAGTCACAAATTTGTTTCATGGTTTGGAACATAATCTCATTATTAAGATCATTTCTACATTGTATGAAGCATACAATTTTTTTGAATTTTTTTGGGTATTCAAACTTTTTTCAATGTTTTTGGATTTTATAAAATTTTTGACTAACATAAAAAATAAGAAAATAAAACTAGAAAAGAAAATAAGTGTTGTTGGCCGGTTCTACTAGTCATTACAAATGTAAAACAAGTGTACTCACTAGAAGAACACGATATAACCCCAAGAGAAAGAGTCGTGTCAATGTAAATATATAGCCCCCGGCTAAAAGTCGTCTCCCTAAGGACTATGTTATCCTCTCCTTACTCTAAGAAGCTTTACAAAAAAGATGCAAGTGTTGTAAAAGAAACCAAAAAGGTACGATGAAGGGATCGTCTTTAGACACTTCAAGAGTGATTTGGTCAAGTGACCTGAATCGAATCCCCTTGGTAACTACAATCGAGTTACCCTGAAAACGTTACATTGACAACTTCGATCGAGTGAGTTTCCTGTAGCTTTTGACTAAGATCGAGTAAGAAACAGAGGAATACTAAAGATGAAATCAAGTATGAGAAACAACTAGTGAGTTTCCTCTTCAATATATGATATTGAATCTGAACACCATTCCCCTATTTATTTGGGTCTCCGCTATACATCCTCCGTCTATGAATCATTTACAAAATTGGCTGAGTGGGAGCCTCGTGCATACCCGAGGTTCCTTTATGAAACAAGCATGTTGACGATTAGTCTTGGACATGTTGACAACACTTTAGTTTTGGGCATGCAAGCATCTTTTGTCTTGGGCCTGCGTGCCCCTCTGATAGATTTCGTTGGGTCAATTATGACGTGGGTGTTCATTACACGTCCAAACGCATATGCGCGTTGGGCCCAAGTCCAACACATAAGCCCAACATGGTTCCATCATAAAACCAATTGACAATAGGAGGAGTAGCCCACCCATCTTATATACTAGACTTGTTATCCTAATATTGTCGATGTGGGGACCATAATCCTTCACACGCCCCCTCAAGTGCAACCGTCTGGCTCGGTTGACACTTGACGTAATGCCTTAAGGCCGGCTAGTCCAACCGGACTGACTATCATTGTCCTTGTCCGCAATTTGAGTCTTATGGCAGACAAGCCCAATAAGCCAGAACTTGCTTTGATACCATGATAAATTTCGTTGGGTTAGATATGACGTGGGGGTCCATCACACGTCCAAGCGCATATGCGCGTTGGGCCCAAGTCCAGCACACAAGCCCAGCAGGGTTCCGTCCTAAAACCAATTGGCAATAAGAGGAGTAGCCCACCAATCTTATATACTAGACTTGTTATTCCCATATTGTCGATGTGGGAACCATAATCCTCCACACCCTCCCCTTAGGATTCTCTTTAGTTGTTTTGGGCAAGCTTGTGCCGTTTTTGGGCATTTTAGCCTCTTGATTGACTTTGTTGCTTGGGCTTATGCTTGGTTTTGGTGTTGGTTGTTTGTTCTGGTGGTTTGGTAGTAAATTATTGAGGATCCTACGAATATGAATCTATAATTAACTACTCGGTAGTATCGAAGGGATGGTTTCATTTCATCCCTATATAATCAGATATGGTTTCTCTCTTTGTTAGCTTATCCCGTTGTTGTCACGGATTTTGACACACTTTTCATAGTTTAGACTGCTTTTATCAAGGTTTTTAACACACCTTTGATAGTTTAGGCCGTTGTTTTCATAGTTTTTTGACACATCTTCGTATAATCTTGGATATTCCCAAGGTACAACGTAGGTAATCTTTAGAAATATATTTACCTTACCCCAATATTGAATATAAAACATTAGTCATGATAGTAGTTTTTATAATAAAGATGACTTTCATTGGCTAAAAGTGTTATAAGTACCCGTTTGGTTGGGTGATGGAATGAAAACGGAATGAAATCAGTTAAGAGTAAGGAATGAAAATGGAAATGATTAGGTTACGTTTATGTGTAAACAAACCTCTAAACAAACATAGTTTTAATTGATTCGGAATCATTCCGTTACCGGAAATGATTCCTAACAATATCAAACGAGCCCTTAGTGTAACCGAAGTTAGAATGGAACCGTTTAACATCAACGATCGCGATGGACGAAGTTCTCATCACCGAACTCCCAAAATTTTAATTTCATGTGAGTATCCTTTTCCATTTCCTAATTAATCCCAAAAGTAGAGGGCTAACAATCAAATATCTTGCATGGTTTCAAAGTTTACTATTGTAGTTTTTATACTTTTGCATCTTGGTCATGCTTTTATTCAACCAAAACAACTAGTGGCTCATTTAGGCTACACAATGATGAAAATTCTAGGATGGTTTGTGCGAGTAACTGGATGATTCAAGGTCTTTTTGATAGGCTAATAACGAAGCTTTAAGTATCATAATTTTAATTGACCATGTGTGGTTATGTATTAGTTTAGTTATTTGACTTTACCGAATGAAATTCTATCTAGATTTGGTTATAATTCTATTTTATCCGGTTTGTCAATTTTTTTGTTAAAATTTTCCAATATTTATAAGCACTAATTTCGTCGAAAGAGATGGACTTATTTGAAGACGGGTGCTTATTCAAAAGAAGTCGAACCTTGTGAGTTGTATGGACTATGGAGAAGAACGAAATCGCGGTCATCAGAAGAGATGTCGTTGTGACTCGATATAGGAATTCGACCAAGAGGTCGTGGTTTACGGTGTTCCATGTCATTGTAGTGCCGTAGGAGATGTAAGTGAGGATATCCAATGTTGTTTATGTTTGCAGCCGCAATGTGAACGACATACAAATACGAGGATGTATAACTACTCAGTAATTAGGTTTAATTATGATAAAATTGAAACTCATGCTTAAACCTAACAGTTTCTTTCTCACACACGTGAATCATTGTATCTTAGTAAATTTTTATTTGGAGTTTGGGAGAGAATTTGTGATCTTATTTTTGAAATTTTGTTTTATTAATCACTAATAATGAAAAAAGTATTTTTGAAATTTTGTTTTATAGTCATAGTTTTACTATAATATGTCAGTTATAACATGATCACATGTAATACCTTATACTGAACATTATATATTAAATATATGTATTCAACAAGTTATATAGTAATTACAATTCAACACATATTACCAATGCTCCCAAGGAGTCAAAATATAATAATATATATATATATATATATATATATATATATATATATATATATATATATATATATATATATATATATATATATATACCCGTGACACAGATTCCAAACTAGTTATTTGATTAAAATAGTTATATGTCACAAGTAATACTAAAACAATTATCCTCGTATAATTAATTTACATTGTTCGATAATACCGTTGTACTTCATTTTCTGAAAGGAAATATGTAAAACCGGTGTACTTAATTGTACATTACTTTCATGTAGCTGCAATAAATGGACCAAATCCTCCATGATATTTCCGCTACCTGCCTTCATCAGGAAGACTCGAAGCTACGACAAACGACAAAGTAGCCAACGGCAACTACATACTCTACTACAATGACAACATCTATGTAACAATATTATTGTAACACCATCTAAAAATTAATTTAAAATGTTTTTCTTTCTAAAATTTTTTGTCCCGGTCACTTACTTCCGACAAATTCGCACAAAACAAACGACGTTATATATAGTTTACAAAACCGCGAGATTACGCGAACCCTTCAGACACATGGCACTGGACATCGCACACACTCAGAGCACACGACACGCGTGCTTCGCACGTGCGCCGTGCCTAGTATAAGAGAAAGGTTGTCACGTCATCACCGAAACTAATTGTTTTGCCGAAAAATCATTCAAATTAATTTTTATGCAAATACGTTGATATTTCGTTTCATTGCTAGTAATTTTTAAAGTTGATTTTATTTTGAGTTTATTGTTGATAGTTAAATTTTTTTTGGGCTATTTACAGTAATGTTAAATGTATGGGGACCGGTTTTTGAGTTTAATATTGATGGAAGTGTCACGACAAACATCTGGGTCACTATTGACCCTAGCAATTGGTTGTGTTTTTGTCATCAAAGATGTTTCAATCCTTCATAAACACCCCAACGAAAGATTGGAATGATGGGTGCGTTCGGTAGAGTTGTCAGATTAGAGTTCGATGAAAGTTATTTAGAATTATCTCCAAATTTAATTTCTTATAATCATCTCTGTAAATAACCTCCGATGATCCCTTGATGTCGAGCTGAAGCGATAGTCCAAATTCGCTAAAATGTCGTTGTGTGTCGCTAAAATGTCGTCGTGAAGACACACATCGAACCATAAAATACAAATTTTTCATATTTTATCCAAACTTGTCATGTATTATATTTTAAACCCAAAATTTTATTCTGGTTGCCACATGAACAAATTGAACAATATTGTCAGAATTTTGGTATGAGTTCGCTTCAAAAATTTTTATAAAAAGCAAATGACAATAACTGTTGCATTACTGAGAAAGGAAAATTGATATAATATTATGTAGGGAGAGTGATTTGTGGAGTAAATTAATGTTAATAAATGTTGTATTCACCACAAACGGCCTGTGTTTGACTGCTCACAGCCGTTACGGTTTGCCTACTTCAACACACACATGACACACCCCACCCACACACAAAATATTAAAAAATCTATTAATTTCACTAACTATTTAAATTGTTTAAAATATAGGGGGAGTTTCCGGGAGGTTGAAGTATGGAGAGTGATTATGGTTGAAATTGTGGAGTATAAAAAGGTGAGATGTTAATTTTATAACTATTAGTTTATGTATTGCTTTGTTCAGTATATTTGTTATGATTTTGTGCACGTTTTACTTGTAAATGTTTGAACTCAATAAAATATAATGTTTGAACTAACATAACACAATATTCGAGCTAATGATATTTAAATTTTAAACTATAAAAGGTCAAATTTGTACCGTTATAGTTATTTGTACATTTTTATTATAATATTTATCAGTTTAAATATTTTATATTATTAGTTCAATTTGTGTATGATATTAGATTAAATAAAGTGTTCTATTAATTTAAACATTTTATATTTAAGTACACTATTTTAAACTTACAAAAAAGTATATCAAAAATGTATGAATCATTAGTACAATATAATTTGAACTAACTGAACAAAAAATCAATTTAACGAAATGTAAAAGAAGTTAAACAACAATGTATCTGTTAGAAAAAAAATAATATAATAAATGACACGTGCCACAACGGCAAACTCCATAATGTCACACCAGATCATAAAGTGTTTTCTTGTAGTAGAATAAGTCGTTAAGACACATACAATGTAGTTGAGAAGAACGTGTTAAAAAAGAATACAAAGTTTATGTACATTAATAAGATCATAGAGTTTTTTTTTTTTTTTGTAGTAGGAGAATTAGTGGAATTCGGTACATCTAAACGCGCTTATTATATATGTAAAAATAAACTAAGTAGTCATCATGCGGGACAATCTGACCCTTATATAGCCATTAATAATACCCACTATACTCTCTTGTAATATGTACACTTCTCGACTATGATTTTGGAGCACTCCGGTGGCCTACGAGCTCCTCAAAACACCATATTATTTGCCATATACCTTCTGCAAAAACATTCCTTCAAAATATAATAATAGAATTGAAATTAATATTGATGTCGATGTTACCACTAAACCATGACGCAAAGGGTGTGATGAAGAATTCATCTCTTCTGGCATGTTAATTTTGCACAAGACAGAGATATTAAATCTAGTTTGTACTCAATCATAAATATGTGGTCTCCTCCCACTTCCTTTTACAAAAGTGAAACGTGAAATCTATAAATTATATATTTTTTTAAAATACATGTTTTAATAATTTTTTTTTCTAACAAATCATTTTTTAATAAAATTTTGTAAGTAAAACCACTTTAGGTAATATAAACTATCAAATTGACCCATCTATAATAATTTTCTAGTAAAATATTAAATTGTTAGACTAAATTACCCGTTATTTCAATAAAAAAATTAGTATTCTTTATTATTTTCAAAATATTTTTTTATGATTAGATTTATTTTTAGTAAATCATTTTTAGAATTTTTATTTGCATACACATTTCATTTTATAATTTGATTTTTATAATATACTTGTTTTTTTTTTTGTTTATTAATGAAATAATTTATTTTTTAGATATTTTAAAATAAAAACAATGTACTTTATTATAAAAATTATTTTAAAAAAAATGAAAATCCGGTTTCAAAATTCTTATTATAATAATTGTATTTAAAAATTTTTTAAATAAAAACAACTCTGCAATATCTCAATTCCATCGATCCGACAATATTTGAGTCCACTGTACTCCTATACTCCATAACGTTGGAGAATTACATATAACGTGTAGTGGGTGTCGATAACTTTCACTTGTTAGGAGTAGGAAAACGGAAGTCGGAGGGGGAAAAAACCAAACACACACTAGCAGTTCTTCCATATCTCAGGAGCCACCGGTCCACATAGGAGTTGGTTCCATCAGCTTTTTGTTCATAAAAATTATTGAAAGGTTAGAGAATTAAAATGATTGAAAGGTTAGAAAATCAATTTTCGAGAGTATACGAAAAACCTCGAACTAAAAGCTAAGTAATTTTTTTGCGGATATTACTGGACATGATACATCAAATTTTTGTTGATAAAAAAATGTTTGATTTTACCGTTGATTTTTTTTGTCAATATTAGAGCAATTACTTTTATCTGCAAATAAACATTAAAATAGATCTGATTGATAATATAAGCATTTTAATTTGTGAAAATAAAAGTACAAACTAATAAATTAAAATGAAAGCTACAACGTGTTTTTAACTTGGCTCATACTAATATAATTCATCTAAAACTCTGGTAATTATTTGTGTAATATATTAAAAAAAATAATCAAAATTTATGCCTAGTTATATAACCTGAAGGCTTCATTTTTGAAATCCAATTATTTAAAGTGCACCTTTAGAAAGTTTACAAGATGGGCTGTATTAAAATTTATTAAAACTTATAATTAAAATTTTAGATGAAATATATGATTTATAACTTTTTCTTATTGAGATAATACAAATCATAATTCAAATAATATTTGTATATATAAGGTTGGACTCCATAATATTAGGGGTTTCATGAATATCTAAAAGTTCTAATTAAAATTTTGAATACATTTGTCAACGTATATATGATGAGCGTATTGTGAAAGTACAGTACAAATGAATCGTAGAGTGGTACCGTGTGTATACGTTGGTGTTAGTCTCAAGCCTAACACATAATCCGATGAGATTCCATTTTAAAAACCAACTGATATAGAAGAAATTGCACGCCGAACTTATATATTACACTCGAAATACCCCACTTTCAATGTGTGAACCTATTATTTCTAACACGTACACAAAAACGTATACAAAATGGTACTAATAGAACAACTCACGTACTTTGTGTTATCTATATATCTAGGACAACCCAAATCATAGATGAACATAAATCATTTTATTCTCTGTGTTTTAAAGCTAGTGACTTTTGAATTGAAGATATTTTTAGTGTAATCTTAACTTCTTCTTTTTTTTTGTCTAAAATAGACGATTTAGATTTTCATATACAACTTTATGATAATTTGTACAATGTTTTTTGAATGTGTTTGTTAATATATTGAAACTAAAATGACCAAAGATAAATGCTCTTCATTACTTTATTTTTTTTCTGAAGGAGGGCTCAGGGCTGCGCCCTTGTGTATATTAACTTATAGGAAAATTACAGACTGTAAGACCAAGTCTTTACTGCAAACAGGAGGGGCAAGGAAATCACAAAATCTGCACGACTTGCTTAGGGCATAAGAAGCTAGAACTCAATAAGTACATGAAATGACGAGCACGTTGATGCGCTGGGGATTTCCAAATCGGTTTCCACAAGCTAGACCGTAAGCTATCATCGTTGCCAAGGAGATGTAGGGACATCGAATGAGTTGTGAATAAGCCCGAGTTGCTTAGTCATCTCCCCGTAAGTAACTATCAGAATCAGGAGAATCATGGGTCACAAAGTGGGAGCGCATCTTGACTTCCGCCGAAGGAGTGATGTATGAGGTGATGTTTTCCGGTCCCCGTTGACCCACATTTTAGCCACCGTCGAGTCAATAGAGTCATGCGGTACTGATCTTGATCCGTAGCATCCAGAAAAGTGTTCTCAAACCATTGCCAATTGAAGTTAGAATACAAGGGAGTAGACAATCAACACCATGTATGATTAGGGCTGCACACATTTGGACCGGACCGTAATTTGAACTTTAAAAATTTTTTTGAACAGAAACCCGGTCCAGTCCTGGTCCGGACCGGATTTATTCCATACAAAAATTATATTTTTTATTTTGAAAAAAAACCAATACGGTCCGGTCCGGACCATTTGAACAACTCTATGTATGATGCCTCTCCAGACATGAAAGCAGTTTGTGCAACGCGTGAACATGTCAATAACCATCCGACCATTGCAATGTTTTTCCAGCGAAATACGGCTCCAAAGCGTATTAGGTTGAGTCAATAAACGCCGCCCTACCTAGTTAAGAGTGAGGAGTTAACGATCCGTGCCTGGCGAATGCTCAAGCCACCAAGATCCTTGGAGCGGGATATGGTATGTCATGCAAGAAGGTGGACTTTCCTATTCAATCGAGATGAAGCCCTGATTTTGTCAATTTGGTCGCAAACGGTCCGTGGGAGGTAAATGGGAAGGTTGGATAGGACCAAATTAGCAAAAGTAACCCGACCCACTAAGGAGAGAGATTGTGTCTTCCATACCCGGACACAAGTCGTAATCTTGTTAACAATGTATTTGCATTTCAGTTGTATTGATTTACCATAGAAAGTGGAAACTCTAAGATGCAAATCCTGATAATTGATTAGATGAATACAAATAAGAAGTTAAAGGCAACTTTGGATTACCACAACTTGGTTAGAATCTGCCTTAACAAATAAGATGAGGTCGTCGGCGAAGAACAAGTGCGATATAGGTACACACCCAATCACGGTAGATTTCTAATGGGAGAGGTTGACCGCAAATTGGATAATGTTTGACAAATATTCCATGCATAGTACGAATATATACGGCATGAAAGAGTTAGCTTCACTCCGTTCCAAAGCATATGAGTACTGCCACAAGTTTGAGTTTTCACAACTAACTCTACCAACTGTGACATTAACAGTCGCAATTAATCAGAATAGAGCACATGAAGGACCATGTAATCTTATCACAAGCCTTAGCTAGATCTATTTCAGCAACATCCAACGGCAGCTTCTTCCCCTAGATGTCATCGTATGGATAACCTCATGCACAATAGTCACATTATCCGTAATTTTGTTTGTCCGGGATGAAGCTTGCTTGCGCTGAGTAGGTGAATTTTGCCATAAGAGGTTGCAAGCGGTTTACAATCACCTTCCAACTCTTTTGGTAGAAACAAAACCATCTGGGAAAGGATGACATTTCACCAAATTAAGAATGGTCGAGGTAAAGCTATCACTACTCACCTACCAACTCTTTTGATAAAAACAAGCCGAAAAGCCATCCAGTCCCGGTGCTTTATGACGACCCATTTCTTTGAGGGTGTTCCAAACATCAGATGCCGTGAAGGGCAATTATAGACTCTCGTATTTAATCATCTCCAAATCAGAACAATAAGCAAGAAATATCGAAAAGAGGTTGGGTCATAGTATTAATCAAGTCCAACTCAGTGAATAAGGACTTGAAATAGTTAAGAGCCAGAACTTGTGTATCAGACGAACTTAATTGACCATTCCCTACAGGATCCGTGAAGGATGTAACGGTGTTCCGCTGTCGTTGAATAACCGAAGAGAGGTGGTAACAATGGGTATTGCGGTCTCCATCAATAAGAAAGCTAGTGCAGGATTTTTGGAACCAGTAAAGTTGTTCTTGATCGAGAACTTGTTCAAGTTGAACATTCAAGTCACGTTCAAGGTCAATAAGACGTACATTGTGTATGATATCTCGATAACGACCAACGAATGCCTTCCAAACGCGCCCAAATGCGATGCATGTAGTTGAAAATATTGCAAAAAACTGACACATTCCAATCGGTAAGCAAGGAGGAAAATTCCTAGAAGGAAGAAGAGAAGTCCACAGTCGAATTCCAATTAGATATAACATAGGGTAGGAACTGTTCATGGAGGGTCCATGTTGGTTGGAAGCGGAAAGGCTGACTGGTTTGTAGCTGGTAGTGGTTTCCCCGGGAGGAAGAGAAAGAGATGAAGGTGATCCGAGTGTGGAGGAGATAAGTTATCAATAGAAGCCAAAGGAAAGGATAGATGACCTCGGGCATTTTAGAGACTCCGATATAATGTAGCAGCTTTACGAGTTCTAGTATTTAAACCCCACAACTAGGTATATTTAGGATTGCCAATGAGGCCAGTAGACGTAACAAAATCAGCAATGTCGCGCATAAAATTCATGGAACTTACTGAAGAAGAGGACCATTCATCAAGGAGCGTTGCATTGAAATCTCATAGGAGAATCCAAGGCATATTGTCAGAGAAGGCAAAATCTAACAAGTTTCTCCATAGTTCACGGTGGGATTGATCATGTGGGGATGCATAAATCGTCGATAGATTGAAGTCAATTGACTCAATGATGTGCATCATCAAATGACTAGTTGAAGCCATAGTCATCGAATCAAATAGATCAGATATCCGATGTATGAAGTTAGATAGATGAGGGGGCATCTCCACTATGCACAAGAGGAATGAATTTTCTGTTGTCAGAGGCAAACAATTGATCCTGCTCTTGTTTGCTAGAAGGGGTAACCATGCGAATATGAGGTTCGTCTGGCGGTTTGTTAGGATGAAACTCTTCAAGGATTGCACATATATTATTTATGTGATCAGGCGGTTATTCTCCGGTGATTGCATCATTTTTCTTGATGCAAGGAGGGTGAAAGGAGAGAGTTAGAGAAGTAGAAGAACCAAGAAAAATAGGGAAGGGTGCAAGAACAATAGGGGGGGGGGGGGGGGGGGGGGGTGAGAAAGAGTTTCTAAAGCTGAGCATCGTTGTGCCGCTGAAAGCTTTCAGATTTTAACGGAAGAGGAGGTGAGGTGCCTACAAATTAAATGACTTTTTGGACTGATGTGATAATCTATTGATAATAAGTCCTTTTTGGCCCAATACACTTGGGCTATTCTTGCGGTCACTGGCGCATGGGGTGGAGATGGGATGGTCTTTTTGCACTTGGGTGCTGGTGTGAGATTTGATCATATTTTGTTCTTGAGTTGCTTGTTCTATGATGTTCTGGCCTAAGGTAGAGACGATTGATATAGGTTTTGCCTATTGGGGGTTGCCCCGAGTTGACAACACCCACTGTTGGGAAGTAGGATATTACTGATTGGTGCATGGATTAATGGATATTGTCAACACTTGCACTAGGTCGTATGGAATCAAGAGATGATGATGCCTCAATATGAGATACAAGATAGATTTCGTCGCTCAGAATTCGGAACGGGGGCCCTAGTTTGAGCTAGTACCGACACAGTTCATAGAAAGTTGGGGCGTGTGTTTAGTAGATGGCCCTTTGGAGGAGTAGTTTGGCCATTGGTCAGTTTGTGATTTCCGGTGTCGAGGGGGAGGGTTGGAGCCATTCATCCATTCACCATTGGATTCTTTTGTAACCACTATTTCTAGTGAGCGTGCATGAGAAACCAAGGCTGTGGGGTAGTCTCATGGGGGGGGGGGGGGGGGGGGGGGGGAGTATAATGGCAAACTCTACCATAAGCATATCATAGCATCCTCATTCCTTCGTATTAGATTGGCCAAACTCAAACATGAAATCGGAATTTTGATAAGAGTTGCTTGGGGAGGTCAATCTCAATGCCCAACCGCATGAATGGCCTCTATCTGCAAATTGTGTTGTTTTGTCGATAATGATAACTTTTCCAATCTTTTCACCTATATGCTTACGGAAGTCACCATGGAAGTACTCTAAACTTAGGCTTGGGATACGGACCCAAACCATAAGGACATGGGGTCCAACGGTAAAAAAGGAGAAAAATCATGCATCCATCATCGTATCATAAGATAGTTACCCTCCACCAACAATGGGTTCTGGGTGAGTACGAAGTTATAATCCTCCTTCTTCATGAAACAAAGGATGCAGTGATTATTGTTTCAATCTAGTTAACCGAGGACGTAGTGGAGCAGGGTTGAAAGCAACGACGTTGAATTAGGCATTGATTGTAAAAAGGTTGTGGGATCCATGTACTTTAATTTAGATGGAGAACATGGCGGCTCTCCCGGAGAATATTCCATGACAGCGGGTATGTAAGAGCCTTAGTTTTTGGGAGCTAGTTTAGCCTTAGCCGCCCCCGCGAGTCTGTGAGGCCGCCCCTGCGGCTCCTCTGTTGTTCCGCCCCTGCGGTTTCCTGCGGTCGCAGTCGGCTTTGTTGACCTTTGACTCGTGCTTTACTCTTTCACTTCCTTAACCTAATTCCTTGTTTTGGCTTGCTGAGCATCTTCACTCCTTTTCCAGCTGCCTTCACGTCCTTCTCCTTCCTCCTTGATCTTCTTCTTGGTTTCCTTAGATTTGGAAGTGTTTTGGTGTGGTTTTGTGTGTGGTTGATGATGATGATGTTGTATGATGTTGTTGCTGAGCTTGAGAGCTAGTAGAGGTATTGTCTTGGATAAGTTTCGTGCTTAGGCCACAACTGTGGGTAAGCTCCTTGTTCTTCTTCTTCTTTCTTTGTTTTCTTCCTTTCTAGCTTAGGATTAGATGTATGGATCATAGATTGATGTTGGAATGTGTATGTATATGTATGTGTATGAATCTGGAATGATGAAGACATGATTTGATCACGAGAAGAGCCGAAGAGGAATCGCGGGGTCACGTTCTGCACCGTCGCCGCCCCCGCGCCTGGAAGCCGCCGCCTCTGCGGAATCCGTGCCGCAGCGCCCGCGCCGTGCCTGCATTGCCTGCGGCCTTTGTCACCGCGCCCGCGGTTGAGTCCTGCCGCGCCTGCGGGTTGCCTTGCTCCGCCCCTGCGTCTCTTGTGTCACGCAGGTGCGTCTTTTCCCGGGTCTACCTAGAGTTAGGTAGATCATTTCCTTTCCTAGTATGAGCGGTAGTAGCATGCTAGGTATGTGTTGAGGATAGATGCTTGATGAGTATATTTCGTTATGTCTTGTTGCTAGGCAGTGTTATCCTCTAGATTGGAGTGAACCGTGTTTGAGGGTTGATCGAGTTGAGAGGACAACGAGGTTGAGGTAAGTCCGTAGGACTTACTTAGTTTCCATCCCTATATTGGATGTGTGCATGAGTGGTGTGTGGTATATGCTTGATAGCATGTGTTATGGTTTATTACCGATCTATGGTATATTGCTTGCCCATTGTAGGGCCGTGATAACTTTCCCTTTCATCCCGCCGGGAGTCTGGGAGGTTCTTTGTAGGCAAACCAGACCTGGTAAACAGTTCGGGCACTCTCCATTCCCTTAGGGTACACGGGGAGGTGTTCCAGGCACCATTCCAGCTGGCTATTGGACCCAGAGGCGAGGATTATATATTCCTCGTGTCACATATGTTTATATGGATATATATACGAGTTGCTTGCTGGACTTTATAAAGATAATGAACCGGTTATATGTGTGATATCATGTTGACGTGTTTAGTATTCTTTGATGTGTGTTTGTGCTCTGCATCTCTTATATATGTGTATGGTTAGCTAACGGTTTTATACCGTGTTGTAGATCCTTTGCAGGATAGGAGAGTTGCAGAGTGATCCAGAGTGGGCGATCCGCTGAGGGCTCCGTACAATGGGGCGTTATCGGGGATATGAGACCTTTTTGTTGTATAGTGTGGTTTTATTTGTACTCAGCGGTACTTTGTATTACCTTTTGATATATATATATATATATATATATATATATATATATATATATATATATATATATATATATCAGCTTCATGTTTTGTATTTAATCTATATGTGTCTTGTTGTAAGATTCAGTGAATTTGTTGTCAGGCTAGGGTCAGGATCCATTGTGAGATCCTAGCCCAGTAGCACCTCGAGTCCTACGGATTTGGGGTGTTACAGGGTACATACGAAACGCGTGGAAAACGATGGAGAGGGGAAGAATTGCCGGTGGCGGAGGAGGCGTATGTTTTTTTAATCGATAAGTGGTTTATCAATTCTTAACTATTTTATCGAGCCCATACAAAACAGTGACAACTTCACCGGCTAAATGCATTTGTTACCTTATTCACCCCCCTCATTTTGAGCAAGATTTGTTAACCGTGTACAAACCGATAAACATAGTATTGTGATTTTATTTTAATTTTCAAACTATAGTTTTACAAAACTAATATATACGATCTTAATTAATTCTTACTCTTAACAATGAAGTTTTAGCTTGTTCTTTTAAAATTCGATGATATTAGTTCCTTTGTTTCATTTAGGAATTACAATTTTAATAATATAATCTTGATAAAGTCCAAGGGGACATGGCGGTCTGAAAACATCTATGGAACGGTGTTTCAAGTCACGAATGACCACTAGCGGAGCCAAAAAATTTTCGTAGGGTGGCACACAATTTTTTATTAGACATGTCACATATTAAGTTAGAATTAAACACTAAATCTATAAATTAAATAAAAATAAAATTTCACTTAAGTTTTCGTACTATAAGTTAGAGTGTTTGATTTATATTATTTTACTTAGATGATATTTAAATTTATTTTTATATATTTAGTTTTTTTAAATAAATATATTGTCCAATAAATTAGATAGTGGTTGAAATTATATTGTATTGATTTGATTAAGTTAGAGTGAATTTAATAATGAAATTCACTTGATCTGCATTTAAATATATGTATATTTTTTGAAATAAAAATATACAACAAGAAGGTTTGTTTTTGCTGCTACCAAAACTCGAATGACCGGTGACAGAGCTAGAAAATTTATATTGTATTGTTGATATCAATCATAGACGTGGACCTTTTAAGATTCCAATTTGCTCAACTTTGCGTTTCAAGGTCATATAAGTAGGACCTTTGTCGAACAGGTGGACAATTAGGGTTCGGATCCATATAAGACGCAGCTGTCGCTTCTCAACCTCCATTACGCAAATGGTTGGACATAAAGGATCATCCTTGCTAGGAGTTTGATCATCATCAATCTCGTAAAGGTTCAGGCTCAACAAAGGGGTTGGGAAGACCAACATGAGGCGTACTGGAGTAAGGGTTTTGCGATGAGGGTTTATGCAGTAACATATTTTTGTAGAAAAGTGCTTCTTTGGGGGTAGTTTGAATCTAGTTAACTGAGGGGGTAACTTTTGCCGGTACTTTGGCAGTATTTGTGGATATCTCTAAGACTTTCATAGCGGTGGAATCCTCACCATTCAACGCAAGCAATAAAGCAACGACGATGCATCCGGCATTGATTGCAAAAAGGTTGTGGGATGGACGTCAACATCCATGTTCTTTAATGCTAATGAATAACTTTGCGGATCTCCCGGAGAAGATTCCATGACAATGGGCGGGTACATACTAAACACGTGGAAAACGATGGAGAGGAGAAGAATTTCAAGTGGCGGAGGAGGCGTATGATTTTTTTATCAATAAGTGGTTTGTTTGTTCTTAACTACTTTATGAAATCCATACAAAACAGTTACAACTTCACCGGCTAAATATATTTGTTACCTTATTCATCCTCCTCATTTTGAGCAAGATTTGTTAATCGTGTACAAACCGACAAACTAGTAGTATGATTTAATTTTTAATTTTCAAATGATAATTATACAAGACTACGTATATACGATCTTAATTCTTATTCTTAAAGATGAAGTTTTAGTTTGTTCTTCTAAAATTCAGTGATATTAGTTCCTTTGTTTCATTTAGGAATTACAATTGTAATAATACAATCTTGATAAAGTCCAACGGGGACATGACTAGTGGCGGATTCAAAAAAAATTCGTAGGGGGCACAAAATTGATTTTTTTTTTAAAGACATGTCGCATATTAAGGTAGAAATTAAGCACTAAAATCTACAAATTAAATTAAAAAAAAATTTACTTAAGTTTTCGTACTATGAATTAGAGCTTTTGATGTTTATTTTTTACTTGGATGATATTTAAATTTATTTTATATATTTAGTTTTTAATAAATATATTATCAAATAAATTAGACAGTGGTTGAAATTATATTGTATTGATTTGATTAAGTTAGAGTGAATTTAATAATAAACTTCACTTAATCTCTAAATATATGTATATTTTCTGAAATAAAAATATACAACAAGAAGGCTTGATTTTGCAAATCCCAAAACTCGAAGGACCAATGACGGAGCCAGAAATTTGTGTTGTATTGTTGATATCGATCATCAACATGGACCCTTTTAAGATTCCATTTTGCTCGAGTTTGCGTTCCATTGCTCGAGTTTGCGTTCCAAGGTCGTATAACTAGAACCTATGTCGAATAGGTGGACCATTAGGGTTAGGATCCACGGAAGGTGTATCTCTCGCTTCTTAACCTCCGTTACGCGAATGGCTGGACATGTGGGATCATCCTCGCTAGGAGTTTGATCATCATCATTAGTCTCGTATAGGTTTGGACTCAATAAAGGGGTTGAGAAGACCAATTGGAGGCATACTAGAGTAAGGGGTTTGCATGAGGGTTTATGCGATATCATATTTTTGTAGGAAAGTGCTTCTTCGGGGTTAGTTTGAATCTAGTTAAATGAGGGGTTATCTTTTTCCGGTATTTTGACAGTAGTTGTAGATATCTCAAAGACTTTAAGAGGGGTGGAATCCTCACCATTCAACGCAAGCAATGTTAAAAGTGACGACGTTGGATTCGGCATTGATTGCAAAAAGGTTGTGGGCTGGACGTCACCATCCATATTCTTTAATCCAGATAAAGAACCTTACGGCTCTCCCGGAGAAGATTCCATGACAGTGGGTACATACAAAACACGTGGAAAACGATGCAGAGGAGAAGAATTGCCGGTGGCGGCGGATGCGTATGCTTTTTTATTTATTTATTAATAAGTGATTTATCTGTTCTTAACTACTTTATGGAAGCTATACAAAACAATGACAACTTCACCGGTTAAATATATTTGTTACCTTATTTACCCTCCTCATTTTGAGCAAGATTTGTTGGTCTTGTAAAAACCGATAAACTTAGTAATATGATTTGATTTTTAAATTTCAAATGATAATTTTACAAGACTACGTATATACGATCTTAATTCTTATTCTTAACGATGAACTTTTACCTTGTTCTTTTAAAATTTAGTGATATTTGTTCCTTTGTTTCATTTAGGAATTACAATTGTAATAATATAATTTTGATAAAGTCCAAAGGGGACATGGCGGTCTGAAAACATCTATGGAACGGTGTTTCGAGTCATGAATGACTAGTGGCAGAGCTAAAAAAATTCGTAGGGGCACAACTTTTTTTTTTTTTTTTTTTTCTCCTTAAGACATGTTGAATATTAAATTAGAAATTAAACACTAAAATCTATAAATTAAATTAAAAAAATCTACTTAAGTTTTCGTATTATATACGAGGACTTTTGATGTATATATATATTTTTTTACTTAGATGATATTTAGATTTATTTTATTTATATATATTTTCTTATAAATATATTTTTAAATAAATTAGAATGTGGTTGAAATTATATTTTATTGATTTGATTAAGTTAGAGAGAATTGAATAATAAACTTCACTTAATTTCTATCTAAATATATGTATATTTTTTAAAATAAAAATACATACAACAAGAAGGCTTGTTTTTGCTATTTTTAAAATCTCAAACTCTGTACTTCCAAAATCCTCATTCCCTTCATCTATCAAATGAGATAGCAGAAAAGTTTGTATCATATCTCATTTTAAAGAGAATTTACGTTGCAAGTTGGGATACATTCCCCCGTTATCCCTAGATCTGTCACCGCGAATGACATACTATGACCTCTTCAATCACTGATGAGATGATAAAGATACGTACAAACGATACATGTATCCCTATTACGGGAGATCTGACTGAGCCCTTTTTGACTCAATTTTCTCAAACTTCAGGTCATTGGGTGCGATTTGTTGTAATATATGTGGCAGGACTCGCAGGAGTGAACTATGTGTTAAATATGTTAAGTTCCCGCTGTTTAGGAGTTTAGTTTTTTGTTTTGTTTTAATTGAAAAATTATCATCTTATGTCTTAATTACTTAGCATTCTAAAGTTAAAATATTCAAGTTAATCTGCATATATTTTAAGATTTAAATTTGGTAATGTCTTTTATCTCTATGTGGTGGGTTTAATATCTTACTTTTCTTATATTATCCTTATGTTTCACAATATAATGCATCACTTTTGAAAATTTGATTTTAAGAGAAATTCATTTTATAATATTTGACATCTACTGTTTAATATTTATAATAATTAACATATTGTTAGTTGTAATTTCAGTAAAAAAACACACACACATACACATACAGTAACAAATGATGGCATAATGGTATATTGAAGTTCCTCAATATGTGTAAAGCGGACCAACATGACAAAATATAGAATACAAAAAGAGTAAGTAATTTTGGTAGAATATAAATACACTATATTTGTTATTTTATTTTTACTACCATTAATAGAGGATCGAAATTAAATTATCATAACTAATTATAGTAGTTTAAAGATAATTATTTATAACATAAATAATAGTCGTTACCATTACTCATAAAAAAAGATATACTATAATGTAAAACATTAAAAATGTGTACTTGAAGAAAAACTTGCTAGTGTGCAATTTGAAAACATGAATAAAAGAATTGTTAATTTGATAAATTAAAGTTTTAATACACTAACTCTCAAAACGAAAGCTACAATTTTTGATGTTGTACATAATAAAGAAAAAAAAAAATGTTATTTTCATAAAATGAGCATGCATAAATAACTAAATTTAATTAATTAACTAACAAATGACATATTGGTCATTTAACATAAACTTTTTTTTCTTTTCTTTTTTGGTTAGTAGTTGTTAATTTTAGGAAAATATATTATATAAGACGGTTTTTCAATGAGAAAATTTTTAAAAGCCTTTTGTTAAAAAAAATAAATAAATAATTTGAAGATGGTAATTTTTTGAAAAACGCTATAAATTATGGTTCTAAATAACGAAGCTTCAACCAAATAATATATTGATATTTTAATATATTCTCTAAATATTTTTAGTGTGAAGATATAGTAATGAATTAAACTAGCTAATTACTTTTATTTTAATACGTTCAATCATACAATGTTCAAATTTTTTTAGTAGAATAGATTTGCATGAGAAAAGTATCACGATTTATTTGTTTGGGTTTAAAATGCATTTTATTAAAAAAAAAAACAAAAACGTAGTGTTGGTCTTCCGTTGTAAGTTGTAACTGAAGCACCATACAACCAATGCACCGAAAATGCAAAATTAAAATTAAAATAAAATACTATGCGGTTACATTTTGGAAGTTTCCTAAATGGCTAAATGGAAGGATACTCTTTTCTGTTCATGAATGCATGTATATTAGTCTCAATAAATGTATTCAATACTAACATTAAAGCATTACTTAATATAGTTGATTTGATGAAAATAGATAAATTTAAAAATATTACTAGTTTTTTTGTGTGAAAAAAGTAAAATACATTAATTTATAAAAACGCCTCTCGTACCTTTTTTTTTTTCAAAATTTTTTTTAAAAAAATTTCTTAATACATATAAAGCCGATTGGCAGAAATGCACTGCCACGTGTACGGTGTAAACTAATGAGCAATGTCCCGACTCACACCTACACGTCACTTAGCGGAGAATACTCCCCATGCCACGGTGGACTATAAATAAGGGATCCCTCCCACTCACACTAATGAGCAATGCCCCCATAACAAAAGACCCAAAAGAAACTCTTTGTTTCAATTTCCCCCAAAATTCAACTCACACCCAATGGCTTCCATCAGTCTAGCGGAGCTCCACCGTAGCCACGTTGTGGACCGCCACACCTTAGCCCGTCTCCTTTTCACCCTCCGTCGTGACCCAGCCGAGAGTCTCCTAGTTCTCGCCTTTTGGGCTTGGCTAGAAGAAGTGGGCTACGTCAGTCTGACGTCATCCCTCACGGAACAATCCGACAGCATCCTCGACGCCGTCGCTAACGAGGCGGTTCTCTGCCTCAACTGTCTTGAATCGAGGATTCCGGTGAGTTCAGGCGGTGGCCGCCTTCCACTTACAGCGAGACTCGTAAACTCCGAGATCTCGTTGGTGAACTTTTCACACAACAAATACACGGCGATCTACTGCATCAAGACCATCTTTAAAAACGTTTGCCCTTGGTTGTTCAGCGACCTCGTTTTGGCAGCTCTAGGAAACCGGGCTGACCGGTTTAGGTCCGGTTTGGGTTCGATCGTCCTCAGCTGTCCTCGCCACGTCAGCTTTGGCTCGACTGAGCTGGTTACCCGCCCTCTCAGCTGTAGGATCCCCTTGGACGGACTGTGGGGCTGGCAGCTCCGGCAGCAGGTCTGCAAACCAACAATCGGTTAACCATATTTTTTTTCCGATTTTTCGAATACGATTTCCCATGCGTGGGCATGTTACTCTGAAACCCTAATCTGTTTGAAATTCTAGTAAATTACTATACCGCTTGAGCAAATCTTGTTTGTGTTACGATCAGGCACCCAAGGACGAGCGGACAATATTTCTGACGTTTTCGCAAGGTTTTCCGGTGACGGAAAGGGAGGTGCTGCATCTTTTCGGGTCGAGGTTCGGTTACGAGTGCATCGAGTCACTGAAGATGGGGATGCGGGACCCAGAGACCCAGACACTATTTGCGAAATTAGTGGTCGGGTCGCTTGCTGATATGGATCGGGTCCTTAAAGGGCATTACCTTACCAAGTTTCAGATCAATGGGAAGCATATCTGGGCTAGGAAGTACGAGCGCCGCTGAGTCAATCACTCAAATACATGCATATAATGATTTTGCTGCGTTGTGTGTGTTTCATGTTTGTTGTATTATCGACCGATCGTGACACGATCGATGTTAACTTACTGTCTCTAGGTTTTAACTTCGTACGTGCGTCTTGTATCTACTGCTACAATTTCTGATCCCTAATCCATCGAATTTAGGGTTTGTTTCAATTGTCGATTGGCTGCATTTTCTTCTCCCCTTTTACTAGTGTATTTAGTGTCTGATTGGTGATTAATCGATCGATTTTCAAATTCTCACAAAAACAAGTATTGGAAAATAAAATCTCATAAATTAAGAATGAACCTGTAAGATATGTATAAGATGATAAGAATTGCATTATTATGCCGAAAATAAGAAAAACCAAAATATATAAGAGAGGGAAATACCAATTTTATATATATTTATATATATATATATATATATATATATGATCTCGATTTTATTATTTATAAATAACAAAATAGTCCCACCTTAAAAGTTAAAAATAAAACAAACTATTACTTTGTTGTCGAAGAAATAAATTGGATACAAACAATACAAGATATACAAATTATTAGTTTACTATATAATACGATACAATTTATAAATATAGGATCGATTAGATTAATCCAAACTTTATATTTTAAAGAATTAATTTTACAAAACTATTTTTACTTTTAAAATTTTATAAATTACTAATATTTGTCCAACTTTATACAAAAACACCCCATTTGTTATTTCATAAACTTTATTTAAAAATTAAAAAAAAAATGTTTAATTACATGAAATCATCCATTATTTTTTCAATTTTTTTCAAATCAACTTAAATAATGTTCAACGATTCATTGTAAACCCAAATTGCAAATTTACCCAAGAACTTGTAAAGAGTTGTGAACTGAAGTCTTGTTTTATTTATTGACCAGATACAATCTTGTTGATAAAATATTCATAACAAGAGTAAATGATATAACAATAATTAAATAATTTAAAAGATAAACTAACAAATAAAGGATAAACTCAATATATACGGTTTATTGTATGACCCAATAATCTAACATTCCCTCAAGCTGGAAGCTGGATGTGTGATTCAACAACTTCAAGCTTGAACAATAAAAACTCGAAGAGATGAACTGAGGACTTTGTAACACCCCAAATCCTAGGACTCGAGGTGTTACTGGGTTAGGATCTCACAATGGATCCTGACCCTAGCCTCACAACAAGTTCACTGAATCTTACAACAAGACACCAATAGATTAAAACAAAAACATAAAACTGATATATATATATATATATATACATATCAAAAGGATGATACAAAGTACTGATGAGTACAAAGTCAAACAGAAATCCGTACAACATAATAACCCAAAAACCCACGATATCGCCCAATGTACGGAACCCTCAGCAGATCACCCCTCTAGATCACTCTGCAGCTCTCCTAACCTGCAAAGGATCTACAACACGGTATAAAATCGTTAGCTAACCATACACATATATAAGAAGATGCTAGAGCACAAACACATATCAATAATATTAACACATCAACATGATATCACACATTTACCCGGTTTATTATCTTTAATAAGTCCAACACTCAATCGTATAATAGATGTATATGAATATACGTGACACGAGGAATGTATATAACCCTCGCCTCTGCGTGCAATAGCTAGTTGGAGTGGTATCAGCGCACTTTCCCGTATACCATGTCTAACTAGCTTACAGAGAACTTCCCAGACTCCACTACGGGATGAAAGGTAAGTTGTCACAGCCACTACAATGGGCGATCAATATAACATAGGTCGGTAATGAACCATATCGCATGCTATAAAGCATATAACAAACACCGCTCAAGCATACATTCAATATAAGGATAGTAGCTAAGTAAGTCCTATGGACTTACCTCAATCTCAGGAGTCGTATCACTACGATCAACTCTCACTCAGGTCTACTCCAAACTGGAGGACAACACGGCCTATACAAGGCATATATATATATATATATATATATATATATATATCAAACTCCTATCACACAAAGGGGTCACACCTAGACCCAAGGGATCCATAGGGATCATATCCAACTCGTAAACCTCAAAGCCCTAACCGGCATATCTATATCATACTCATCAACATCCGATACCTAGCATGGTACTAGTTCCTTCATTCTAGGAAAGGAAAGGAGCTACCCCACTATAGGTAGTCCCGGGACAAGACGCACCTGCGTGATCAAGGGACACAAGAGCGGAACAGGTAACCCGCATGCGCGGCAGGGAGCAGCCGCAGGCGCGGTGACAAGAGACGCAGGCAACGCAGGCAAGGCGCGGGCGCTGCGGCACGGCTTACGCAGGGGCGGCGTCTTCCGGGCACGGGGGCGGAGACGTTGCAGAACGTGATCCCGCGGCTTCTCTTTGGCTCTTCACGTGATCAAATCACGTCTTCTCTCATCCAAATTCAAACACATACATATACATACACATTCCAACATTAATCTACATTCAAATCATCTAATCCTAAGCTAAAGAGATGGAATCAAAGAAGAAGAGAAGGAGAAGAAGCAAGAACTCACCACTACTGAAGGTCTAGGCAAAACCAAAGCACAAGCACTATCTCAGCTGGCAAGCTCAGCAGCTAAGCACATCATCAACCAACATCAACAACACACACCAAAACAATTCCAAACTAAAGAGAGATCAAGAACAAGATCAAGAAGGATGAAGGAGAAGCAAGGAGGACGTAGGGTCTGAAATGGGGAAGTGAAGAAGGTAACCCTTGCTCAACAAGGAAAAGAAAGAAGTAAAGCAAAGGGTAAAGCACGGGTCAAAGGAGTCAACAAAACCGGCTGTAGCCGCCGGAAACCGTAGGGGCGGTTCCCTGAGCCGCAGGGGCGGCAGACATGCCCGCGGGGCGGCAGACATGCCCGCGGGGCGGCTAGGCCAATCTCGGCCAAAGCTAAACTCGGCTAAAGTCCAATCTCGGTCCGAAAGACTAAGGCTCTTACAGACTTGATGGACCTCCTCCCTTCATTGGTCTTTATTATGTTAACGTCAATATGGTGCCGGTAGGTTGGGCCCTAGGAAGCAGGTATATTAGCATTTTAGGGTAAGTTTCGGGCCCTCTGATACATGCTGATTGGCGTCCTAGGTAAGCTTTGGGTCCTAGGATGGCATGTTGATTAATGTCGTAGGGTAAGTTTGGGACCTATGACTCAGGTTGGTTAGTGTCATAGGGTAAGTTTTAGGCCCTAAGATGCAAGTTGATTAGCATCCTAGGGTAAGTTTTAGCGTCCTTGGGTAGTTTTTGGCCGTAACACTGGGGTTGATTAGCGTCCTAGGGTAAGTTTTGAGCCATAAAACGCAGGTTGATTAGCATCCTAAGGTAGGAATGAGAGAAATGATGCTATGAGGGCTTGATGGACCTCCCTTCCTTCTTTGCTCCTTCTTTTGTTGGCGATAATAACACGCCAATATGGGATTGAACGAAGATATACCATGAGGACTTGATGGACCTCTCTCCCTTCTTTGATGGAAGAAGTTGGTTGTAGGGCGCCTGTAGGTTAATTTGCGGGATAACGCCGCTACCATAACCGGCGCGGTGATGGCGGCGCGGTTAGGGTTTGTGTTTTAGGGTTTCTATAGGTGAAAGTGTGTTTAGGGATCGTAGGCTCAGATACCTAGCTTGTAGAGATTTGTGAACGGAAGGCTTGCTTTATTCATTGACAAGGAGTAAAGGATAAGATAATAATAAAATAATTTAAAGATAAACTATCAAATAAAGGAAGCCCAAATATATGGCCTAATGATCTTAACTGGACTTGAGCGATTTTGTGAAAATTCTAAAATAAGGTGATTTTTCCCAATGTTCCGAAATAAATGTAGTTTAGGAAAGTTATGGAACGAGGGGTCTTACGGGGTTAAGTCATTTAAGAAGTACGGATTTTTCGCCACCAACAAGGATGGCTCGATATCGGTTCTTATGATAGGAATCGAAAAGATGTAGGGTATGGTAGGGATATACGGCGGTAATGGTAAGAAACGAAGGTATGATCCGATGATGGTGATATATCGGTAGACGGATAGATTAAGGTTGAATCCTATTAAATAACTTGGAGCACACTAGGAAAACTAAGACCCTAACACATAACCAAGAATGATCGTAGAACCCTTCCGCTATAATCTTACACAAGAGGGAAAACAATGGTCCTTAAAGCTCAAAAAAGAGGATTTTGAATGATTGAATACACAAACTTTGTGATTCAAGGTGACACAATAAAAAAAAAGTTCAAACTATAAGGTTGAGCGAGAATCAACCCACTTTCTCTTCTATGGGAAGACACACGATAATGTGCGAAAATAAAAATGTTTATTTTGAAATTGGTAATTGCTCCATAACAATTGGTTTGAAAGACCTCTTATATAGAAGAATGAGCAAGTGAAGATCTATCTCTAACTACAAGATCTATATTAAGATAAAATTATATCTAAATAAAATAATTTTTAAGTCTTCTAATAAGACTTATAATAACACAAAAACATAAAATAGAACTTGAGCTGAAAACTAATATAAAAAGGCTCAATACTCAAAATACAACCAAACATTAAAAGTGTTAATTATGGGCCGGAAGATAAGATCTAATTAGATCCAATTTAAGCCACAAATTTCGGCCTTCTCTTCCTTCACTCCACACGTGATATTCTATGATAATTGATGCTTCCATACACACTTGAAACTTGATATCTTCCATCTCCAATCAATATTATTCATTTTTTTTTTCCAGAAATGATCTTCATTTCTCTCTTAAAAATTATATCTATTTCTTTCAATAAATGGTTTTCAGTTCTCTTCTAGAATATGGGACGTCAACCATTATCTTATAAAACTAATATATTATTCTAATAATTTTTTTTTATTTTAACCAAAACCAAGATTAAAGAATCATTATTCCTTGTTTTATTGTAATTATTTATTCCAACCCGATTTCTATATGCATACCAAATAATTCCTAAGAAACTTTTTTTCTTCTTCTTGTAATAGAATATATTAATGATAATTATGCAATAAAAAAATAATATTAATACAAATTTTAAAAATAATAAGAAACATTTTTTATCTCATAAATTGAAAGCCTTGTTTATTAATAATAATAATAATAATAATAATCTATATTGGTATGTACCACGTTCACGGAATACCCAATTCTCTTTCACCACATCAACAAAGCTTTCATGTTCCGTCCACATGTCAAAGAATTTGAAGTTTCTTCTTCCAACATTGGTTTGAGGCTTATACTCGAACACACCCACCTTGTGGTTCGAGAGGTGCCACCTCTCTACAAAGTTAGCGGAGCACGCCACATCAAGCTCCAACCAATCTTTATTCACCATGATCCGGTCAATACGACTCCATTTGGTGCCGTTTGTCCACGTGAACTTGTTGTTGTTCATAGATGGCACGTCCGTGAGCCCAAGGTCTTGGCACGCCTCAAGCATGGTTCGACATTCATACATTCGAACCGGCTCTCCATTGATTCTCTCCTCTTGATAAAGCACATTATTGAAGTCCCCAAGCACACACCAAGAGATCTCAAAGTTCTCAACATAACTACGGACATAGCGTCAGACCTCTCTTCTGCTTGGGATGGTTCGGTCACGCAGGACAAAGCACACCCCAAACATGAGTTTGGTTTCCTTGCAATACACCTTACAAGCCATGGTTTGAATGGTAACATCTCAAAGTTTTCAACATTGGTTTGAATGGTGACTGCCCCTTGATGAATAAACTAGGGCTCGTTTGGTATTGCTAGAAATTATTTCCGGTAACGGAATGATTCTGAATCAATCAAAAACTATGTTTGTTTAGAGGTCTTTTTACACATAAAAGTAATCTAATCAATTTCATTTTCATTTCTTCCCCTTAACCGATTTTATTTCGTTTTCATTCCACCATTCCAACAAAAAAGGACACTAAGAAATTAAAAAGACAAGCTCTTCAGATGACCATCTATGGGTGACTGCCCCTTCTCGATTGAATTGTTCTTTAATATTTTCAATTAGATAACTCTCTTTGTAGCACTTCGCTCATCCAGGATGCTCACACTTGATCCAATGGAGCCTCCTCCTCGAAGAATGCCACCAACGGCCACATCAAGTTCACCACTACAATTTGCTTCATTTGGTTTTTGATTCCCCCCCACCCCACCTCGGGCTTCTTTTGCTCTTGTGCCTTGTTGTGCTTTTGGTCTTTGTTTTGCTACTCTGGAATTTGCTTCCGTGGGATTTTGCTTTCCCTACCAACTGTATATTGTAATCCTTTTACTATTTAATATATTCTACCATTTCAAAAAAAATGTTAACGACAAACTTTTATTTGATACCCAAATTGTACATACCTTATCAATAACACGGAAAATTTGGAATTTAAAAAGTCCTTTTATATATATATATAGACTTAAACTAAGAAATAAAAAAAATGTATTTGGACAATTGTTAGTTTTTTAAAATTCGTTTTTAGTGTTCATTTGGTACCCGAGATCGACGTACTTGGTTTTTAAAAATTCAATTCTTAAAAGTTAGTTTAATATTATTTTTATAGTTTTTAAGATAAATTAATATTCGGATGCCCACGGATATTCATATTTATCTAAATAAACATGGGTTGGATATCCAAACACCTAAAATCTTGATCCATATTCGATCCGATGATCGGGAAAAATTTTCTTGGATCAAATTCGAAAAGGGTCAATATGAATATCTTAAATCTTGGAATTTTCTTGATTGGTTCAACGAACTTTATGGTCTGGGTCACCGGATCAGATTGGTTTTGCACATATATTAAATGTGTGTGTGCACGATTAAGTTTTAAGTGAGAACCTTGTTTATAGTAAGGAGTTAGAATGTCTAAAAGTCGTTATATTATTAGATAAATGATTGTGATTGAAGAAGCATGATAAACTATAGTGGTTATTAATCACACAATCATACAAAAATTAAATGAAAAAAAGGACATTACACAAAATCACCCTTTATTTGTTCAAATTTTCACTTAACTACCTCTTATTTTATATTTTCACTTAACCACTTATAATTTGTATTTTGTTAACAAGTAACCACCTAACTTCATTTCCTTCAAACTTTAATAGGCTCCACAAAAAATCTTAATTTTGAAAAAATAGAAGAATTCGCTAGAAGAAATATTTCTATAGATGAATTTTTATTTTTTTTTCCTAATTGTTTTTGGATATTGACGTGTCTCAAGTGTGAGTGTGTAAGATATGATATAAGATGTGTGGAAATAAGCATGCAAAACACTTTAGAGGGAAATTACATAAAACCACAAGTGCATGGTTGTGTCAATGCATGTAAATATATGACATGCATGCATGTTAAGGTCATCTCCCAAGGGACCATGTTCTAAGAAGCCTTCTAAACAAATGCAAGTGTGCAAAAGAAAGGAAAAATGGATAAAGTGATCACACAAAATTCAGGGGAAGAAATCAACACTGATCGAGTGACTAGTACACTTCAGTGGAGTGAACCAGTACACATGGATCGAGTGAGTGAATTGGCAAATCAATGTGGATCGAGTAACTAGCAAGTAAAATCACAAACTCAAATTCAAGTATGGGAAAACAATTAGGGGTTAGGACTAGTTCCTCCAAACCCTTGCTAAGCCACATGAGATGAATGTTATGTCAATCTCGGATATGAGAACTTAGATGATCAAGTAATAAGTTAATGCTACTAAACTTATGTAGGCATGTGATAATATAAGCATGAGTCATCCAAACAACAAGTGTCACATTGTGTTTGCTATTCATAGTTGTAAGGAAACTAAGCTCTAAACCAAGACATACAAGCATCACATGGTGTTTGCTATTTGTAAGCATAAATCAACTTAGATTAACATGGATTAACACAAAGCAAGCATGGTAGGCATCCTCTCGGCCCTAGCTACACATGCTCTAGCATGATGGGCATCTAAACAATCACCACTAACAATGGAATTACTTATCGGTTTCATCCATGATAGCTTGCCATATAAGAACATAGAAGCATGCTTGAAACTAAACAATGTGTATAAAGAGGAACAATTTAGATATAAATCTAGCATCCGACATTCATATTAGAACAAGCATGGATTAAGCATTCAAAACGGCTAAGTATCTTCTATATGCTCACTATCATGCATTGATACCCATTTATTTCCTAAGGCATAACATCATTTCAAGAGGACATAGCTTGGATTTGGATTTTTCTCCCCAAACCCTAACATAATAATCACACATGATCATGAAATCACACATCTCAAATTCAGAAATCATTTCCATGGTGTGAAAGCAGAGAAGAAATGAGGATATATAGGCGAAAGAATCGAGTGATTTGGAGTTAACAAACAAAAGTTATGACGATAACTAGGTTGTAAATGGATCAAACTTCACGTCCTTCAATAATTTCACAAGAACACCAAGAACACTTTGAATTTCATCAACTACGAGAGAGAGAGAGAGAGAGAGAGAGAGAGAGAGAGAGAGAGAGATCATTGTGATCTACACCTAAAGCGTGTGAGATATCTAGATCTAAGTCACCCAAGCCCTTTATATAGGCGTACACATGTGCCAATTCATCAAAAGGAATCTTCTCTAACTAACTCACTTGGGTGGCCATTACACTTTCTTCTTTGTCTGAGTTTGACATTCCACTCGATCGAGTAGAGAGGAGGTTTTGCATGTTTTCTTCTTCTTCTTCTTCTTCTTCTTCTTCTTCTTCTTCTTCTTCTTCCGATCTTTCCATTCTACTCGATCCATGTTGAAAATAAGTCCGCCGAGTGATCTTTCTTCTTCGTTCGAGTGGGATGGAAAATTGAAGGACACTTTGGTTTTATCATACGATCTTTCCATTTTACTCGATTGAAGTTGAAAGTAAGTTGGCTCACGTCTACATCGATCGAGTGGTCGATCGGGTGGCAAGTACTCTTCTTGCGAGTGGATCTTCACTTGATCGGTTTGTTAAAGTTCCATCATGCATGGAGAGCATAAGTCTTCTGGATTGAGTGCTTCTTCTTCTTTAATTGTGCGAGTGAGATGGATTCTCCTATCGAGTGACCACTTCACTTGATCCATAGGACTTCAATCTCCTGGATGAGTCTTCAACCTTTCTTTCTTTGACTCTGGGGCTTTCTTCCTTGTATACTCTAGGGCTTTCTTCTTGCTTTCCTTCATTGCTTTCCTTCATTTCTTTCCATGTGATGATCAGGGGGATTAAAGCTTCCTTTAGCTTTGAGGGATTTCATCTTTTTAAGCTTCAATTTGGACCTAAAAACACCTAAGCACAAGCGACAAAGGGGAGGAGACTTCTTTGATGCATTTAAGCACCAATTAACTAAGATGTAAATGCCTTATCCCATGCAAAAATAAGGAAAACACATGAAATAACACTACAAAAGATAACATAAAAACAAGCTATCAGATATCAGATAAAAACCTCCCATTCCTTTAAAACAACATGGATTGAGCATCAATGTAGCAACATAACTATAAGAAGGAGATGGAAAGGACGACGAAATCGAATTAGGTTAATGTTCGGATTCGATTTGAAGATTGATTTGCGTTTTGTGAGAGAATTGACACTCTTTTGACAACAAGTAACATTATAAAAGTAGCAACCACTTGAAGAGATATCCAATATTTTGGATTGTTCTTTTCATTTTTAGCTTGGATTGTTAGTTTCGATTTCCTTGCACTTTTCTTTCTCATGCACAAGTTGAAGATACGTCCAATTTCTAAGCTAATTTGGAACATAAATACCCCTGTTGTGGAATGGAAGAAGAGGAGAGGTAAGCGTTGCTTACTTTTTGAAGAACTAGTTTTTTGTTTAATTTCGTGAATAATATGTGAGATTAATTTGGAGAAACAAATTAGTTTTTAGAGGATGAAACCTACAATGTTTTAACATTTCTTAACGGAATATTTAACAAAATTTTAGATATGGTGGGCATTTGTGAATAGAGTATAAATAAAAGGTGGTTAACTGATAAGAAAAATATAAAGGATGGTTAAGTGAAAAAGAATGAATTAATGATCAGATTTGTAAATTTACTTTATAAGAAAACTATGTATGCAAATTTGATCATTAATTAATTCATTTTTAATTTAGTGTTCTTATTCGATGAGGTTGAAGTGTTAATCTCAAGTCTCACAAATACTTACTAGATTCGTTGTAATATAGGGAGTCAAGATCGAATACAGGAAAGACGACGTTTCACTTTGTCAAATTAATCAAGAAACAAAAACAAGAAAAAAAAACTAAAATGATTAATTGTAAAAGAGAGGAAGATAGAAGGAAACCGAAAGTAGAGAACTCCGGTCGGCCAACTTGGGTCAAGTCGACCGGGACAAAACTCAGTTTTAAGACCAAAAGACAACGTAAAAACAACCAAAAGCGAAATCGGAGCAAAATCATAGAGCTTGGTGGGATATATCACTTGACCTCAGTTAGGGAACTTGTTCGATTGCTTCGTAAAATAGTTTAGAAACCAATCAAACCATAAGAGAAGGAAGGATAAAGTTTCGATCTTTAGATAGTTCGAAAACACATGGCAAGAGAGAATGAAGACAAACAACAAGTATAACTCGAATAAAGCTTCCCATAATCCAGATCACCACAACATACATAGAATAGATCGCAATTGGCAGTTCCACAATATTGAAAGTAAACCAGAGTTGTGTAAAAGACAACTTTATTTGATAGTCACGTGGTAAGGATCTATTGCTCGAGGTACATCAATGTTTTCACCCTTTGATTGTCATGTACCCAAGACATTGTCAAATCTTCACATCGAACTTAACATGGAAAGAAGCGAAGTATAATGTCACCGAAAGCCAACCTCCTTGAAGAACATATCGTATAGAAAGATCTAATACTATAATAACTCATATATATACTATCAATATATAGAAGCAATCCAACATCACTGTTCAATGTAGTTAAGCTCACCATACCCTACAAAAGATGGGAATCAGCCACATATACCTTAAATAAAATGTAAACACTTTATTAATAATCGAAACAAAAAGCAATCAAGCGATCTCTTGAGAAGAGGAACGAAAAATACTAGAATCAAACGCAGAAGAGAAGATGATCTAACCTAATTGCGTAAAAGTCTTATTTATAGGGTTAGGGGATAACCTGAAAACCCTAGATCTCCTCGTAAGAAGATAAGATCAAATCTAAAATATAACGATTCTAAAAGGATATTCCAACAACCCAACCCAATTGAACTAGTAAAGGGAAACAAAATAATACTTTGGAGCAAGTAGGTTTAACGGGCCGTCGAGCAACCTCCTGGGCCAAAGTCATGTACCTGGTCCAAAATTGCTCCAAGATCTTCCTTGCAACAAAGGGAGGTCATTTCAAGGTCCAATGTAGAAGTGGGAAAGGGAGGTCGACCAAGTATCAATTGAGCACTTCTGCACTTTCCTCGATGTTCCTCACTTCACTCTCAATTCTCGATCATTTCTGTATTGACCTTGACTTTTATAACCAAAGGGAAATCCTTAGTGTGTATCATGTCATTCTTCTATAGATGTATTAGTTGTACTTCACAAATACCTAGAATGGCTGCAATTATATAAACCAACTACAGATCTCCAAAACACTCATATAAAAGAATAAAGACCAAAATAATACATAATATAACCCAAAAGAGGTGGGGAGTAGAATAGAATGAAAATGGAAAATGCTAATTTGAGTGTTGTCAAATACTGCTTATTTGAACCTTACTTCTCCTCAATTAAGATCCGCTGAAATCTCTAAAATAGATTCAAATACCTACGTATTTGATGCTCCAAGATCAAGCACTTAAATTGTATCATCAAAGCACATATCATAGTAAAGAATACAATTCAGAGCTCATGAGTTCCACGACCTCCGAGGGATGTGCAAAATTCTCTCACTTGTGTTTTAGGGGATACGAAATTAAACGCTCAAACTCAACTAATATGCAAAGATCATTAACAATAAGCTTACCAAGGTGTTCTCAATCTCCACCGCGTAGCTTTTTCTATAAATACACTTATGAATCAAGATGGATTTTATAGGTTGTAACTTGGCCAAATAGTGAACAATGGTGAGGAGTTTTATTATGCTATATATATGGTGCAAAAAGATTCGGGATCCAAGACGTTTTGAGTTTCTCGGTTGAGTATCTTAATTCATGCAAGACATATTTCATTACTCTTACTTATTAATACACGTTACTTTTCTTCATATAAACTCTTTGTACTTTGCAAACTTCATTCCTTCTTCTTTTTGACTGATCCAAGTGATGCACAATTATATTTTTTGATTTAACTTAATTTGTTCTTGTTCACTTTATACACTTGCACTACCGGGATCTTTATATGTTAATGCTCTTTACCATACACATCCCTACTTGAATTATGCTTTCTTCCTCCATTGCATGGTGCCACATCCTAATTCCCGGATGGGTCAAACATGGCTAGGGATATTTTTGTGAATCGACAAAGAAAAGTCAATACATGCTAAAAGGGACTAATAAGATGAAATATTATGCACATAGTAGTCAAAATGAATAAAAAGGCTTAACAAAGACATGCCTCTATCATTTTCATAAGTTGTCATTAAAAAAGTTGCAATTTCGAAAGATAGTCTATCGTAAGTTCTAGATATTTCGAACTCATAACATGCATGAAAAAATGGATCATGGCAGGGACGGATCCAAGATTAAAAACTTGGGTAGGCTAAATAATATATATATATATATATATATATATATATATATATATATATATATATATATATATATATATATATATATATATATATCAAGTTGTCTTTAGAGTAGAAAAAAGTAGTGATAAAACACATTTGAAAGAAGAAGAAAAAAGATTTGATGAAAATAATGTTATTTTTGTTATGCGTTTTAGTAAAAAATTTTGATTAAATATTATATTTGAATAATGTAGTATAAATTTATACACTTTAAATAGTTTTAAAAGTGTGAAACATTTATGTTATTTTCAATTTACATGATAAAAAGTTATAAATGATAACTTAAAAACATGGAAAAGATATTAAGTAAAATTATAAATGGTAAACTAATATATGAAACGATAGTGAGTATTGAAATTATGTTATTTTAAATTTATATGATAAACATTTATAAATAGTAACTTAAAAACATTGAAAAGATAGTGAGGAGTATTCAACTTATGACTAATTAAAGCTTGTATTTCCTTCTTAGCCCTAAATATCACTACAATAATAAGATTTCATGTTCTTTTACCTTATTATTTTTATTAGAATATGGGGTGGGCTCTAGCAAACCTCAGCCCACCCGTATATCCGTGCCTGAATCACGGGTTGGATTACATCAACAAGCTTGTATTTCCTTCTCATAACCTACACTAACACAATCGAATTTGTTTGTCTTCAAAAAAATATGTTTTACTTTCTTCATCACCGTTTCATCTCGATCTTCATTGTTCTTATTATTATTTTCATTATGTCAAAAAATAATTTGTCTACACATGAAGCACTAACTCATGAAACTACATAGGTTATTGAAAACAGTAAGAATAAATAACAGTTGAATAACATCAATATGACATTTTAACGACAACGTAATCAAATTCAATACCACTAAATATGAAACTGAAATTGAAACATTTATAAACGTGAGTTTTAAGGGATTTTCATATGTGAATAATAATAGAAAGATGAACTAAAACAAATTTACACACTTGACTAATCTATATAGTAGATACCTGAAAAATTATGAATCATAAGAGGAAAATTCTAGATACACATCAATTCTGACTCAAATAAGGTTCATATGGTAGTATGCATGTTAACTCTTTGAGAATCAAAGTCCGTGAAAGATTCTTGACTCCGTACACATGGAAGATTTTGAGACTCAAGTGAACCCTTTGAAAATCAACCTTCATGAACCATATATTTGAGAGTTGACATTCATGAACACTAGATCCCTTTGATAGATTTTGTGACTCAAACATGTCCTATAATAATTGGACTTCATGAGCCTGTAGATCTTCTTCAACGGAGTTTGTGACTCAAACTAGCCCTTTGAGCATCGGATTTGATGAATTTTCCTTCATCACTCCTAGATTTAAGAATCGAGCTTCATGCATGAACACTAAAACTTAAAAAATGGAGTATGTGATGCAAGTAAGCCTATTAATAATTGATATTCATGAACCCTAGATTTCTTTGATAGAGTTTGCATGAGCCATAAAATCCTCTCATCGTACCACTACATGGGAACATCAAAAATTATTGCCCATGTAGGGGCCGTAACAATTGGCTCTGAAGTTACGAAATCCGGTGTCCATTTTCTCATGATGAGATAACTATAAAAAATAGACCATGGACCAGTAGAAAGTATCCTCAACATTTCCTCCTCATTCTCAAACTTGACCATAAAGTACCCATTAACCAATTGCACCATCCAAATGTTCGAACCCAATTTCCACAGATTTCTTATCTTTCGTTCTATAACCAAAAATGCGATGGGGTGGCCAAGAAGAACACGGAAGACAATAGAGTGCTTCCAAGTTTCCCCAAGAGCCGTAGTAATTTCCTTGTTTACCACAATCGAAGGGTTACCATTCAACTCTTCAGGGAAGGTGATCGATGCTTGGCCCTCGAGAGATTTCCAATCAATTTGAATATCAATTTCCCTCCTACACGAGCACCATAAAGAATATCAATCCAAGAACGCCGGGGAGGAGCACTGGGGTAAGATTCTGGTATAGTCTCAGCCTTGTCAGTTGCCACACCACCCTTACCCAGAATAGGAGTAGGACTAGTCATGGTGACAATCGTAGGAGGAGAGTAGGACTAGTCATGGTGACAATCGTAGGAGGAGAATCTCTTGCATTCGGAGCAACAGGAGTGGGTAGTTGAACAACCATAGTCATCATAGAAGGAGGATCATCCTCCATCACCAAATCAACAAAAGAAACCACTATTGTCGGTTGTTGAAGTAACATAACACTAGGATGAGGCAGTAACGTAGTACCAGAATTAGTTATTGATTATTTTTTTGGTGGGAAGGAAAGTCAATGGTCTCCGGCGCATCTAACCGCGCTTCTTATAAATGAAAAAGGCTAAGTAGTCAGCAAACGGGAGATAGCCTGACCCTTAACATCAACATCCAGAATACAAATAACACCCTCCGGCGGGTCAAGCAATACATGATAACCGTTCGAAAAATTAAAAGCAAGAGAAGCTAAAAAGTCAGCCGCACAATTCACTTCTCGGTAAACATGACGAATTTGAACAAGCCAATTTCTACGAATAAAGCCTTGGCACTTATGTACCAAGCTAGAGAGAGGGTGGCACCGTGGGATATTCTTACTTAGAAGCGTGGTAGCTAGTTGGAAATCCGTTTCCAAAATAACATTCCTAGCACCACTCTCCCGAGCAATATTCAAACCATGTAAGATCCCCCATAGCTCAGATTATGAACAAACCCACGTTGCCAACACCCCAACTCATCCCTAATAATACCTGTTGCAGTAGCATGAGTCCCGCTTCTCACCGCTCCATCAGTATTAACTTTTATCCATCCTAACGGTGGAGAGCTCCACTTCACCTGAATCGAGGTCTTGTTCGCAACAGTCCTACCTTCACAGCGAGATTCCCAAGCCTCCTGGTATCTTTTGACTCTATCAATAATGACTTTCTGACTACCCGTGGGTCTATCATGATTTCGGAAAACCTTATCGTTTCTCCACTTCCAGATTTGCCAAAGAGCCTCTGCAAAAACATCCCTCCACATAATAGAATTAACGAACCTATTAACACAAAGAAGGTTACCTCTAATCCAGCTCGCAAAGGGAGTATCGAAGAAGTTGGTACAAAATATTCCGCACGCAGCTCCTTCCACATGCCGTGAGTAGCGATGCAGTCCCGGAACAGATGTTCCAACGTCTTTACATGCTCTACACATGTCAAACAATGTCCATCTCTAGCAAGGTGTCTCCTAACCCGATCATCGTTGGTCAAAGATCCACCCTTCAGAGTCTTCCAGACGAAGAACCTGCTCCTCTCTTGGACCTTCAGTTTCCAGATTTGTTCGAAAATGGCAGTATCCACCTCGTGATTATCATCGGCATCCATCAACAAATTTATAGTGGAACAAACGGTATACTCACCCGAGCTTGTAAGAGCCCAACTGATGTTGTCTTGGTTACTGTTATAAAGAGTAACTGTTGCTAATTGGAGGTTAATCGTATATGGGAGCAAAGATCCAAAGGCATCCCATCTCCAACCTCTCAGGTCACTCCAGTACGAGTCAACAGTCAGATTGATTAAGGAGTCATCGATCTCACCTAAATTCAACTCTAACAACGGCTTAACACCAATCCATCTATCAATCCAAAATCTAGTACTCCGACCATCACCCACAATCCAGCGAGTACCTTTCGTCAAGAGATCGCCCATCGCTGCATCCATACCTCTCCAAGTTGGAGACGGAGCAACATGTCTCCCTCCCAACCTTCTGATATACTTAGCCCTAAAGACATCAGTCCACGGGTTCTGAACGCCCGAGAGTAACCTCCATCCTAGCTTGCCCAATAACACTTTGTTAATAACCGTCATCGGAGTCAGGTCCAAGCCTCCCAATTTCTTCGGCTTGTTAATGGACTCCCAAGGGATCGTATGCATAACTCTTCCGTCATTAGTGTCTCCCCAGAGAAAGTTTCTACACAGTTTATCGATGCTATTACAAATGCTCATACGGATGATGACTGTCGACATCGAGTAGATCGGAATGGACGCAAGGACAGCTTTAGTAAGAGTGAGCCTTCCAGCCATGCTAAGGTGCCTTCTCCTCCATCCAGCGAGCCGACTTTGAATTTTGCTCAGAAGTGGAGCAAAGTGAAGATCTTTGATTCTCCCTTTGAAAATGGAACTCCCAAATAGTCCCCATATTGCTCAGAGATCTCCATTCCACTAACAATTTCCATGCCTCTCCTCATCTCGGCATTAACATTGGGGGAAACGAAGATCTTCGATTTCTCAATGATCACTTTTTGACCTGAAGCCCCACAAAACCTATTAATAACGTCCATAACGACTCTAAGCTGCTGGCAAGAAACTTCCGCAAATAAAGAAATATCATCACCGAAAAAAAGGTGAGAAAGAGGGGGACCATCCCTGGACAATCTAATAGAGATCCAATCGCCATCCTCCACCTTCTTGATAATAAGGAGGCTAAGACGTTCCACACATAGCACAAAACTATACAGAGAGATGGGGTCACCCTGTCTAATACCTCTCTTAGGTAAAAACTCTTCAGTCATACCTCCATTCCAGTTAAGGCACATAGTAGTCGAGCTCATGCACTCATAGATCATGTCAATCCAGCAATCCGGGAACCCTGCCTCTCTAAGAGTCAGAGAAACAAAATCCCATCTCAGGCGGTCATATGCCTTTTCTAGATCAAGTTTGAGAATCATCCACTTTTTCCCAGTTTTCTTTCTTTACAGTGAGTGCGTGATTTCTTGCATAAGGACGACATTATCCTGAATCAGTCTTTCCGGGATGAAACTTCCTTGGGTCGGCCCTACTAAATCACCAATCACACATTGTAGCCTATGGACAAGAACTTTGGTCAAAATCTTATAAATAACATTGCATAACGCAATCGGTCGGAATTGTTGAATTCTTTCAGGTTTTCCAACCTTAGAAATAAGACAAATGAGAGTTTTGTTAAGATTCCTTGGGATTCTCCTTTCTTCGAAGAACTTTGTAACCTCTGTCACCACTGAATTGCCCACAATCCCCCATCATTTCTGGTAAAAAAATGGGTTGGAACCCGTCAGGTCCTGGCGCCTTAAGAGCTCCCATGGAATTAGTAGCCTTCCAGACCTCCGTCGAGCTCAGAACCCTTGCCAAATCATCCCACACATCAGACTCAATAGCCGGGAAGCCATAGGCGCTAAAATCCTCCAAGCTATCATAACGATCCTCAGAGTAGAGAGATTTAAAGAAATCAATCGTCCATTTCTCCAGCATCTTGGGATTCTCCTCCCAAAAATTATTATCAACAAAGAGGCCTTCAATCTTATTTCTTTGGCGTCTTATCACAATGGACGTGTGAAAAAAAGAAGTATTCCTATCACCAAAACTTAGCCATTGTTCTCTTGATTTCTGAAGCCAGATTAACTCATCTTGGTCAAGGACAAGATCCAACTCGTGTTTTAATTCCCTTCAAGTTCAAGTAAGGCTTGAGAATTCAAGTAGTTTGGATTATTCTGGACAATCCCGATTCTATCCATGAGTTCCTATTTTCTGCAAAAAACACTAACAAAAACTTCGCGATTCCAAGTTAGCAAATTAGATTTAAGTAGAGAGAGAGACACTAACCTCTTGATTAGAAGCCCAAACTCCTTTCACCATAGGTCTAAAATCCGCGTGACTCATCCAAACAGCTTCAAACCGAAAGGGTCTCTTACAAGTACCTTTGGTATTAGGTTTCAAGCGAAGAAGAACAGGAGCATGATCCGACGGGTAGCGTGGTAAATGCCTTACCGAAGCCTCCTGCCAAAGTAGCCTTGCTCTACCATTCATCAAGAATCTATCAAGTCGTTTAGCAATAATTCCATTGGCAACTCTACCACCCGTCCAAGTAAAATTTGGGCCGGTGAAGCCCATATCAATAAGGCCATGGGTATCAATAATTTGTCTGAAAATATCCGAGTCTTTATGGAGACCACCTACTCCTCCCTGTCTTTCATCACAAGAAGTAATACAATTGAAATCCCCACCAATAATGATAAAGGCAAGTTCTTCATCCAATCTCGGCCAGAACGGTCTTCTTCTATTAGCACTCGGTGGAGCATAAACAACAATGATTTGGAAAGAGAGGCCTCCAACCACCACTTTAGCATGGATGAAACCCTCGTTCAAACTAATCACCGACAGATTCATTTACTCCTTATACCAGAATAACCAAATACCTCCTTTAAAACCATCGGCTTCAACTCTAGAGCAACCAGTAAAATTTAATCTGTTGCATACTCTAGAGGCTTCATCACCAGAAATCTTGGGTTCGAAAACCGTCAATACGTCAATCTTATGTTGTTTACATAGATATCTAATAGAACGACGGAACCTTCTCTTACGAGCCCCACACACATTCCAAAAGATAAAATTCATAGATAAAAATAATAAGGGAGAGTCAAGAACCTGTAAGCCCAGTTACGTACTATCTTCCGAGGTCTCCATCGCCTCGACCCCTGACTCCGCGCTACTTAGTCCGTCAATTTCACTTTATTTACTTTTATCTTTGGCAGATAAAATTTTATTGATTTCAGTGGCTTTCACCAACACATTACCCTGCATGGTACTGTTCACCGGGGCAATAACACTAGTCTCATTATTTCCACTACAGATCACGTCCACTGTCATCACCGAGCTACCATCCATTGCTTTTGTCAGTGGTTTAGAATCACCCTGGGCCAGGCTGTCAACTCGTAAAGTAGCCTTGTCCTCTCTCCTTAGCAGAGAGACAACGCCCTTACTCTTGGATGACTCCCTTATAATCTCATCACTCAAGATGACCTCCACTCTCTTTCTTTTCTGGACATCACATTCAACACCTTGATCTCCATCTGTCGAGGCATTTCCAGCGTGACCAACGTGGTTATCTTTACCCGCTTTTTTCCTGTACTCACTTCTCTTTCTGTTACGTAATCTCTTCTTCTCTACCTCTCTCTCCTCTTTCTTCTCCTTCTCAGCATCCCTCATCTTCTTCTTGAACATGAAAATTAGCCCAGTAGAATGAGCTATAGGATCGTTTCTTCGACTGCCATTCTCACTAGTTTCTAGGCCCATGTAAACTGGCCCATTCTTTGTGGAAGTTACCCCACTCTCCTTAGTCCCACTCCCATTAACCGTTGCTAACCTATCTGATGAACTCTGACTTGCCTTACCAGCCTCATTCATAATCGCAACTGACGCTATATTCTTTCCTTTTACACCATTGTAAATCCCTTCCTTTGTAACACCCCAAATCCATAGGACTCGGAGTGCTACTGGACTAGGATCTCACAATGGATCATGACCATAGCCTGACAACAATTTCACTGATCTTACAACAAGGCACAGATAGATTAAAACAAAACATGAAACTGATATATATATATATATCCAAAAGATAATACAATGTACCGCTAAGTACAAATAAAACCACACTGTACAATAAAAGAACCCATTTCCCCGATAACGCCCTAGTGTATGGAGCCCTCAGCGGATCGCCCACCCTGGATCACTCTGCAGCTCTCCTATCCTGCAAAGTATCTACAACACGGTATAAAACCGTTAGCTAACCATACACATATACAAGAGATGCAGAGCACAAACACACATCAAATAATACTAAACACGTCAACATGATATCACACATTTACCCGGTTCATTATCTTTATAAAGTCCAGCAATCAACTCGTATATATATCCATATAAACATATGTGACACGAGGAATATATAATCCTCGGCTCTAGGTCCAATAGCCAGCTGGAATGGTGCCTGGAACACCTCCCCGTGTACCCTAAGGGAATGGAGTGTGCCCGAACCGTTTACCAGGTCTGGCCTGCCTACAGAGAATCTCCCAGACTCCCGATGGGATGATAGGGCAAGTTATCACGGCCCTACAATGGGCAAGCAATATACCATAGGTCGGTGACCATCATAACGCATGCTATAAAGCATATAACAAACACCACTCATGCACACATCCTATAAAGGAATGACAACTAAGTAAGTCCCACGGACTTACCTCAACCTCGTAGTCGTCTCAACTGGATCAACCCTCAACTCAGTCCACTCTAATCTGGAGGATAACACGGCCTATACAAGGCATACATATATATCAACTCCTATCACACAAAGGGTCACACCTAGACCCAAGGGATCCATAAGGATCATATCCAACTCGTAAACCTCAAATCCGTAATCGGCATATCTATATCATACTCATCAACATCCGCTACCTAGCATGCTACTATCGCTCATACTAGGAAAGGAAAGGATCTACCTAACTTTAGGTAGATCCGGGACAAGACGCACCTGCGTGACACAAGGGACGCAGGGGCGGAGCAAGCAACCCGCAGGCGCGGAGGAACTCAGCCGCGGGCGCGGTGACAAGGCTGCAGGCACGGCGCAGGCGCTGCGGCACGGCTTCCGCAGGGGGGGCGGCTTCCAGGCGCGGGGGCGGCGACAGTGCAGAACGTAGCCCCACGAGTCTTCTTTCACTCTTCACGTGATCAATTCACGTCTTCTCTCAACCAAAGTCACACACATGCAACAACATACACATTCCAACATCACCCTATGTCCAAACATCTAATCCTAAGCTAAGGAAAGAAGAACAAGGAAGAAGAAAGAATGAAGAAGCAAGGAAGACATACCACAGTTGTGGCCTAGGCACGAAACTGCTCCAAGACAATACCTCCACTAGCTCTCAAGCTCACCATATCAATCACTAGCATCAACATCAACATCCACCACCATAACTCTCTTACCAACTCAAGGGAAAACCAAACACAAGATCAAGAAGGAGAAGGAGAAGCAAGGAGGACGTGAAGGCTGGATTGGAAATGTGATGAAACCCTTGCTCAGCAAGGTAAAACGGAAGAAGTAAGGCAAAGGTAAAGCACGGGTCAAAGGAGTCAACAAAACCGGCTGTAGCCGCCGGAAACCGCAAGGGCGGTTCCTTGAGCCGCAGGGGCGGGAACCCGCAGGGGCGGCAGACATGCCCGCGGGTGCGGAAAGGCCAATCTCGGCCAAAGCCAATCTCGGTCCGAAAGACTAGGGCTCTTACATCCTTCTCCTTCGAAACAGATTTGTCTGGGATATTCATATTGTTTCCTTTGGGTCCTAGTGATTCTTTCCCCTTGCGAAAACTACCTTTTTTAGCAACGATTATCCAAGGTCCAAACTCCCTGCTCGTCGATGGTGTCCCGGAAACATGGGTGGTAGGAGGCTCCGGCGGCGAACCCATCTTACTCTCTTTATGTTGGTTCTCAACCGGGACTTCACTTCCCTCCTTATCTTGAGGACTTTCACTGGTGTCTTCAACATTACTCTTAGTAACTGGCTTATCCTTAGATTTAAACACACAGTGAGAGGCGTAATGTCCATACCTCCCACAATGGAAGCTTATGGTTTGAATGCCTTCGTACTCAATAGGATATTTTTTACCATTAATGAATACCGCAGTTTTGAGCGGTTTGCTTAAATCAATCTCAACATAAGTTCTTACAAACCGACCCCTATTAGAGTGTAGAGATTTGGGGTCGATTGTGATCGGTTCACCTATTCCTGAGGCCATAAGCCATAGTATTCTTTCATCATACCATTGCATCGGAACGTCCGTGATTCTAACCCAAGTCGGAGCCGTAGTTATTATTTCCGAAGTTACAAAATCCGGGCTCCAACGTTTCATGATCAGACAACGACCAAAAATGGTTCAGGGGCCTTCAGACAGAACGGAGAGCATCTCGTTCTCATTATTGAACTTCACCATAAAATAACCATTAGCAAGGTCCACAACTCTCATGTTACCCCCAATCTTCCATAGTTCCCGAACTTTGCGTTCCATGACCGGAAAAGCAATCGGGAACCCTAGCACTTTGAAGACGATCGAGAACTTCCAGTTGTCTTCAAGAGTCTCCGTTATTTCTCTCCCAATTTCGATAGCAGGATTGCCATCCGGACCAAAAGGGAACTTAATAGTTTCTTTACCATCTAAAAGGGATATGCCAACGGGTAATTTCTTCAGAGTCGAACCTTTCCCTCCTATATTGAGCGCATCCTTCCATGAACGCTTATGCTTATCAGCAAAATCAATAACCGCAATGCCTAGTGGGGAACTGTCAGTGATCTTCTTCGTTATGACCCACAGAGAATGTCAAGGGAGAAACATTAGGAGTTAGATGAATCTTTATCTGCTCTTCACCAGTAAACTCTCCATGATCGTTAATCATCATAGTATCCGGGCAATCTTTACTCTTTGTTTCTACAAAACTTTGTATCTCCGAATCCTTCACCACCAGGAGAGGCGGTGCAGGTTGCGGCGGAGTTGAGTCCGCCATGAGACGCCGGCAAGTCGAGAGGGCAAACCCTAGTCTTTTTGTTTTTAGGGTCACTCAACTGTCAAGGGAGCTTTTTTTATTTTATTTCATTTTCGAAATAATACTTGCAGAAACATTGTCACCGTCATGTGTCGTCGTAGCCAACACCTCCGGAGACTCCATGAACACAGCTCTTGGCCTTTCTTGAATCAGGTGGTCTCACTTTGAATGGAAAGGCTGCCTTAGGTTGAGTTTAGAAGTTCTCTCTCCCGGTGATTATTTCATTTTCGAAAGGGAGTTGAAACTCAAAAAAAGAAAAGGTGAAAGTTAAGGGGCTTAGAGACACTCGGGTGGGTTCTCACGCCAAGGTTCCTTTGTTTCGGGCAAGTCCAATTACAAACAAAAGAGAAGGTCAGTCCCGTACTCATTACAAATCTTAAGGATGATACTCACTCGGATGGAAGAATCTCTGGTCGGTTCCATACCCGAACAAAGGCTAGACCGAAGGTCCCGTCCCACGGGTTATGTGCTTAGCTGAATGTGGAAGTCCAAAGTAACATAAGGTGGAAGGCGAAGCAGAGGCAAGACCACCGCAGGATCCGATCACCGTAGGATCCGATCGCTGTAGTCCTAATCCCTAACCTTTTAGCCTCTAAATTTAACCGATCAGAACTTGCACGGGAAGAAAAGATTACAAAACGTCTGTGAGAAGAGAGAAAGGATTAACCTAATAATTGTTTGTGTTACTTCTCTTCTTTTATCATCTCTGTTGGATTCTATAGTCATTTACCATTCATCAACAAACATTTCTTTGTTCCGACATGCCCAAGCAATCAATGCTTGAACCAAGAACTCGCAAATAGTTTCAGACCCATGTAAATAGAAGAGTTGTAGAATCACTTGACAAGGTTCATCTAGGATGAGACCATAAACCGGGTCCATAATTGTGAAACCCTTCCAGACCTCACTATCTTTAGAAATAAAACAAGAGTATGAGTTACAGATTCTTGGAATAGCTTACATCTATCACATGTAACGTTAGTCACAACCCTCTTTGCCAACATGTTAGTTTTTACAACAAGTGTCCCCCGACGGAAACTTCAAGGTGAAAATTTTCAGTTTTTGTGAAAGGTTCAGTTTCCAAATCACATTGTATGGATCTCCATGTTCCCCTTCTAGTCTCTCCCGTAATCTCTTTAGATGTAGCAATCTCCTCGACATGTAGGTACTACAAACTGAGAAGGTCTCATCATTTATTGGCCACCACATTCTCACATCATAACCCATTCTCGTCAAAGTTGGCATTCTCTCAATTACGACGGCTTCCTCATGGATGAATAAAGAAGAAAGCATTGTGGATCACATCCGTCCCCATCATCTAACATTGGATCATGGTCAGAGTTCCCCGTTACAGTGGATTTTCTAATTCTACATATATTCCTTCATAAATACATGCATCCAACCAAACTTTGACATTTAATCCAGTTCCAATTCTCCATCCCATACATTTCAGAATGCTTCTCCACGAGTAGCTTGAGTTTTCTCCAAGCCTCGCCTTCTCAAAATTGTAGCACTAAAGTTCTTAACATTTAACAATTTGTGCACCAAAATCCCTCATTCATCATAATCTTCCATCCCTGTTTTGCAAGTAAGAACGTGTTGAAAATGTTCATATCCCTAAATCCCATACCTCCTAGATTTTTTGGTAAGCAAATCGAGTCCCAACTTCTCTAGTGGATTCACTTTTATTTTGATGTTGTTCCCCACCAAACGCAACCATTGACGAGGCCTGTCGAGATCATAAACAGATGCATCGGGTACATGGGGATAATATGAGTTATCGCCTTGATGAACACTTCTTTCCCACTTGCGACATCATCATTTCCTTCCAACCTTGCAGTTTTTTTTGTGATTCTTTCTCTCACACCTTCAAAGGATTGCTTCTTCGATTTTCCAAAACCACTGGAATTGAACCTCAAGGTATTTGTTGTGTTTTGAAACTCATTTTACATCCTACACTCCAACTAGTTGTTGACCAAAGAACTGTTGAATCTGGTTGATGAAGGACATCTCTGATTTTTCATAGTTAACTTTATGTACGGATACTCTTTCCTAACGGCTAATTATATTATAAATAATAGAGCACTCATTGATTTTAGTGATCGTGGAAGTTTTACCGTAATAAAACAACCTCCCTTGCAAGTGATACATGATCAGATGTAGTATAAATTGGTAATCAAACACAAGTACCGCGTTTGTTTGGATACAAATGATAGTAATTACACTAAGTAAAGGGACAAGAGAAAGAGAAAGAGAAAGAGAAAGAGAAAGGGAAAGAGAAAAACTATATTTAAAAAGGTTTGAAAAATGAAAAAGCAATGATTGTTTGTTGGTAACAATAATAAGGGAAGTGATCTAAGGAAACAAGAATCTCCACTATAATGTTAAGACTTGTTGATGCATATATATTTATGTCAACATTGATAAAAGATAAGACAAGTAATCATCTAAAGTAGCTTTGAGCATATAGAAAACAAGGCAGTGCTAACCAACTCACGTAGCTCTCAATCCAACAGTCAACGAGTACAAACAAATCCCATTACGCATCTAGAAACTCGGAATAGACCATAGAAAAACCTTCTTATGAGGTTCATCAATTTTAAAAGATGCAAATACCGATGAATTCTAATGATAATTAACGATCCCCAAAACTTTGGTATATCGGTGCTCTTAAAGTAAAGCTCTTACAAATCTTTCCAATAAAACAAAATTGTTTGGTTCTTCACTTTGTTTTATCTAAACCAATTAAAAACGCCATTCTGGATTAACGAAGGTAATTAAGAGGTAGAATAAAGCCCTTTGAAAAGAAGGATTATCAAATATCTCAATTCACCAACATATATACAATAATAAAACAAACCATTATAGGGATCATCCAATCCTTAAATTGAGAAGAATCAGTCAAATATAATAAAAGAAAAGAAGTCTTTCATAAATATCAAACTAAAAAAAACTTACAAGCAAAAGGGAAATCTAACTCTACAGTGTTGCGGCTGCGGCCTTGAAATTGTAGGAACCCTAGAAGCTCTGAGCCGCCGCAACCCTGACGTTGCGGCTCTTGAGAAACTCTAATCTATGTGTTGGAAGGAATGAGATGAGATGAGATGAGATTGGATGCTTCAAACCCTAAGGTGGAGGGTTGCGTTTATAGGAAAAGCTCGGGCCGAAACCCTAGGTTGCAAGCCCCTCTGAAAACCTAGAAAGATTAGGTCATTGAATTTTGTCTTCAACAGCGCCGTTACTCTTAGTGTACGGCACCTTATGCCCACTTATGCCCGTAATTGGGTATAAATAGGCGTAACATGACTGTAACAACTTTGCGATAGCTCAGTAAAACTGAATTATCCGTTGCTCTAGTTGGAACCACGAGACTCATGAGTATTACTTTCGAAGATCTTTTGAAGATATACAACTTTCAAGTTGAAACAAACGTCCAAATCCAAAGGAAATATGGTCGAATTTGAGAATCTCTCTGGATTCGTCTTAGAATAACATCCAACTTCAATGATCTTCATATGGCTCTTAAATTATTCATTCTTCAGCATGAATCTACCTCGGAACTTTGATCCTCAGTCAATATAAATGTCTTTAATGGTATGTTTGACCTCAGGGAGGATGGAAACTCATACTTTGGCATTATTTCATCGTTCTCGATCATTTCTGGCCTCAAATGCTTGTAATACGAAATATGCCAAGTAGACACTATTTGGAAATAGGAAGAATTTATACCTTAAATGGACACAAACCAAACCAAATGAGGTATGATAATGCATGCAAAAGAGGACATAAAACACGTATGTTTTGAACTCATCCAAATACCCCATACTTAAACCTTACTCGGCCCCGAGTAAGATCATGACATGCGGAACACTATATGCAAATAAGAACATGATTTAGCTAGGAATAAGAATAACTTTTCAAACCATGTTATCATTGCATCAATCATTGTTAAAAGAAGAAAGGTGAATCATAACTCTCCAGACCGCTCAAAGGATAATGTGTTTCACTCAACCTCACATGATGTGTTTAGGCATATATAAATGATCACTCAAACTCAACAAACATGCAAAGATCTTGCCATAGGCTTGTCAAGGCGTTCTTAATCTCCATCACATGTCAAATGAAACTAAAATACTAGTTGTGAATCATGAGGTCTTTTCATAAGGTGTAATAGGGTCATGTGACAACAGAAAATCAAATGTCAGTAGGGACACATTTGGTAATGTGGTGCAATAAAAATATCCGGGGTACCGAATCTGGCGATACTCGAAACCTCTTCAATGGAACAACACATTGACCAAAGGAAAAAACTTACATAAACTGTTGCATTATTCCAAACACTTAATTTTTGTAACACCCCAAATCCGCGGGACTCGGGGCGCTACGGGCGAGACCTCACAATGGGTCCCGACCCTTAGCTTGACAACAATTTCACCGGACCTTCCAACATGGCACAAATAAAGGTCAAAAACTCAAATATGTTTTTAATGTATGCGGAACGAAAAGTACGAAACTACAACTTGAAAACTCAGCCGAGTCCTCAAAACAACGTAAATAGATCCGAATTCTAACATACGACAATAACCATAAAAGACAACATGAAAAGACTCAAAACATCCCCGTCTTATAATGTACGGAGACCCCGCTCTCCACTCCTCCGCCTCACTCGGCGGCATTCCTAACCTGCAAGTCATCTACACAATCGGTTTAAAACCGTTAGCTAATATTCTAGGCATTAGAAAAGCGGTGAAGGCACAAACACATCCATAACACAAAACATAAATCACACAAGTCCGGTTCCTTATCTTTTATTATTAAGTCGTATTCCAGTCTAGTTCAACTTCTTTTGTGACGCGAGACCCCAATGGTCTCGCCTCGTTCCCTTACCGGCAAGGAATGGTGCGGATGCATCCGCCCGTATACCCGCCGGACTCGTCGCCGATAACCTCCTAGATCCAACCAGGGCTAGGCAGATGATGTCACCGCCCGTTATCATACACTTGGGTCAACACACACACACACACACACACACAAACATATATATATATATAAATATAAAGTCAGTGGTCCTAATTACAGGTTTAATTGTTATAACAAAACATAAACACGCACCACCAAACACACATCAATGCTAATACGTAAAATACGAGCTAAGTAAGTCCGGAGACGTACCTCGTCCCAAACGCTATCTCACAAAACGCTCACGCTTCCCTTGAGAAGAAGTACTCAACCTGTTCACAACAAGGTATCATAAAAACCCGTTCAACTCGAGAAGTCTAGGACTTCTACACAAATGACCTACGCAGGATCATTTGACTCGCATTCTAGGATCGCATCCTAGAGTCCAACATAATTACCGTCAATAATGACGTAAAAGCCAACTAGGTCTAATCCCGCTCCTCACATTCTCTTAAGGTCTCAAAAGCCGCTACTTGGCATTTCCACTAAGTTATGTAATTTCCAACCTATCATGACACTACGGAACATAACAAGATCGATATGAATTAGTGGCTTTTTATCGGAATCCGAATCCTAGCATGATACTACGCCATTTCACCCATACGCTAAATTGATCGTAATATAGTATATCGACCTATTTAAAACTCGTTCATAATTTCCGAAGTTAAAACTCGCTAACGTATTTTCCGGGGCAATTATACATTTCCTAAGTCATATGGGTGAAAACCGTAATTAAACCTTGGGGCAATTTCCGACAAAAACCCAATCAGAGGGTATAAATGCAATAATCCAGAATTATGGGTCAAATCTATAATAAACAAAATGTTGGGTACATTCTGCAATTAACCAAAAGCAGAGGGGGCCGAAATGTAATTATACCTAAAAGAGGGGGCCCGATTTTAAATAGCCAAAAGGCTGTTCCAGGCCTGCGGCGGCAGCAGGGAGTCCCGGCCGGGAGGAAGGCGACTCCGTTGGCTCCCCTGGCGGCTGCAGACGGGTGGCAGCCAGCCTCTAGCTTTGGCGAGGGCAAACTCCGGCGACCGAGAGACGCAGAGCCGGCTTCTGGCGTCCTTCCCGGCGAGCTCGTGGAGGCGAGGCTTGACGGCGGTTCCTAGGGCAACGGGGAGGCTCTTTCTCGGCAGTGTTGATGGCGGCAGCGTGGTGGCTGGCGTTCTCCGGAGAAGCTCGAACCGAAGGGGGAAGAGAAGCAGGGGAAGAGTTTGGTTTCTCCGGCTTTGCTGGGGGGCGGTAGAAGCTCCTTCTCCGTCGAGTTCGAGGCGAGGTGAGGGGATGAGAGGGTTGGTGAGTTGCAAAGGGGTGCAGAACGAGGAAGAGTGAGGGAGGTGAGTGTGAAATGAGGAAGAGGGGAGTGTCGCGGGGTCGTTGCAGGAAGCTGGGCCAAGGTGCAGGTGTGAGGGACGAGAGGTCGGCACAGGGTTGCAGCCGTGTGCAGATGTGCCAGGCGTGCTCCAGGTCGAGGAGTCGGGCTGCAAGGAAGAGAGGAACGGGAGTGGTGCAGAGGCTGGGCGGCTAGTTGCGTGGAGAAGTGCTCCTGCAGGGCTAAACGCAGAGGCAGCTGGGCGGGAGAGGCCAGCGTGGAGAAGAAAAGAAAGCGCCAGCGTGGAGGTGGGCCCGGTGACGTGGCGCCAACTGGCGTGGGGCCCGGATGACGTGGAAAAAGAAGAGGAAAAAGAATAAATAAATATAATAAATCAAAACTCGTTAAATAATTCCGTAACGGATGTTACGGGTCGGAATATATTCCGAACATTTTCGTTAAAATAATTTATGGGTTACGGGTCGGAATATTTTCCGATCATTTCCATAAAATAATTTACGGAAAAAAAATATATCTATTTTTAAAAGTCCCGGACGTTACAACTAACCCCCCTAAAAACAAGTTTCGTCCCGAAACTTGCTAAACGCTACACTCTCACTCAAACGCGTCTCGTAACCACGTGAACTCATAAAACGTCAACTATCGGCTCTAGACCAAGTCTATGTATAGAAATCATATCAAGACCTCAAATCAATACGTGAAAACACGGAGGCTCCCTGCAACTGGTCCAACAATCATCAATGCGCGGTAACGGGTACTTGTTCTTGATGGTGACTTTGTTCAACTCCCAGTAATCAATGCATAGCCTCAAAGATCCGTCCTTCTCCCTAACATTCGTTAGGACCGGTGCACCCCAAGGGGAAATGCTCGGGCGTATGATACCCCTATCGGCTAACTCCTCGAGCTGCTTCTTCAGCTCCAGCATCTCGATCGGCGCCATACGATATGGAGCCTTGGAGTTCAGCCTCGTGCCGAGCCCCAACTCAAAAGTAAAACAACGCTCCTCTGCGGCGGTAGCCTAGGTGGCTCCCCGAAAACATCCTCGAACTTACCTGCCACATGAATCTCCTCCAACGACGGTCTCGTCTTCTCCTTCATGGTATAACACCAGAAGGCCTCGCATCCCTGCCCGGTAAGTCCAGCGATTCGGACTGCGCTAATGACTGTACCGGCCTTCCCGAGGTCCCAACCTCGGAAAACCCCTTCGTGCTCGCCTCCGTGGTAATCGTCACGGTCCTCCGGCTGATGTCTAACACGGCTCGATGGCGGTCTATCCAATCTATCCCAAGGATGACTTCTTCATGCACGAAGTGCATGGCAAAGAAGACGGCCAACCACTCTCGGTTTCCCAAACGAATGGGACAACCGCGTACCTCTCGGGTACCCCTAACCTTACCTCCATCGGGTAACCCTATAATAGAGGGTCTCCCCTCTACCGTAGCTAAGGGCAACCTAGCTACACAATCATCGGATAAAAGAGTGCGTGACACCCGTATTAAACAAAACTCGGACAAAAAAGCCGTGAATCTAAAAGGTACCTGGGGCTGCCGGCGCTAGAGGATCAACGGCGCTCCTCAACTCAAATACCCTGGCATGTGTGCCTCTGGTCTCCTGGGTACCTCCACTACGACCTCCACCTCGGCCTTGCCCCTGAGCTGATCCATGAGTACGGGCCTGACCCTGACCTTGGCCCCTCCGCTGAGAGCCTTGTGCTTGATACTGAGGCGGCCTCTGACTGCCCCCTGCTATGCCAGCAGGCGAAGATCCCTGCTGCGACGGTGACTGGCCCTGACGGCAAAAAGCGGCTCTGTGACCCATCTGACCACAAGTGAATCAAGCCACTGGCGGCTTCCTACATGTATTCTTTGTGTGTCCAAACCCTCCACAACCGGAACACTGACGTCCCCCGTCTGATGCATGTCTCGACGTCCGAGGACCGGAACGTCCAGGGGTCTGGCTACGTCCCTTACCTGTTACTCCGGCCCCTGAACCAGCTGGTGTCATCCTCTATCTCTTGTCTGGTCCCCTGGACTGTGCTGCTCTCCTAGACCCATGGCGGTCTCTCTCATAGGCCAATGCCCGATCCTGGTACTCCGCCAATGAGGTACAACGGAATCCCGCAAGGTAAGCACGGGTGGACTCCCTCAGTCTCCTGGAAAAGAGATAGACATGTTGGTCCGCTGGGGGTGCAGAGGGTCCCAGCAAGGCTAACTCTGCCCGAAATCGCCTAGTCGCCTCTATGACTGGGAAGTCCTCGAATCCTGCCTCCAGGAAGTCCTGGACTCGGTCACTCCTCAGTGAAGCTGGGCAAAAGGTCTCCCTAACGAGGCTCAACAGTTGATCCATCCTGGTCACACCGCCTCTAACTGTCCTCCACCAGTACTGGGCCTGCTCTCGAAACAGTGTCTGAACTATCTCAGCTTACCTCTCCTCTGGGCAACGGATCGCCTTTAAGGCTGACTCAACATGCCCAATCCAGTGCTCCACCTCTAACCCTACCTTCCCGTCGAAGTAGGGTACATGCTGCTGGTTGAAAGCCTTCAACCATGAATCAGGTCTCGGAGACCTCAGCTCGTCTCTCGGCCTAGCAACCTCCATAACTGGCTCGGGTGCAACCACTGCGGGTGCAACTATCTCTGGTGCAGCCCGAACCTGGGTCACCCTCTGTGTGACCTCCGCTGATCTCGTTGGTGCAGGTGCAGGCACTGGTGGTGCGGGAGGTGGTGCTCCAGTCCTAAATGCCTCCTCTACCCGACGTATGTAGTCTCCAAATACAGTAGCTGCCACGGACGCTCCCCCGGTCCTAGTAGATGAAGAACCCTGCGCTCCAGACCTAACCACGGTCCTATCCCTAGCCTCGGGAATGATGCTCTCTACGACCTCCTCTACTGGGGCCTCTGCTGCTGGTGCACCCACAACTGGTGGGTCCGCAACGGGGATGCATCCCCGACCTCTACCTCTCGTACCTGGAGGTCTTCCAACTCGTCTCCGTCCTCTTGGGGCGGTAGGGGGAAGTGGTGGTCTACCCCTGGCGGGTTCTGAGATAGCTCTCGTACGTGCCATCTGATTTCGTATGACGTTTACTTAAGTATAAATGCGTAGGTACTACTTATAAATTCGGTATAATAAACTTCTAAAAGCATAAAGATAACATGATCATAATACACATCCAAGGCATGCAAGCCCAAACATCCTAAGGTCACATACATAGCTAGGTACATACAATATCCACAAACATCCTAAGGTCATATATATATAACTATATATACCTATTTCTAATCCAGATATTTATGTCGCCGAGGTTTGCGGAAGGAGTGGTGGTCCCGTACATTCAAACCCAAACCCGACTCATGCATATGATTTTGAAAACGAAAAGCCAGAACCCGTAGGGGTTCTGTTTTATACTTCATTCGGCCTTTAAAAGATTGCGAGTGCCATTGTTGTCAACCTAGGGTTTTGATACCACTTTTGTAACACCCCAAATCCGCGGGACTCGGGGCGCTACGGGCGAGACCTCACAATGGGTCCGACCCTTAGCTTGACAACAATTTCACCGGACCTTCCAACATGGCACAAATAAAGGTCGAAAACTCAAATATGTTTTTAATGTATGCGGAACGAAAAGTACGAAACTACAACTTGGAAACTCAGCCGAGTCCTCAAAACAACGTAAATAGATCCGAATTCTAACATACGACAATAACCATAAAAGACAACATGAAAAGACTCAAAACATCCCCGTCTTATAATGTACGGAGACCCCGGCTGTCCACTCCTCCGCCTCACTCGGCGGCATTCCTAACCTGCAAGTCATCTACACAATCGGTTTAAAACCGTTAGCTAATATTCTAGGCATTAGAAAAGCGGTGAAGGCACAAACACATCCATAACACAAAACATAAATCACACAAGTCCGGTTCCTTATCTTTTATTATTAAGTCGTATTCCAGTCTAGTTCAACTTCTTTTGTGACGCGAGACCCCAATGGTCTCGCCTCGGTCCCTTACCGGCAAGGAATGGTGCGGATGCATCCGCCCGTATACCCGCCGGACTCGTCGCCGAGAACCTCCTAGACCCAACCAAGGCTAGGCAAATGATTTCACCGCCCGTTATCATACACTTGGGCCAACACACACACACACACACACACACACACACACACACACACACACACACACACACACACACATATATATATATATATATATATATATAAAGTCGGTGGTCCTAATTACCGGTTTAATTGTTATAACAAAACATAAACACGCACCACCAAACACACATCAATGCTAATACGTAAAATACGAGCTAAGTAAGTCCGGAGACTTACCTCGTCCCAAACGCTATCTCACAAAACGCTCACGCTTCCCTTGGGAAGAAGTACTCAACCTGTTCACAACAAGGTATCTGGGCGGGGTCGTTGCAGGGAGCTGGGCCAAGGTGCAGGTGTGAGGGACGAGAGGTCGGCACAGGGTTGCAGCCGTGTGCAGATGTGTTAGGCGTGCTCCAGGTCGAGGAGTCGGGCTGCAGGGAAGAGAGGAACGGGAGTGGTGCAGAGGCTGGGCGGCTAGTTGCGTGGAGAAGTGCTCCTGCAGGGCTAAACGCAGAGGCAGCTGGGCGGGAGAGGCCAGCGTGGAGAAGAAAAGAAAGCGCCAGCGTGGAGGTGGGCCCGGTGACGTGGCGCCAGCTGGCGTGGGACCCGGGTGACGTGGAAAAAGGAGAGGAAAAAGAATAAATAAATATAATAAATCAAAACTCGTTAAATAATTCCGTAACGGATGTTAAGGGTCGAAATATTTTCCGAACATTTTCGTTAAAATAATTTATGGGTTACGGGTCGGAATATTTTCCGATCATTTACGGAAAATAATTTACAGAAAAAAAATATATCTATTTTTAAAAATCCCGGACGTTACAACTTTAATCTCTTTAACATCATTCTTTAGGGATAACACTATAAATCTTCACTTTTAAACTAATGCTTACTTATTTGCAGCAGTAAGGATGGCGGGAACTTTTTTTTGTTCCTTTCACCAACCAAGAAAAGATCTTTATAAGCATAATACATTCCAAACTCGCGCATTAATTCTTGTGAACATTTACACTTCTTTAGGGGAATACCCCATACTTGATTTCTTCACTCATTGCTTCCATCACAACCCCGGATAAGGTCAAATAAGGTTATATCACGGTTATGAGGCATTTTTCAGGGGCTCCAAAAAAAGGAAAATAAAAGTGAGAAGTGGCTAATAGAAGGAAAACATATATAAGGGTAGGAAAGGTCACATACGCTTAACAAAGAGGGCCTCGATCATCTTCACAAACAAATATATATAATCCAATGAGCATGTAGTCTCAAAAAAGAGTCAATCACAAGTTCTAGAAGAAACTAAGCATGTTCGAGATCTCACAAGAATAAAAAAGAAAGGACACATGAAAGTTCATGTCCATAGGTCAAGAGTGCTTCCACGGTAATGTTTGGCTAAGTTAATCATCAAAGTTCATCCAAAAACTCATGTGCATAAGCAATAGTAAAAAGATATTTTTTTAAAGCGTCCTAAGCACATTAATTATCAAATAGCATTTTTCCTACACACCAATTTTCGAAAGGTAATACAGATTCGTCCGAATCAACTACACTAAATATGTGCAATAATAGGGAAAATACTCAACAAAAACAAAAAACATGATAGGGATACATGATAACTTTAGTGAGTACAAACACCCCATACTTAAACTCCACATTGTCCCCAATGTGACAGACAATCAAGTAAAGAAAGAGAGTACTCACAAAAGCATGATGTGTATCATGTGGTGGTGGTGAAGAACGAAGAAGAAAGAAGATCACATATCGAGATCATTGAACTCTAAATCATCATCTCTACCCTTGGGGACAGGGGAAGTAGTTGCGCCGCCAAGGTCGTGATCAGGACGTCTCAACTCAATCAAATGATCAATGTGAAGTTCGCCTTGGCAAGTGGTGATATGGCACATCTGGGTGGTAAGCTCGGATACAGTAGTGGTGAGAGAAGTAATGTGGCCACGCTGCTCCTGACGAAAAGCAGTGAAATTTGTCGCAAGTGTCATCATGCGAGAGTAGAAGTCAAGAGGAGGAATCTGGTAGCTCCCTCTAACATGAGTAGAAGGATTGGAAAAGGTACATCAATATCAACATCAAGCATAGTGTCATCTCGATCCTCTATGGACAAGGCTTGTTGGATGTGTCTAAGGAATGGATCAACCTAATTCCCTAGGTCTCTAATGGGCAAAGAAGGGTCATATATCATGCGATGACCAAAGACCATCAGTATCAATCCCTGAGTGGGCCTCTTGAAGAGACCCATGCGTCTCACTCTGCATACATAAATGCAAAACAGTTGATCTCTGATGGGAGCAAGCCTAGAGATGTTCTATCCCATCCGACAAGCAATTAATGTGATGATAGCTCCGCACATAAGTGTACAAGTCCTCTTTCGGGAGGCCTTCTACGAATAGTTGAATAAAAAGAAACTCATATCGGGGCCTTTCTCCGCCAGCAACAACCATAACATATAAAGCTCCTCGCCAGTGACATCACCAGATGAGTCATACCTCGGTAAGTGGCACTCAGATAGGTATCGGTGAAAAATGGAGATAGTCGGATGCAGAATCCATGTGGCCTTCTTGTTCAAAGGTCACCAAACTCTGCCAATGAAAGATGTCATAACACACACCACCTATAGGGAAACCAATAAGGGCGCCAAACTCTGCCAATGAAAGATGATTTTAAATCCCTTGTATCTGGATAAAGACAATACCTCCTTGTCTAAACTCATGGACTTTGTAGCAAAGGTGGAGAGGATATCTAGTTTCAGCTCTCGGTATGATAGTATATGAATCCCATGCAATCGTTCTAAGTGAGCATGCTCAACTATCCAAGCAAATCAGCTTTCATGCCCAAATAAGAAAGGAAACTCAAGTCGAGGCATCTCATCAGCTTGAAATTGAGTGATGTCATGGTGTACGTGGGGGCATGTGCTACACCGTGGTGTAAGTAAGGGTTATTTGAGCTTTCCATAGGAGATAATTTGATACGGGGTAAGCCATGAGGAATCCCGATCTTTCAACACCAAAAACGTAAGCTAGAGAGAAGAGGTGATAGGCGTGGAGATGGGGTGAAAGAGGTGTGATGGTGGAGGATGGATCGTCATTGGATAGGCTGGTTGAGTCTCCCCTTCGCAAATTGACTCTTCCACCATAATCTTAGTCTTAAGGGAAAGAACGAGATTGTTCCCGAAAGCATAAGAAGTTGTTTGGAGATCGAAAAGAGACCAACCCAAGCTTCGCACCGGGGTTGGACGGCTCCTCTAGCTGCCAAACGGAGACTGGACGTGCTTCTCACCCGTCTAGGGTTTTGAAGAGGCTTTGCACCTAATCAAGACTCGAATCACTCGAGAGGAAATACTGAAAAGTATTGAATTGTATATAAATTTGAATGAATAAAAATGACGTCCAGCTTGGCCTTATATAGGCAAGGTAGGACGTCCAATGTGCTTACATGGGTTGTGGGCTTGATCCAAGATCGAGCTCAAACTGATTAAAAGAATGTAAATAAAATGCGAAAAGATAAGATCGAATCTTTAAGAGATAAAATCTCCTAGCAAACGGATAAGATCAAATCAGAGATAAGACCTTCTAGAAGAAAAATAAACAATTAAAATAAATGCAAAACCCAATATTAAAATGTCTAAATAATGGATGAAAATAAAATATAAAACTAGGACTAATTTATTTACTTAAATTAGCCCGAGTCCGGAAAAGTAGAACCGGTCTTCATCTTCGAGCCATTTTGCTTCTTCATTTCCTTCCCTTTCACGTGGCTCATATGGGCTGGCAGATTCTCGGTCCAGTCCATCTTCATTTCGCTGACCATTTCCCTGGTGTTGAGCCAATCCATCTTGACCTTCATTTCTCCGAGTCTCACTTTCAAAACTAGTAGAATTACTATCTCTCTCACAGCTAGTATCTCTGCTAGTATCTTGGCTTCCCAATGTCACACTTCTATCCTTGGTCTCCGTAGTCTCTTCTGCAGCTTCCTCCTGCTCGAGTCGTCTCTTCTTCGTCCTGCATGTTGAGATTAGGCTTCCGGATGCCCCTGCATCATAATTGTCTGTGGAGAGTTTGGCAGTGAGGAAGGAAGAGATAGAAGACAAAGAGAAGTTGGGGAGGGGACGAGGTTTTGCCATTGTTGGCAGTATTGAAGGGTAGGTTTTTTTTAGAGACTTTGAATTGTGGCGTTTTTTATGAGCTCTGATAACATGATGGCTGCAGTTATTGTAGAGATATCAGACAAAATATGCTCTTGTATATTTAGACAAAATATGCTCTTGTATATTGATTCACGTTACGATTACAATTTTATATAGAGTATTGTAGAAATATGGGCTATATATGGGCCTAATATTATTTTGGGCTTGTGTTGCTAGGAATTTGTTTTGTCAAATTCAGTTGAAATTATATATACATGAAATTATGTCTATTTAGATAATTTACATTTATATTAGCTACAAATTTGTTCTTTAAAACGCCCACAAAAACTTATTGTTTAAAAAAAATCAGTTCAATCATTTACTTATTTCAGCTACTAAATAAGCTTGTTTTAGTTGCAGCTTTCAACGGACCAGAAAGCTTATAGTTAGCAAACAGACCCTATATCCGTGCTGTAATTTGAGTTATAATTTTGCGTATTATTTAGTTGCCATTCTACTCATTTTTAATGTTTTTTCATACAAACTTTGCAATACCAAATTTGTTGTCACGATTTTGGCTTCTGTATTGTTAGTTGTTCCAAGTCGCATCTCGGAAGTATATAAGGGATAACAAAAGGCTCACTTCTATTGATAATGAATCCATAATCTCTATCAACGATTACATATAAATTTCGCTAGATACATGTAGGCACAATCACATACAAAACTTCCACACTAGAACATCTAAATGTACAGATCCCATCTGTGCAAAGTGTAGAAGAGCACCTGTTATCTGCCACAAACCAATGCAAAAATCGATAACAAGGCCCGCATAGTCACCGTTTTAGCCTTCAACCTTATTCTCTCTTGAGCTGTGTTCCGATTTTTCGCTCCAATCATCATCAGGGATTGACGAGCTTCTCCTGCTGCTGCTGCTATAAGACCCAGGGTTCAGAGGATCATATTTCTGAGCAGCGAGGTAATTTAGAGCCGTTACCACATCAGATACGACAGGGCGCATATTCGGTTGCTCTTGAACACACATTGCTGCTATTGCAAGTGCTTGGTATAGCCCCCTTGTTGGATACTGCCCTTTCATAGCAGGGTCTGCCATTTGTGAGAATTTTTTCCTATCTTTGAACAGCGGTCGTGCCTGCAACAACATTTTTAGCCGTATTTGTCAAGCCATGATCATTATTTCTGATAAGATCCAGGTCATAGTGTACAAATATGGAATCTTATAATGCAGCATTGTTTTACCAAACAGACCCTTACTCCAAACATCAGGTGAAGAAGAAATTGAAGCTGCATTATAAGACCCTTAATCCTCCATTTGGTTCAAGTATGCTGTTAAGCTACATTATAAGGTTCTATTTTACCAAACAGAACCTTATAATGCAGCTTTCTCTGCACTGAAGAAGAGCCTACAAGAGCTTACTCACCCAATAAAAAATCCATTTACAAACTACAAAGGAATGGTTTTACCATGATCTCACTCAATCACTGAACTTATATGCCAATCTAATTTAGGTATCACCGTCTCAAAATATGCACTAAACATAAATGCCCTATTAGCCAGAGTAGAAGACAAAAGTAAATGAATGTGAAAACTCAAAACCAGCTTTAAACCATAGTTTAATCAGTGAAGTGGTTTGACAAATGCCTTTGACCAACATTTCTCAATTTAACTGAACAAAGAAACTGCATAACCAAGGATGTAAAATGAATGTCATCTTACCCATGCAACGAGATTCTGCTCGCGAGCTTCCTTTGTATTATCAATTGCCTTCCTTCCTGTTATAAGCTCCAAAAGAACAACCCCAAAGCTGTAGATATCTGATTTGAAAGTAAGCTGACCAGTCATGGCATAGTCCGGTGCGCAATACCCGTAAGTCCCCATAACTCTGGTAGAGACATGGGTCTTGTCACCTTCAGGACCAACTTTGGCCAAACCAAAATCAGACAATTTTGGGTGATAATTGTCACCCAATAAAATGTTTGAACACTTGAGATCACGGTATATAACAGGAGGCTTCATCTTGTCATGCAAATACTCCAAGCCCATAGCTGCCCCTGCAGCTATTTTCATTCGTGTGTTCCAGTCTAATGGTATCTGATTAGGTTTGAGATCTGTGTGGAAATATTACTTTCAGATCAGATTCATCATAAAACCGAGCAAGAAGGCAGTTTTGATAGTAGTTGGACTGACTAAATTACGTTTAAGGCTTCAAGCAAACAACAGCAGGTGCAAAGAGGTAAAAACACAACCGATATCTCAATGTAAACTTCAGGTGTACCATGTAAGTGCTTTTCCAAGGAGCCTAACGGCATAAACTCATAGACCAAAAGCCTTTGTTCCCCTTCCGCACAATATCCGATCAACTTTACAAGGTTGGGATGCTCAGCAAGACTTAGTGTTAGAACTTCAACAACAAACTCCCTCACACCCTGCAACCCATTTCGATCAAGTTGTTTGATAGCAACCACCTGAAATTGCAGAGAACGAGTCAGACCCGTTAAAATCTCAGGATAAGAAAAATCAGAGGCCACAAACAAAAAGCTGAGAGAATTACAACAAATCAGAATTCAACCAAAAAACTAAATGGTACAAAATTGGTTGGCTCCACCACAATTTGCACATTACAAACTTACAAGAAGGACATAGAATAGCCTTTACTACCTGATTGGTCTTCTGCAATCTCCCCTTGTAAACCTTGCCAAAACCTCCCTGCCCCAAGAAAGAGTCCGGTCTAAAATTTTCTGTTGCATCAACCAATTCTTGATACGTGAACGTCTGTGCCTTATGGCGAGTTGGACTGCTTTCTACACTGACATCCCTAAAACTCAACTCTGCTGAGGGGTTTACCTCCTCCCTCTCCTCTTTTAAAATAGAGACCTCCTTCTTTGCCTCTGAGTGGTTGTTGACGTTTGATGCATCTACAAAAATCATCCAAAAAGCATGTAGAAAATTATAGTGAAAGCACAACCTTGGACCAAGATATACAAGACAGGAAGAAAATTATGATCATACTCCTAAAGAGCTAAAAGGCAGACAAAATACTTGAATATTTAAATAAAATCACTAAATCAGGAGTAAGAATATGAAATAAGCTATCACTCAAATCACTAATATTTTTTTTTTTTGGTTAAATAATCACTAATAATTTGGTCCTGGTAAATACAAACATGAACAGGAATCAAGAATCCCATTGCTGACATGCGATTGCTTAGTTTCCCTTTGTACTTCCTTTCCCTTAACAACAAATCAAAACCCAGGTTGCAACCAGAGAACAAAATTCAAAAGTGTAACGGAGATTAACAGATTACAAAAAGAGAATCCGAAAAAGGATTTCAATGATCAACCATCCAATCAACGACAAGCAACACGTTTATGCCAAGAAAAAAGCCAGAGAAAAAAGAGCCGGTGACATGGGACCATTTTCAAAATTCCAATTCTATCGATTCACGATTAAACAAACCCAAAAAACCTAAACAAATTCCCAAAAAAAAAAACCTAAATAAACATGACGAAAAGGGTTAACTCAACTTTTGCAGCAACAATAAAATCAAAATTCCGAAATCGAACAAAGGAAAGATGAAATGATTGTTACCATGGGTGGATCGCTTACGATCCTCGGGTTTCTTGTGATGATTTCCGTTCGAAGTTTGTGATCTCTTCTTCTTACTCGAACTTCCAGAGCATAGGAAACAACCCATCTTCCCTACTAGCACGCTACCGCTCTCTAATCTTCAATTATAGCCTATGCTAAAGGGGAAGATATTCCTATTGAAGATTATGCTAAAGGGGAAGATGGATCCCTAATCAAACACCAGAAGAGAAGGGTGGAGTTATCCTTTGAATCTACAAATAAACAAAGCACACGCCCGGTGAACCTTTTTGTTCTTTGAGGACAGAAACTACGAGAAGGAAGGAAGAAACGAGGGAGAGATTTTGATTGCCCTCTATTTATTTTCTACGATGCAGTATAAAATACTCGCGTTTCATTTTTCTTAATTTTTTTTATTTTTATCGTTATTCAATTATATTCTCGTGCATTTTCTCGTCCTTACATTACGTAATTTATAGTTTATGTGTCAATTTATTTTACTCTCTTATACGTGTTGGGATAGTTCTGTAATTAACCTTGAAAAAATTAAATTACAATATATATATATATATATATATATATATATATATATATATATATATATATATATATATATATATATATATATATATATATATATATACCATTTCTGTGAGAGGTACGTTTTCAATATATTAAAGTAAAGACTTTACAATAATAATTTTATGTTTATATTAAAATTTTTGAATAGATCTTTCATACATTGAAATAAGAAAGGTATAATATATTGAGATTGCAATATCGAATTACATATTATCTTAAAATAGATATTTTATATATTGAAATAAGATAGGTATAATATTGTATCCACTTATATCGAGATTGTAATTTTTGATCACATATCATTTATTAACTAGTATTTAATTTATTTCAAATAAATGATGATAATATTTATTTTATATTATCATTGAATTGTCTCATAGTGCTATATTTCGGTAAAATATATAAACAATCGAAGCAAATTTGTGGTGTATGATTCTAATCAGAATTAGATATAAGTTAAATGTAATGTAATATGTAGACTATAAAATTAATAAGATTATTATAAATGTTTCTTCTTTTGAATTAATGATTTAAACAAGATAGGGTATGTACATTAATCTGGTAATATCATAGTTTATTATCTCACGATAAATAGTGTAGCTTTTCTGTACAAAAATTCATATTAAAATGTTCAAATTTTAGTAAAACAAAGGAAGTTCGGTTTTTGGGGTATTTGCATGATAAGATAAAAGTATGCTTATGTTTTAGGTCAATAAGTACTTTCATTCAATTAAAAAAAGGCTTAATCAAATGAAATTAAAATTAATGATATAAACTTTCGAATAAATGTAAAGGTTACTTCATGATAAATAATTTTAATATAATTTATATCAAAATAGATATAATTAAATTACACTCTGTGTAAATTTAAATATATAAAACTAATAAATAATTTGTTTCGATAAGAAAACCTATTTTAGAAAGATTTTTCTATAAATTTATGAATCAAACTAGTTCATATCCCGCACCTTGTGCGGATATGTTTATATATTTGATGTTTTTTGAATAAAATGTAAGATACGGGTACATTTATATGATTGATGTTTTTTGAATAAAATGTTTTCAGTTTGTCTAATGATATATTTATGAAACTTTTGGTCATTCGTCTTTAGATTTGTATTCTTATAAAAGTAAATAGTCAATTGATAAGAAAGTATAGTTGATTTTTTACGTAATGATATAAGCGGCCGGGTTATTCCCTTGAACCTATGGATAAGAAAATACAAATTCATATATATACTCCGAATTTTAGCAAGAATTTTGTTGCCTTGTTATGGTTATGAAATACAAGTTTAAATATATAAAATCATTATAAATATATTTCAAATGAGAGATTATGAAGATGTTTGAAGCACAAACTACTAACCAGCTAATTTTAAATAAAAATTATTAAATTTGGTTTTAATCAACAAGTTTCTTACAAAAACTTAAACTGGTTTATTTAAATAAAAAAAAAATTTGTAAATTGATTAATCAATCAAGAATATTTTGGTTTTTGATTCTTTTATACTCGACTAATTTATTTACAAAAATATTTTTTATTTTAAATTCAACTATTTCATTAAAAAAATAGAATTTTGAATTTGTTTAAATTCAACTAATCCAACAAATATTTAAAATATGTTTTTTAGATTTTTTATTTACTATAATTCGAATGATTAATTTTTTTAAATGCTCAAAACTAAAGTTGCAAAGGATCCACTTACATCAATTGTTTCTAACGATATTGCTTGTTCGAAGTTAAATTACTAAATCAATTAAGCAAGACCAATCGATTAATATGTAGATCGACTATTCTGCTTATTAATCCCCAATTCAGAGGTGTCTATGAGAGGGACAACGCTAGATTCCGGAGTCACAAAACTGCTTCCACTGTCGATGTAGAATCCGCCGCCGTGGATGTAGACCATTACGGGGAAGCTTGGTTCGAGAGGAAGGGAGAGTTGATTTCAGGGCCACTCTCATCTACACGATTTGTTCTGCTTTTCGTCTTTGCTGATGTTTTTTATGAGCCCTTCTACTTCTTCTTACGTGATTGTTTTACAGGCTCCACGTTTTTGGAAGCCTTTCGATGGCGTCTTGATTCATCTACTGATTCATAAGAACCTACTTGTACGGTTTCTATGAGGTTATGCCACAAAAAAGTTTGATGTTTGTCAATGAAGTGAACAGAAGATTGAAAATCTGAATGCAAATTTCAACAACATATACACAAAGGATAAGATGATAGTTGCATTTATTGTTTATCCTCTTCTGCATTGTAACCACCAACACATATAATATCCCTTCTCTAATCGACACAATTTCAATGTCTAGATTTATAAACAAACAAATTTCTCTAGGATGAACCAAAATGCCCATGTAACAAAAACCGAGATGGAATTGGAGAAACATACCAAGTGAATGGCGAGGAAGATTGCAGCGAGAGGTGAGGAAGATTGCAGTGACGGCGAGAGGCGATTGCAGCGACGACGAGAGGCGAACAAGATTGGTAATCAAAGAAGAAAATAAAATATTTATAGGGGGAAATTATAATGTGCAGGGGAAGTTTCAGCTAACTTAAAAGATAAGATCGGTAGATTTTATCAGGTTTTAGGAGATTCTGTTTTAAAAAAATAATTTAGTTAGAAAGATATTATGGTTAAATAAATAATTTAGTAAAAAAGAATTTAGGGGGAAAATCGTGAGGTCGCCACGTCAGCAATTTGACGTCTGTTTTAGTAAAGTATATAGATACAATTAAATTATTATTTTAATATTTATCATTTTTTATATATCATTTAAAGGATACATTTGAAAATTCAATTAAAAAATTGTTTTATTAAATATCTATTCGTGGGCATGTATATTGCATTGAAATGGAAAAGTGTGAACTCCGTTTACATGTGGTTCGCATGTATGATCTCTATTTTAAAAGGTGTGTGCACGAAATTTATATGATATTCTCTAACGAAGAGTAAGAGTTTTACCAAAATAATATACATTGATATCATCGTACTTCTTATATCATCGTACTTCTAATGTGCGACGAACGCATACATATTTAATTCATACAAGTGTCATGTAAATAATATTTCAAAATTCATAATTACACTTTTTTTTTATTTATTTTGTAGAGCAACATATAATTTAAGAGGTCTAGTTTTTATAAATCATAATTTATTATACTACTTACTAAGACATTTATAAGCTAATGCATCACTTTTTTTTTTATTCATATCAATGATTTTTTTTTTCAACAATAATTATATTTCTTTCTATAAAATTAGGAGAAAAAGCCTGTGCACTAGTACTATAAAATATCCTATACATGTATAAACTCTAATATTTTACATATTAATATTTGAATAATTTTGAGGGTTTGACTTTAATGGGTACAAGTAAAATACACGGTATGTTTAAGCACTGAGAGTGCGCCGCGTGGCGAGAGAGAGGGCTGTTTGGTCATTTTCTTCCTTGTCTTACAATGAATGTCGTTGTCGTCTCGTATTAAATAGTGGATTTGCAATAAATGACGTGGCAATTAGTGGTTGCTGTGGCAGGCAGGAAAATCGAATTTTAAAATACTGCTCGGCCTAATTTAGTATGTTAATTTGAATATTTTTTTGGCGTTGTCTATGTGGCGTATTATATAGTATGCGTATTAATGTTATGGGACTGCTCAGGTGCGGACGACGTCTGTGGTGCCGCGTTAAAGAGTAGTTTTGACTGTTTGATTCACTTATCAAATGGTCTATAATTATTCACAGTGTGATAATTTTGTAATTTTTAAAAGATATGAGAGTAAATTATTCAGTTAAAAATTTATTTAAAAAAAAATGCAGTGATATTTTTGTAATTTTTATGAGAAAACTATCATTGATATTATATCAATTTATAGTTTTAATTCATTTTGGTTAATAATATACGTTATTAATTCACTTATCAAATGATCTATAATTATATGACGTTCACAAATTTGAATAATTGAATCAAACAGATCAATAGTACATATCACTAATTACGACGGTCGTACTGAAAGAAAAGCTCCGCACCTAAACCGATCTGTAATGTTCATAAATTTTTTTGTTATTTAGTTTTAATTGATCTAATAAAATTTAGAAAGTCTTCGTAAATTTCATTAATAATAAATTACTTTAAAATGTTGTAATCCCAATAACCAACTACAGTAACTTATTAGATTTGTTCTTCTTACCATTTACGATTACAATTTGCTTGATATCTAACAATAATATTTATCCGGGAATAATTTCAAATAATGAAACAAATTAGATTTTTGTTCAATTTCAATTATACCGAAAAAAATAAAAAAAATAAAAAAATAAAAAATAAAAATCTTATCTATTTACACCAAAAAAAATCCAACCATATTTATTTACAAAATAAGAGATCGTTGACTTTTAGGTACAAAAATGCTCGTACACAATATTATTAATTCGTACAATCTACTATATAGTAATAATGTGGAACGTTATAGGCCTCATTGCTCTTTACGCATACACCCATCACATTCATGCTTGTTATTTTGTTTCCGAATGACCCATGTAACGTATATTTTTCACAAGTTATAAAAATAGTATGAGTGATTTTAAAAAAAAATATATAATATTATTAATGTAGGGGTAATTTTGTATTTCCCGTGTACATGAGAGCAAATACAAATTAAGTATTAAAATAATCACATTACATAAACCCCTTCTTAGTTCTTTAGCAAGTAAGGCAAGTTAAAGACCTTGAGATTTTGGAAACCCACGTTTCCATTTCTTTTCAATGAGCGTAAACGTTCTACTGATCCAATGCAACTTTCTTTCTTTAAAATTTCGAGCACCCACTAAAAACGTGCAAGTAGGGAATGAATCTCATCAAAATCATGTAAACGAAAAGTACTAATAACATACAAGGGTAACATATCTAACATTCAAATTATTTATTTGTTTATTAACGTTTTTTTTTGCATTTATTTTGTTGTTGTTTTATATAAGTAAAATGATCAAGAATAATACTATGAACAAAAAATAATATAAAATTTTAAAAATTATTAATACATGTACAAACTATTTTAAATAAAACCAATTTTAATATTGGTGAAACTTTGCCCAAATTTCAACAAAGTCAACCCATAAATATTTAATTTACATAAGATTATCCATAAATTATACTTTCTTTCAAAAATGACCTGTATTTTCTTATATATACTTAACGAATTATATAATAAAGTTCATAAACAGCACTTCATTTTTAAATATATTAGGTCATTAATTTAAAGTATAATTATATAACTAATTAGGAAGTTCTAAGATTTTTAGGAAAAAAGTTGGTTAAAAGGCATATATATTTGGAAACATTCCCATAAATTTGGTAATTTTATTTATAATAAAATCAGTTTTAAATTTTAACACATAATATGGAGATCTTCCTTAATAAATTTATGTGAGATATATTACTCTTAAAATTTTCAAACATGCTTTGGCGAGTGCTTTTTTTGGTAAGACACTACAACGATGGAAGGAACTTTTGGTTTGACCGCTAGACAAAAAGCGGTTTTTCAGTGTCTACAGACAACGCATAGCCAAGATATTCTTCTTGTCATACCTATTGATGAACTTGGATAATGTATGTCTCCCGTTGAGTATCGTACAATCCTCAAATATCGTCTTATGATTCCTTTGTTATCGTCTGGTATGTTTTATCCTATGCGTAATTGTGGGAGGCCTTTGGATGTTTTTGGGGAGCATGCGGTTCACTGTAAAGAACTACCCGGCTTCAAATATAGGCATGATTTGGTTCGTAATATTTTATGTGACGTGTTTAAGAGAGCAGAGATTTCGGCCAAGAAAGAGGCGCATGTATCCTTCTTGACTAATCCGCGTGAAATAAGGTCTACGTTGAGGCCTGCAGATGTGTTAGTTTTTGGATGGGTGGGTGGAAAACATGCTTTTATTGATTTGACAGGAGTTTCTCATTTGGTTGGTTGGATAACGGGCCTTTTGTGGTGGGTAAGGTGGCTCTCAACGCGGCCTCTTTGAAGGTGGCTAAGCATGAAAGGGCTTGTCTTGAAAACCAAAATGTGTTTCTTCCGTTCGTTTTCGATACGTTTGGTTTTCTTGCGCTTGATACCGTCTACATTCTCAAGAGGGTGCAACGAGTCTTGCATGGTAATTTTGTGTCACCTAGGTCTTCAGATGTAGTGTTTAGGAGGATCGGATTTGCTATTCAGAAAGGGTGACGGCACAACTTGTTGTCCGTCTAACTTATAACTTGATGTAATAAATTTCATGTAAATGATTATATTTCTCATTGACCTTTTACCAAAAAAAAAAAGTTAACGTAATAAAAATCTACGGACAATTAGTTCAAAAGTTATTCGATTATTGAAATTACCAGTTTAGTATAATTTACTTTTGTCACCTAAGAATTTTTTTTTTTCAAACTACACAAATTTATTATATCTTCTTTCGTTAAATTTCAGCCTTAATCATTAGTTTTTCCTTTAATTACCCATACAACAATAATGACACCATATATGGATCAATTAATCAGAATTTTATTTTAAAAATTTTAAAACTTCTTAAATAGTCTTATATTTTAATAAATTACCTTAAATATTTAAGAGTAAATTGATGACTTGACCTTTATTACATAATTCGTCAAGTATATAAAAATAGTATGAGTTGTTTTTGCAAGAAAACATAAAGTTATCAGAGAAAATTACACAAAATCACCCTTAATAATCACTCATTAGTAACAAACCACCCTTTATAAAATTTTTGGCACAAAATTACCCTTAATATTAATCTATTTGTTTAATACCGTAAAGTATTTTTTGCACGATATAGGATTCGAACAACAAATGTGAGGAAAGCTTGCCTAAGCTGAGTTTTGGTTCGTACTACCCATGGGAATCGAACGCCCGACCTTGTGACCGTCTTAACTGTTGCGTGCTACCAATCCGTCCTCGGTATGACTCGAATTCGTTTAATACCGTAAAGTAGTTTTCGTTAATTTAAGTTCCAAAAAAATAAATTATAAATTAATAATTAATTATATATTTAAGTTAAGTATAAATGTTAATGTGGAATATTGATAGCAAAATTATTATGCCGGAATATTAGTAGTTACAAACGAACTTTGGAAAGTGAGGTGATTGTAACACCCCAAATCCGTAGGACTCAGAGTGCTATTGGGCTAGGATCTCACAATGGATCCTGACCCTAGCCTGACAACAATTTCACTGATCTTACAACAAGGCACCGATAGATTAAAACAAAACATGAAACTGATATATATATATATATATATATATATATATATATATATATATATATATATATATATATATATATATATATATATATATATATATATATATATATATATATATATCAAAAAGGTAATACAATGTACCGCTGAGTACAAACAAAACCATACTGTACAACAAAAGAACCCATATCCCCGATAACGCCCCAGTGTACGGAGCCCTCAGCGGATCACCTACTCTGAATTACTCTGCAGCTCTCCTATCCTGCAAAGTATCTACAACACGGTATAAAACCGTTAGCTAACCATACACATATATAGGAAGATGCTAAGGAACAAACACACATCAGAAATCTTAACACCTCATCATGCTTTCACACATTTACCCGGTTCATTATCTTTATAAAGTCCAGCAATCAACTCGTATATAAATATCCATATAAACATAAGTGACACGAGGAATATAACCCTCGCCTCTGGGTACTATAACCAGCTGGAGTGGTGCCTGGAACACCTCCCCGTGTACCCTAAGGGAATGGAGAGTGCCCGAACCGTTTACCAGGTCTGGCCTGACCACAAAGAACCCCCAACTCCCAGCGGGATGAATGGAAAAGTTGTCACAGCCCTACAATGAGCAATCAATACATCATAGGTCGGTGACCAACATAACGCATGCTATAAACATATAACAAACACCACTCATGCACAACATCCTATAAATGAATGGCAACTAAGTAAGTCCCACAGACTTACCTCAACCTCGTAGTCGTCTCAACTGGATCAACCCTCAACTCAGTCCGCTCCAAACTGGAGGATAACACGGCCTATACAAGGCATACATATATATCAAACTCCTATCACACAAAGGGTCACACCTAGACCCAAGGGATCCATAAGGATCATATCCAACTCATAACCTCAAAGCCGTAACCGGCGTAATTATATCCTACTCAACTACATCCGCTACCTAGCATGATACTACCGCTCATACTAGGAAAGGAAAGGATCTACCTAGCTCTAGGTAGACCCGGGACAAAACGCACCTGCGTGACAAAGGGGCGCAGGGGCAAAAGCCAAGCGGCCGCGGCCGCGGCGGGACGTAGCTGCGGGAGCGGTGACAAGGGACGCTGGCAAACGCAGGCACGCCGCTGACACGACGCAGGCGCTGCGACACGGTAGCCGCGGGGCGGTGACTCTTGGCCGCGGGGGCGGCGACAACGCAGGAAACAGTTCTGCGATTCCTCCTCAGCTCTTTACGTGATCAAATCACGTCTTCTCTCATCCAGGGTCAAGCACATACCTATACATACACATACAAACATCAATACACATCTATGCAAGCATCTAATCCTAAGCTAGGGAGGAAGAACAAGAAAGGAAGAAGAGAATAAGAAGATCGTTACCACACTTGTGGTATAAGGCTGCAGGGGAAGGTCACACACATACTAGCTGCCCTCAAGCCCAGTAACAACAACCACCAACATCCATAGCATCAAAGCCATCTCAAACTCTCTTGTAAAATTCAAGAGAAACTCATACACAAGATCAAACTCAAGGGGAGAAGAAGGAGAAGCAAGAAGATCGTGGGAGCTAGAGAACAAAGAGAAACCCTTGCTCAAGCAGCTAAGGGGATAACTTAAGGGAGAAGGCAAAGGAAAGGGGAAAGCACAAGTCAAAGGGTCAACAAAACCGGCTGCAGACGCCGGAAACCGCAGGGGCGGGTTTCCTGGCCGCAGGGCGGAACAACAGGGGAGCCGCAGGGGCGGCCTCACAGATCTGCGGGGGCGACTAAGGCCAAAACTAGCTCCCAAAACTAAGGCTCTTACAGTGATAACATGGAAATGTAACTAGAACTAGAACAGGTTGGGAAATATTATGTTAGTGGAAGTAGAATGTAGAAATTTAGAAGGAACTATGAATAGTTAAAACGATGGTTAATGACAGGCAGAATTCGAGAATACCGAGATAGTGAATTTAATGGAACCGGAATGAGAATGTGAATCTCTAAGCGGTTGATGACGTTAGAATAATTATGCACTTCTGATATAGCGGAATTTTAAGGAGAATAATGTTTTGATAGACGATAACTTGGAATGGACGTCTAGGTCCACAAACTAAGTTGTTACAGAAAGTCAAGGTATTGATGCTAGATATCATACCCTAATTATTTAGTATGATAAGTCGAGCAATATTAAGAGTGAACGAGTTCTAAGGTTAATAAATTATTGATCAGGATAATCGGATATTTGACTGGCAAGATCGCGAGACGTTGAGCCCAGTAATGATAAGGTGAGTTCGTAGGACTCACTTTGATACCTTTTTATACTGAGTGTGCACTTGAGTAATGTGTGTTATGCTTGTGAAATAAAATGAACGAACTAGATCACCGTATAATATTTCTTAAGAGAGGCACAAGTGTATGATAACATGCCGTAACCGTCGGTCCGGGCCGATGATGCCGGAGGATTGCCCCGCGACTAGTCCAGTAGTGTATACGGGGGAGATGCATCAAAACCAGTCTTACTGGTAAACGGGGACGGGGGCAAGAGTCGGGATACTCTTGTGTTACAAGTAAAGTTGGAAAATAGAATGACTCATTCACGTAATGAAAGATAATGAACCGGGACATTGTGTGTTGCATGCTGAGTAATTTACAGTACTTCCTTATATGTGTGTGCGCTTTAGTGACCTTAGTATTAGAATTGTAGCAAACGGTTTTACCGTGTTGTTAGGTATTTGCAGGATAGATCTCTGCCGAGAAATCGGGAGTGGAGTGGCCAATCGGGTTTCCGTACTAAGAGTTGAGTGTTGGGTTATATATTATGTTTTATTTATTTTAGTACAGTAGAGTTGATCTATTTAACAATTGGCTGACGTACATGTCTAGAGTCTATCGAGAGTACTATGTCTTTTGAAGGTATTTGTATTTAAATATTTGTGCCTTGTTGCAAGATCCGACGTTATTGACGTCAACCTAAGGTTGGGACCCACTGTGAGGTTCTAGTCAATAACGTTCCGAGTTTCCAAATTTCGGGGTGTTACAATCAATTTAGCCCGAGTCGAGAGTCAAAACCGTATAAGAATTGGTTTTGTAGGTTGTAATTTCTATACGAGTTAGTAATTTTTAAATTTTGAATTAATTTTTGGTATATATGTGTAGTTTTTATAATATTTTATTATCTTTTTTCTAATATAAATTGTAATACTATACCAAACTATTGAAACTAATTATGATATTAATATTACTAATAGAAATTTACCTTGTCTATGTTTCAATTTTAAATTAATTGATGTAATTTTAACTTGTATAGGGTGGTTAATTGCAACTATTTATAAATTAAGGATGGTTTTATGCAAATAAATTTATAAGGGGTGGTTCATTGCAAATAGATGAGTATTATGTGTGGTTTTGTGTAGTTTTCTCATGTTATTAATGTAGGGGTAGTTTTGTGTAATTTGTAGTTTTTTGGGTGATTTTTGTAATAAATTTTTTCCACAATTTCAACACAGTAACAATATTGGTCTAATTCAAAATAGTTTATAGACCAATTAGTAATTTCTAAAGTTTATAAATTGCTATTTCTTTTGGTCACTTTCCCTTTTATATATTTTATAATGTTTAAATGTGCTTTTATTATTACTAGTATATGAATAACGAATGATATATTTGTGTTTGAAATAATTACAGGTGGTTTTAGAGTAGTTAACAAAATGTGGTTTACATAAGAAGAGTGGGGGTAGTATATGTAACAGGTGTGTTTACATTTTTTTTTTTTGAAAAATGGAAAGCGGTTAGGTTGTTTACGGGTCGATATTCCAAAATAGGTCAATTGGTCGGCAACACAAGTTAGTTCTCTGAAAACATGTCTGATCTGGATTTCGTCAAAAAAACAAAGATCTAGTTTGAAGTCGGATATAATCATCTTGACATCCCATGGACAGCTCCACAAACCTTGGAGTGCCCTGATAACACACAAATTATCACATTTGATTTCAATCTTTTGATACGTAGTCTAATTGCCTCTTGTAAGTCAGCCTTAAGAGCGAAGATTTCAACTTTTATAACCGAGTTAAAGTTATTTTTCTTTGCATCAATGTAACACCCCAAATCCGTAGGACTCGGAGTGCTATTGGGCTAGGATCTCACAATGGATCCTGACCCTAGCCTGACAACAATTTCACTGATCTTACAACAAGACACCGATAGATTAAAACAAAACATGAAATTGATATATATATATATATATATATATATATATATATATATATATATATATATCAAAAAGGTAATACAATGTACCGCTGAGTACAAACAAAACCATACTGTACAACAAAAGACCCATATCCCCGATAACGCCCCAGTGTACGGAGCCCTCAACGGATCACCCACTCTGAATCACTCTGCAACTCTCCTATCCTGCAAAGTTTCTACAACACGGTATAAAACCGTTAGCTAACCATACACAAATATAGGAATATGCTAGAGCACAAACACACATCAGAAATCATAACACATCGTCATGCTTTTACACATTTATCCGGTTCATTATCTTTATAAAGTCCAGCAATCACCTCATATATAAATATCCATATAAACATAAGTGACACGAGGAATATAACCCTCGCCTCTAGGTACTATAACCAGTTGGAATGGTGCCTGGAACACCTCCCCGTGTACCCTAAGGGAATGGAGAGTGCCCGAACCGTTTACCAGGTCTGGCCTGACCACAGAGAACCCCCAACTACCCAGCGGGATGAATGGAAAAGTTGTCACAACCCTACAATGGACAATCAATACATCATAGGTCGGTGACCAACATATCGCATGCTATAAACATATAACAAACACCACTCATGCACAACATCCTATAAAGGAATGGCAACTAAGTAAGTCCCACGGACTTACCTCAACCTCGTAGTCGTCTCACTGGATCAACCCTCAACTCAGTCCACTCCAACTGGAGGATAACACGGCCTATACAAGGCATACATATATATATCAAACTCCTATCACACAAAGGGTCACACTTAGACCCAATGGATCCATAAGGGATCATATCCAACTCGTAAACCTCAAAGCCGTAACCGGCATATCTATATCATACTCGTCATCATCCGAATCCTAGCATCGTAGTAAGTTCCTCATACTAGAAAGGAAAGGAACTACCTAACTATAGGTAGTCCTGGAACAAGACGCACCTGCGTAAACTAAGGACGCAGGGGCGGAAAAGATCACCCGCAGGCGCGGCAGGTAGAATCCGCAGGGACGGTGACAAGGTTGCAGGCTAACGCAGGCACGACGCAGGCGCTGGCGCGGGCGCGATGACACGGTCTCCGTAGGGGCGGCGGTTACCAGGCGCGGGGGCGGCGACAGTGCAGAATGCAATCTCACAGCTTCTCTTTAGCTCTTCACGTGATAAAATCACGTCTACTCTCTTCCAGATTCATACACAAGCATAAACATACACATTTCAACATCACCCTATGCTCAATACATCTAATCCTAAGCTAGGGAAGGAAGAAGCAAAGGAAAAGGAAGAGAAGAAGGAGAAGAAAACTTACCACTGCTGAAGGTCTAGGCAGGCAAAAGCATAAGCACAACTCAGCTGACTTCACAAGCTCAGCAACCACAATACTAGCATCAACAACCACAAAACCACACACAACTCTACCAACTCAAGGAAAAATCAACTCAAGCTCAAGGAGAAAGAAGAAGAAGCAAGGAGGACGTGAAAGCTGGATTGGAAATGAAGAAGTAACCCTTGATCAGCCAAGGGAAGGAAAGAAGTAAGGTAAAGGTAAAGCACGAGTCAAAAGAGTCAACAAAACCGGCTGCAGCCGCCGGAAACCGCAGGGGCGGGTTTCCTGGCCGTAGGGGTGGAACAACAGGGGAGCCGCAGGGGTGGCCTCACAAACCCGCGGGGGAGGCTAAGGCCAAAACTAGCTCCCAAAACTAAGGCTCTTACAATCAAGGCTAAAAACTTCTCCATTGTGATTTCAAATCACAAAACCAATGGATGTCACACCTGAGTCGAGTTTTGAGCCGTCAAAATTTAGTTTATGGAAACCCCGCTTTGGTTTATCCCACTTAATGTTTTGTTTTTTCCTTTTTATCGTATCTGTGTTGTTGTTGTTTTTCTGTTTAATATCATAATCCTCTTCGTCAATGATTTTGGTTTTCCAATTGTGGATTTGATTTTTAAAGAATGAAACAATCTTATTGTTCGGGCCAAGAGGTTCATTGTTAAAGATAATTTTGTTCCTGAAAAACTAGATACTCCACGATATAGTAGCGAGACATGTGAACTTGTTTATTATTTCTTGTAAGATTTCATGCACTTTCTTATTTTGGATTTTTATTTTGTTAAGATCGTTCACAATTGTTTTATCAAATTTGTTAATGATCTGTTTAATGAAAGGGCATTCAATGATCAGGTGGGATAAGTCCTCCAAGTGATGGTTCAGAGTTCACAGTGTCTTGTAACGGGAATCCTTCTTACATCATGTTTTGCTTTTGTTGGAATTCCGTTTATATACATTTTTCAAATAAAATTTTTGATTTTAGGTTGGGTATCAAGTTTCCAAATTCATTCACAAGAATTAGTTGGTTGGAAACCATATTCATCTGCATTCATTTCGGAAGCAGATTTAGTAGTGAACCAACCATTTTTACTACATCTCCAATATAATTTGTCGTGAAGGTCGTTTTTGGAAATGATTGTTTCTTTTATTTTTTCTCTAATTCCGGGTTGATGATATTTTGTAGCTCGTTATCAATTTTGTTGGTATCCCAATTTTTTGAGTTGTTGATAAAGTGACTAAATTTAATTCTTGTGTTAATCTGACTGGTGTTTTTTTAACCATTTTTATGAGTGGTGTCGTCATTACCCAATTATCATGCCAGAAATTTATGGTCTTTCCATTTCCGACCTGCCATATAATACCTTTTTTGAAGTCAGGTTTAAGTTTCATAAGGTTATTCCATTTCCATGAAACTAATCCTTTCTTTTAGTAGTGGAGAATATTTTGGTTTTTCAGGTATTTTTCGTTTATGATTTTAACCCATATGTTGTTTGGTTCTTCCATAATTTTCCATAAAAGTTTCATTTGTAGCGCTCTATTTGTGATCATAGATTTCCTTAGTCCCAGACCGCCATTCTTTTTTGATTTACAAATTGAATATCAAGATATGATAGGTCTGTGTTGATCTCCTTTGTTCCAGAAGAATTTTGTGTATGTTTTATCTAGTTTATCCAAATTATGGTTTGGTAGCATAAAACTTTGCATAACAAAAGTCGGTTTAGCCGCCAAGTTATGTTTTATGATAATATTCCTCCCTTCTTGTGATAAAGAGTTTGCTTTCCATTTTAAAAGTTGTTTTGATTTAAGGTTAATTTCACCAAAGGTCTCTTTTGTAACTCTTCCATTAATAATAGGTTAACCAAGATATTTGTCGAGGTTTGTGGTGTGACACATAGCCAAAACATTTTTTAGTTGGGTAGTAGTACTTTCATTTGTGTTCTTAGTAGTTTGGAAAGCCGATTTATGAAAGTTGATTTTTTCCCCAGATATAGAGCAACACAATTCCAAGATTTGCTTTGTTCTTTGGCAAGAAGCCATATTTGCCTTAGCGAAAATGATCATATCGTCAGGAAAGGATAAGAACGGGATAGGCGACGCTTGTCTACATACGGAGAAACCAATATGGTTGTCGTAATTACTACAGTCATCTTGTAGCATTTGTGTTAGAATTTCGGCTCCCATAATGAATAGATAAGATGATAAGGGGTCTCCTTGCCTAAGTCCTTTTTCAGGGAAGAATTGATCAGTTGGACTGTTATTAACAAGTACAGAGAAAGAAACTGTAGATATACATTCCTTGATCCATCCGACGAATTTTTCATTGAACCCAAATTTTTGGAAAATGCAATAGATAAATTATCAATTGACTTGATCATATGCTTTTTCCATATCTAGTTTAATGGTAACCATCCTTCTTTGCTCTTTTTCGAGCGAAAAGAGTGGAATATTTCGTGTGCTATGAGTATATTATCATGAATAGATCGCTTGGCCACAAAAGCTCCTTGAAGGGGGTGGATGAGTCTAGGCATGATAGACTCCATTCTCTTCGTGATTATTTTAGCAATAATTTTGTAAATTGTAGAGCAAAGACTTATTGGTCTACAATGATTAATTGTTGAGGGGTTATCCGTTTTGGAGATCATGGTTATAAAAGTATGGTTAATTTGTTTAAGCATTTTTCGGCTCCTAAAGAAACTTTTTACCGCTTTTGAGACGTTTGTACCCACTATATGCCAATATTTTTTTATAGAAACCAGTAGGCATACCATCGGGTCCTGGTGATTTATCACAACTAATGTCGAAGATGGCATTTCTAATTTCTTCATTAAAGGGAGGTTTAGTTAGGCGCAAATTATTCTCATGGCTGACTTTGGTTTTGATAAGTTGGATTTTCTCGTCAAGGAACGATTGGTTTGTTGGGGTTTTGGCGAATTTACATTGGAATTCCTTTTTAACTTCTAGTCGAATTTCAGATTCAGAAGTTAGGGTATATCCCATGTTGGTTGTGATCTCCTTTATTTGTTTTTGATTTCTTCTTCCAGTAGCGATACGGTTAAAGTATTTGGAATTTGTGTCAATATTTTTAGGTGTGTATTCTTTGATCTTTGTCTCCAATATCTTTGGTGGAAAGATAAAAGTCGGTTTTGTTTGGTTAGGATATTTCTTTGGATGACTTCAATATTTAGGTTCGAATTATTGGGAGGTATGCGTTGAATTTCCTGGAGTTTCGTCTCCACATCCTTTAATTGTTTGAAGATATTACCGAAGTTAGTTTTGCTCCATTCTTTTGCCTTTGTTTTAAGAAGTTGAGTTTATTTTGTAAGTTTAAACATTTCATTTCTAGTGAAATTGGATCGCCAAGGTTGGTTTACAATATTTTCAAAGGATTTCCGTTTAGTCCACACCATTTCGAATTTAAATGGGTGTGGAGTATAACTTTCCATTCCCGACAGCTCCAAAGAAATTAGACAGTGGTCCGACATGGTAAATGGGTGGTTTTTTGTTTTTAAATTTGGGTATCATTGGATAATCTGATTATGAACCATTACTCGGTCTAATTTTTCGAGTATATTATTCGGACCATCCCGTCTTTTCCTCCATGCAAAAATATTGCCTTTGGTTTGAGTGTTTTCCATGTTACATAAATTTTTGAAATTCATTAATATGTTAAATCTGTTTGAGTTGGTTGGAGCCCCTCCTTGTTTATCGGAGTGTTGTTGGATTTTGTTTAGGTCTCCCATTAAGATACATGGGAGTTTTTGACTGTCGGATGAATGTGGAGAGTGAGTTCCAGAATAGGTTCTTTGTAGCTTCTTGTGGAGGAGCGTAGTCAAAGATGATGAACATCTTTCGATTTAGGTTGTTACAAGTAAATTCAACACAAAAGAATCTGTCATTTTTAGAAATAAAGTTGATAGTCTGGTTTCTTAGTTGGTGAGCTTTCCAAAGGAGGCATAACCCCTCGCCCTACCGATGGCAGGACAATATATTATGTTATCAAACCCAGCCGATTTCCAAAGACGGTCATCAGGCAGTTTTTCGGCTTTTGTTTTGGCTAGTGCTAAGATGTTAATCTTATGAATTTTACAAATTGCATCGAGGTTTATCCAGAGATTACTCCGGCTCATGCCTCTAATATTCCAAAAACTTATTATCAATTAGCCATTATTATCCAAAAATTTAGGAGAGCATAAAAGCCCGGTAACCGTAAATTCTTGGAATGAACGACATTTGAAAGAATAGTTTATTATCTTTTTTTAAAAAACTTTGTAAAGTGTTGAGAGACATATTTTTAAAAGACACTTTATCGCTTATAGGCTTCATTTTTTGTGTATCTTAGAAGCTCAGTTTGATTAACCATTGTTAAAATGGAATTAATATACACATACCATGTCTTGGCAAGGCAATGATGAGGAATATCTTTTGTTTTGTATGGCTTTTGAGGCTTTAAAATCTTGCTTTTTAGCATAAGAACCAACCGAGACTATGAGATCAAAGACCTTAATTGCATTAATAGGATGTAGCCCAAAACAAGTGGGTTGTAACCCATGATAAAAAACTTTCTCATAAATATTAAATCTTTTCAAACCACAAATCCAAATCAGCAAGAAAACAAGGAGGGCAGTTGTAGTCATAGATGGAGAGGGTTTTAGCCCTAGGTGGTTAATGTCTTGTTGGACAGAGATACAAACAGGTTCATTAATAACACCATGATGACAAGGAATCACAGTGATATCAACAAATACCACCCTAAGCCATGAACAATACACAAAATTCAAGGAAAAATGCTTGTTAAAGCGGAAAATTTCGGATTTGTGACATCCATTACAATTATTCATCCATTTGGTAGTCAGAACTGCGTAATAGGTGTCGATAACAACAAAAATCCAGCCATTCATCACAACAAGCAAAATAGCCTTAAACACTCCACAAAAAAAGGCTTGTAATCCATAAGGGTACATATGCACCTACTAATTTATAGCAGATCCGTCTAGAGAAGACAAAGAGGAATCAAACAGTAAGCAACACACATTAAGGTCAAGAGGACTCAGCTCTCCATAAGCATTATTAAATTGGTTACAGAGAAAATGGTTGAAAGATAAGAAAAGGATAACATAAACACCTTTTCTGGAAGAACGCCAAATGCCAATCAACAAAAATAAGTCAACAATGAAGGCTATTCTTCTTTTACTTATTCTCAAGGCAAAAGCTCCTTCCTCTGTAAAGATTAGGCCACATGTGGAAGCTACCAGGTCTGAAGCATCTCTGGCAAGAACAACTTCTACCCATTTTCTTGTTTTTGAGAAATTTGTCCTCTCCTCCAACACACAAAAGCGTAAAGTGGAATTGGATTTATCATCAGCCAAGCCTCTCTTTCTTTTGCAAAAAAGGTTAGAAACAATCCAAATCTCCAACTTACAATTACTACACAATCCTTGTAGAAGAAAGAAGAGGCGTTGTTCAAAGCTTGTAACTTGTTTAAGCAAATACCTCTATCGGACGAGTCTTTGAAGTTTACACCACGTGGACGAGATAAACCACCCAGAAGAACCAGGAAATTGATTTTTCGTCTTCTCTCTCACCGTAGAGCATCCATAGGACACATTGCGCATGATGAAGCAACGGTTTTGGATCGATTTGTTTTTAGACTCGGAGAGGAGGAAGCCGTCGGTATATAATCGCTGATAGAAGGCAACGCCAATTAAGGTTTCTGGGTTAGAAATAGGGTTTCGGGAAGGGGCGCGTAGAGCGCGTTCTTCAGAGGAGTAAAGGGGTTTTTTTAGTCATTTTTTTTTACCATATAAGTGTACTATTAATAGCAACAAGTGTGTTTACATTGACAATGCATATCGTTCCTACTAGCATTGTATGCGAAGGATTACCAGTTCAACATCAGAAGGCCTACAACAATATGAACAATTTTCCAATCTTACTTTTTGACCTCCTTTTAGTCCGAGCACACAATTTTTTGTGTTTACCTTGCTTATAAGTCAATATTCAAGGTAAACGGGAAAACTATCAGTTTCTAGCTCAAACAAACTTCCTAACCCAAACTCTTTACATCTTCTTTCTAGACATCACTCAAATTTTTTTATTATCTTCACAAACAAGTGTATGGATGACATATCTTCTTTTTTTTTCCTTTTAAAAAGGTAATCATATTCAGAAGAAAGAGTGGGATTACAGAGTTTACTAAACTGAAGACAACAAACAATCCTTAGGTTCACTATACCAAAGAATGTAAAGACAAATAGCAGAAGAAGAACCCAAAACAAGGAACATAATCAGGTATGGTGCTCAACCAGCGGGATATTCAGTATTTTCGCCCAAGCACTGTCATTAGTTGAGGGGAATTTCCAATTGAAGGAGATGTAGTTCTTGACCGAGTTGATGATCATGTAGGAGCATAAGATGGCTAAATAATGATTATTTCCATAGATGGTGTCATTCCTATCTTTTCAAGTGAAATAGATGAAGGAGGTAATGGTAGCTTGTTTGACAGAGTGAAGGAGATCTTTCCTTTTGTGTCCAGATTTGCAGAAGGCATGGAGAAGGTCAGGAAGGGTTGTAAATCTTGCAGAAACCCGCAACCATCTCAAGATGATATCAAGTACAAGGTTAGTGTAAGGGCAAACAATCCAAAGACGATCATGCGTTTCAACATTATGCTAGCAAAGTCTGCAGGTATTGACAAGGGCAATATTCCAGGTAGTAAGTTTGTAAAGAGTGGGGAGCTTGTTGAGACTAAAAAGTCAAGCGATGAAACTACATTATGGAATGTTGAGGTTGCCCCAAAGAGTGGGATGACTGGAGTGAGTAGTAGGCCTGAGGATGTTGGAGATGGAGAAAGTTCCATTAGGTTTTGAGAAGGCAGTAACAAGAATGGGTAAGGTAGTGTTGGTCAGGAGCTCATCACGGATCTTGAGAATGGTTTTTCAACAATGACTGCTAGAGTCATTTATTTATAAAGATGCTTTAGGTTGAACTACTTCGAGAAGATAGTCTAACCTAATCGCTTTTTGTTTTTCAAAAAAAAACAAAAAAAAACAATGACGGCTAGAGTTATTAGAAGAACAAGTCCGGATAGAAGATCTCTTGAGGTAGATCTCTTGAGATAGTGACCCATGATCCAATCTCTCCGGATGCTGTCGCGATTGGAGTGCAACTCGAAGATGATTGGAGTGCAGCTCGAAGATGAAGATGACATTTCATAAGATCTTTTTATCTTTCTCTCACTTCTTTTCAACACTATCTTTTTTTATTAATCTTCGCTAGGCATGTTTCTATCTGACTTTGTAACAGTATATGTGGAGCTTGTTTCATTTTTTGATGTTCCTTCATCATCTGCGTATTGCTCTTGCGAATTTAAGAGATTAACTTTGGAATGTGATTTTTATATTTTCAACTGCAATTTTTTTTCCTTCCTTGTTTGGTAATCTCATCTTATTTTTCCTCCAGATAAGTTTGAACTAGAGAATTTGCCATCTCTTCTTGACTTGCATGTTTGCATAATATGTAAAATATTTATTAAAAACACAACACTATATATATACACACAAACACATATTATACTTGTACAACTTGTCTTTCATCTAGTATTAGAGGTAACCCCAAGTTACGAGTAGGCTTGTCTTTCGAATGGGTGAAGTCAGAGTTGTGTGAATTCAGGGTTAGAGTTTTCATTAAGAAAGTCCGTCTATAGATAATGTTTTTCGGATAAGATATCTCATAGAAATCTTATCTTTTAGCATTAATCTTTATTATAAAATAACACCTTATTATCTAATAAATACACACTCCCATGTTATATCAAATATAACATTATAATATATACTCTAATATATTATATCTTCTTATAAAATGATCTAGTTCATCAACCCAATTGGTGTGACCTCATATGACCCGATAATACTAACAACATATTTTATCACATAAAATACATATGTCATAATTGACTTGTAGCAAAACGCTATGACTACCTAATATCATCAGATTATATATTTCTATGTATCGTTCTATAACATAATCAGTAATTGTACATTTGGGTAAATGACACAAATCCTTCATATACATCCGTCGACATGCAGCTTAGCAATTAAAAAGAAAACCTTAACTTACCATTTGTAACACACTGTCTCGGTTGACCGCCCACTCCAGTTGACATTATTATAGTATACCCATCATTTGAGTAACCTACAAAAAAACCCAAATATAATTGTATTATCATTAATTATTGACGGTACATTCACTGAAAACACATTTGTTAACATTACCATTGACGACAATATATTTGGTGACCATAAAAAATTCAAGAAAAACAAAATTTTATAATAAATTAAATGTATTTTTTTTTTAAATTAAGGGGTATGTAAACAAAAGATAAAAATTAGGGTTAGATTTTCAATTTCAAAACTCAAAGTAGAAAATTCATGCTATCCCATGTATATCAGGTAGAAAATTTTTCATTTAGTTGATAAACTAAAAATCTAGACATTTTTGTAACATATTAAGATTAATAAAAGTAAAAATATTTGTGTGATCATTTAATATTTCGAATTGACTTTTTTTAAATAACGAAAACGGTTATGTTAACCTATCTCTCAGAGTTAATTCATACTAAAGCCTTCTTGTGATGAAAACACAAAATACAAGATCATCATAAAAATATGTGTGAAGGGTCAAGATTTTCAAATTGATCAATCAAAAACACAATTGATTTTTTTGAAAATATGTACTAATATAATACGAAATGAACTCGGTCCCTCGGACACCCAATTTTGATTTTTCTTTTTGAAGTCTTTTGATAATATTAGTGATAGAAAAAGGCCTAATTTTTAATGACATGTAAATTGGACATTTGAATATTCAATCATCTATTGGTCCAATACCCGTGGAGCATTAGCAGACTCTATGAGTATATTGGACATACCAAAACAAAACCTTTCAACGTTTGTTTGCCATCACTTATTATTCTCTCTCATTTCTATTATTCTGAATTCCGAACAAATCAAATGGACGGAACAACGAGGGTCGACGAAGATGCTAGTCATCGGAATTCCAGCGTCGATTACACGTCATCGTCCACGTCAGTGGAGAAGCAGTTCGAGGGGATTAAGGTTCCAAGGTGGGAGAAACAGCTGACGATTCGTGCGTTTGCAGTGAGTTTCGTACTGAGCATCCTCTTCGCCTTCATAGTGATGAAGCTCAACCTCACTACAGGAATCATCCCTTCTCTCAACGTCTCAGCTGGTCTCCTCGGCTTCTTCTTCGTCAAGTCATGGACAAAGATTCTCGACAAGGCGGGGATTCTCCGGCAACCCTTCACTCGTCAGGAGAACACCGTTATTCAGACCTGCGTCGTTGCTTCTTCCGGCATCGCCTATAGTGGTTAGTTTTTTTCCTTCTTCTTCCTCTTTCAATCATATATTACACTTATTAGAGTGTTTTGCAATGTTGTGCTCTAGGATAAGACCTTAGATAAGGTAGATCTAAAAATATGCCGCTTCACATTCATCGCTCTTTCGGTATTTTACAAGAAATCAAACCCGAAAAAAAGATAATTGACAACCACCAAAATAAAAAGAGTATAAACTAAATCTAACCACTAAATTAGAATATAATAATCGAAATTCATTCAATTTTACTTACGACTTCAGTGTAATTGACCCCCACATTTTCAAAGTAAGAACAAATGATAATGAGTCAAGGGATTAAACACGGTTGATGCTATAACGTTAACTTCTATAAGAGAAATGTCATTCCAATTCATGGTCCTAAATACACACCAATGAATAAGGAGGGACCATTGGACAATGATACATGAACACCAAGCATTCAACATTATATCAATAATTGGTTAAACTTTTAGACTTACGTTAAAGTTTGAAATTTTCAAACGAGGACCCACTGGTGTCAAACGGGTCAGGTTGGATTTTTTTGGGTATTTATTGTTTTTGATATGTTGCTATTTCGGTTTGAATCGATCTTGAATATACTTTTTCCTCTTTTTAGGTGCCTATTATTTTGAGTTTGATGGATCTATCTCGTATATAAGTTAAGAATTTTAATATGCTAGTTTCAAGACTCTCCACCGAGGGCTATAGGGCTCTTAAGCCTCTCCCATTACATCAAATTTAAGAGCTCCGTGGGTCGACACTTATATAGTTATATAAATGGAAGTGTCGGCTCTTATCCTTTTTGAACTTAAAAATATATATATATATATATATATATATATATATATATATATATATATATATATATATATATATATATATATATATATATATATATATATATATATATATATATATAACACCCCAAATCTGTAGGACTCGAGGCGCTACTGGGCTAGGATCTCACAATGGATCCTAACCCTAGCCTAACAACAACCTCACTGAATCTTACAACAAAGCACCAACAGATTAAAACAAAACATAAAAACTGATATATATATATATATATATATATATATATATATATATATATATATATATATATATATATATATATATATATATATATATATATATATATATATATATATCAAAAGGTGGTACAAGATACTACTGAGTATAAAGTCAAACTGAAATCCGTACAATAAGGATAATCCCAAACCCCACGATGTCGCCCAATGTACGGAGCCCTCAGCAGATCACCCCTCCGGATCACTCCGCAACTCTCCTAACCTGCGAGGGATCTACAACACGGTATGAAACCGTTAGCTAACTATACACATATATAAGAAGATGCTAAAACGCAAACACACATCAGAATGGATAAACACTTCAGCATGATATCAAACATTTACCCGGTTTATTATCTTTAATAAGTTGAATCATTCAATAGTATAAATAGATATATATAAAGATAGGTGACACGAGGAATATAATCCCCGCCTCTGAGTACTCTAACCAGCTGGGGTAGTATCAGCACACCTCCCGTGTACCCTGTGGGAATGGTGAGGGGCCTTCCTTTATACCAGATCTGGCCTGACTACAGAGAACCTCCCAGACTCCACTACGGGATGAAAGGGAAAGGTTATCATAACCACTACAATGGGCGGTCAATATAACATAGGTCGGTGACCAAATAATAACACATGTTATAAAGCACATAACAAACACCACTCAAGCATACATCCAATATAAGGATAGTAGCTAAGTAAGTCCTATGGACTTACCTCGATCTCAAAAGTAACTCAAGTCTGATCCACTCTCAGAAACGTCCACTCCAAACTGGAGGACAACACAACCTATACAAGACACACATATATATATCACAATCCTAGCACACAAAGGGTCACACCTAGACCCAAGGGATCCATAAGGGATCATGTCCAACTCATAACCTCAAGGTCGTAACCGGCATCTATAACATACTCATCATAAACCGATACCTAGCATGATACTAGTTCCCTCATACTAGAAAGGAAAGGAACTACCTAACTACAGGTAGCCCCGTGACAAAACGCACCTGCGTGATCTAAGGACGCAGGGGTAGAATGCAGGCAACCGCAGGCGCGGTGACGCTCAGCCGCGGGGGCGGTGACAAGGATTGCTGGCAACGCAGGCACGGCGTTGGCACGGCGCAGGTGCTGCGGCACGTCTTCCGCAGGGGCGGTGACTTCTGGCCGTGGGGGCGGCTACAGTGCAGAATGAAACCTCGCGGCTTCTCTTTGGCTCTTCACGTGATCAACTCACGTCTACTCTCTTCCATAGCCACATACATACACACACATTCATATTCCAACATCAAAACCCTTAACATACATCTAATCCTAAGCTATGGAAGGAAGAACAGGAAAGAAAGAAAGGAAGGAGAAGCAAGATGCTCACCTCAACTGCTGGAATCACTCAAGGGAAGCACAACACACTCTCAGCTGGCATCACAAGCTCAACAACATACATAAGTACAATCTCAGCAAAGCCACACCACAACTCCTTTGCAAACTCTAAGAGAACTCACACACAAGATCAAGGAGATGAAGGAGAAACAAGGAGGACGTGAAGACTAGATGGAAAATGAATATGGAAACCCTTGCTCAGCAAGGAGAAGGAAGAAGTAAAGCTAAGGGTAAAGCATGGGTCAAAGGAGTCAACAAAACCGGCTGTAGCCGCTGGAAACCGCAGGGGCGGTCCCATGAACCGCAGGGGCGGGAACCCGCAGGGGCGGCGGTCAAGCCCGCGGGTGCGGAAAATCCAATCTCGGCCAAAACCAATCTCGGCTATGGTCCGATCTCGGTCCGAAAGAAAAGGGCTCTCACATCTCACCCCCCTAAAAACAAGTTTCGTCCCAAACTTGCAAGATCCTAAAACCACTCGGACTCAGAAGCCGAGGTAACACTTTCTATAACCTCAAACATAAGCATGGAGGAAATCATCAACTCCAGCTGCAATCTACACTATCCAGGGCCTAGAGAAATCATCTCTAGCCAACTATAAACACACCACAAGGCATAGAGGAAGCACGTCTCTAGCCATATCATAACCACAACAGAAAGCATGGAGGGAGAACATCTCCAGCACTACTATGTCCATCAAAATAGCATGGAGGTAAGAACCATCTCCAGCTAAACCTAAGCGTATCACAATAGCATGGAGGGAGAACCATCTCTAGCTATAAATAGGAAATCATACTAGCATAACAGGATCTAATAAGATCATACTCACATCAAAGCTAGCATGAATAAACACATCATAGCATATAAGCAGATAAGACTCACCAAGCTAGTGCTAAGATCTACTCGGTGATCCTACTGGTGCATCTAACTCAGCATAGAACTTTGGATAGTTCCTCTGGATACTATCCTCAGTCTCCCATGTAGCCTCCTCGGGTCCTCGTCTCGACCACTGTATCCTAAGCATAGGTATGTCCTTCGAACGCAGGCGTCTAATACCTCGTTCTAGGACTGCAATCGGATGCTCTATAAACGTGTGGTCCGGCTCAACCACCAAATCCTCATAACTCACAATATGCCTCGGATCTGGTATGTACTCCCTCAGCTGAGACACATGGAATACATGGTGAACACCCTATAATCTCGGAGGCAAGGCTAATCTGTAAGCTGCGCTCCCAACTCGATCCAGAATCTCGAACGGTCCGACATATCGGGGACTCAACTTCCCCTTAATGCCTAAACGCCTAACACCTCGTGTCGGGGACACTCTCAGCCACACATGAGCTCCAACTCTGAACTCTAGAGGTCTACGCCTCCTGTCAGCATAAGACTTTTGACGGCTCTGTGCAGTCAGCATACGCTCTCTGATCAATGCTACCCGAGCTATATCATCCTGAATCTGATCAGGTGCTAAACCACTGACACTGCTCTGCTCATCCCAGCATAACGGGGTACGACATTTCTGTCCATACAGTGCCTTATATGGGGTCATCCCAATAGATGCATGCCAGCTGTTGTTGTAGGAGAACTCAACAAGTGGGAGATGATCCGTCCACACTTGCCCCCAATCCAACACACAAGCTCGCAGCATATCCTCCAGCGTCTGAATGGTCCTCTCTGACTGACCATCTATCTGAGGATGGAACGCAGTCGTGAAGTGTAAACTCGTCCCCAGGGCAGTCTGAATCTGCTGCCAGAATCTCGAGGTAAATCGCCTATTTCCGTCTGAGACGATCGTCCTCGGTACACCATGGAGTCTCACTATCTGCCTAGTGTACTCCTCAGCTAATCTGCTCACCGGCCACGTCTCTTTGATAGGAATAAAACGAGCCGTCTTCATCAATTTGTCTACTATAACCCAGATGGCATCAAAGCTCCGGCTCAGCCTCAGTCCGGTCACAAAATCCATGGTGACGTCGTCCCACTTCCTCTGTGGAACAGGAAGTGGATGGAGCTCACCTCGAGGTCGGAAATGCTCGATCTTGACCTGCTGGCAGGTCGCACACTGAGCTACAAATCTGGCTACATCGGGCTTCAGCCCTCCCCACCAGTATGAACGTCTCAAATCCTGATACATCTTACTCGTACCTGGATATACCGAGTAAGGTGTACAGTGAGCCTCCTGCAAAATCCTCTGCCTCAGCTCTGTATCAGCAGGTACACAAACGCTACCGCTGCGCCTCAAAACTCCATCTGCTCCAAGCAGGAACTGTGGTGCCTCATCCTATCTCTGATCCTTTGTAAAGTCGGGCAGGTCTCCTGTTTCTATCGGATCTCATCCAACAGATCAGGAAGAACCTCTAATGTACGCAGCTGGGCATCCTTATCAGGAAACTGGATGTCCAGCTCTAACCAGATCAGGTCTCTCTGCAACTGATGCTGTACTGTCAGCCTCGCAATCGCCTGCTCTCGAGGCGTCTTCCTGCTCAAGGCGTCGGCGACTACGTTCGCCTTCCCCGGATGATACAGAATCTCCAGATCAAAATCCTTGATCAGCTCAAGCCACCTACGCTGGCGGTTATTCAATTCCCGCTGCGTGAAAATGTACTTCAGACTCTGATGGTCTGTGAAGATCTAACATGTAACACCATACAGATAATGTCTCCAGATCTTCAGTGCATGAACTACCGCTGCCAACTCCAGATCATGAGTCGGGTAGTTCTCCTCATACGTCTTCAGTTGTAGAGATGCATATGCAATAACTCTGCCTCGCTGCATCAGAACACATCCCAAGCCTTGCTTGGATGCATCACTGTAAACCACGAAATCCTCAGTACCCTCTGGCTGTGCCAAAATAGGAGCAGAAGTCAAACGCCTCTTCGATCAACTCCTCAAAACTCTGCCTGCACTGATCAGACCACACAAACCTGGTAGTCTTCCTCAGCAAACTCGTCAGTGGACGGGCAATCACAAAAAACCCCTCCACGAAGCGTCTGTAATAACCGGCTAGGCCAAGGAAACTACGTACTTCCTTGCCGTTTGTCGGTGTAGTCCAAGTTGCTACTGCCTCTATCTTCGCTGGATCCACCTTGATCCCCTCAGCTGAAACCACATGACCCAGGAATGCTACCTCTGGCATCCAGAACTCACACTTAGAGAACTTAGCATAAAGTTCTCTATCCCGCAAAACCTGCAATACAGTCCTCAGATGTCCTGCATGCTCCTCTCTACTGCGAGAGTATACCAGAATGTCATCAATAAAAACCACCACAAACTGATCTAGGAAGTCGATGAAGATACTGTTCATCAACTACATAAAGACAGCTGGGGAATTTGTAAGCCCAAATGGCATCACTACAAACACGTAGTGGCCATATCTGGTCCGGAATGCTGTCCTGTGCACATCCTGCTCCCTCACCCTCAGCTGGTGATACCCGGAACGCAGGTCAATCCTGGAGAACACAGTCACTCCCTGTAGTTGATCTAACAAATCATCAATGCGCGGCAATGGATACTTGTTCTTGATGGTCACCTTGTTCAGCTCTCTGTAATCAATACACAGTCTCAGCGATCCATTCTTCTTCCGTACGAGAGGACAGGTGCCCCATGGGGACACGCTACGGCGAATGAAGCCCTTCTCAGCCAACTCCTCGAGTTGCTTCTTTAGCTCCAGCATCTCGACAGGCGCCATCCGATATGGGGCCTTCGAGATGGGTCTCGTACCAGGCTCTAACTCGATACTGAAATCCACACTCCTCTGAGGCGGCAAACTGGACGGCTCAGCAAAAATATCAGTAAACTCACAGACAACTGGAATGTCCTCTGCAGCTGGACTCTCCCCCTTCTTCATGGCATAACACCAGAAGGCCTCGAAACCCTGTGCAATCAGTCTAGCTGCCCGTATAGAACTGATAACTGTGCCTACCTTTTCAAGGTCCCAACTCGGAAAACCTCTATCTGGCCTAACTCGGTAGAGATGGTAACAGTCCTCCTACCTACATCTAGAACTGCAGAGTGTCTAGCCATCCAATCCATACCTAAAATGACTTCTTCATACTCTAGTGGCATGACAAAGAAGTCAACTAGTAACACACGGGTCCCTAAAGAAATGGGACAACCGTGAATCTCACGGGTACCTCTGACCCTACCACCATCAAGTAACCCTATAATAAAGGGCATCCCCTCAACTGTATCTAACCCAAGACGCTCTACACAGGCATCAGAAATAAAAAGAGTGCGTAGCACCAGTATCAAATAAAACTCTAACAGGTAAACCATGAATCAGAATGGTACCTGTAGCAGTAGGTGCAGCTGGCTCCTCTGCACTCCTCAGCTCAAAAACACGACCCTGTGGGCCCTGGTATCAGTGGTGCCCCACCACGGCCTCTGCCTCTACTCGGCCCAGGAGCAGATCCCTGAGTCGTAGGCGCGATCTGGACTCTCTGCTGTCCCTGAGTCTGCTGCTGCTGCTGAGGTGGCCTCTGCCCACCTCCCGCTACACTGGCAGGAGAAGAACCCTGCTGAGATGCAGCTCCGCCCTGGCGGCAAGTAAACGGCTCTATGGCCCTGTCGACCACAGGTAAAACACGTCACCAATGGCCTCGCACTCGGGCTTCAGATGCCCTGACTCCCACAGTTAAAACACTGTCGTCCCATCGCCCTGAGTCTCCACAGTTAAAACACTGTCGTCC